>CM032446.1:6008269-6061917 GCA_019049505.1 Pachyrhynchus sulphureomaculatus | reverse complement strand
AGTCTTGCTCTGGCGTGTTTTTCTGATAATAAACTTCTTCCGATTTCACCTCTCAAAAAAACGAACCCCTTAAGTCAAAATTTATGTTACGGTGGTATAAAGGATCAGGGACTTCACAAAACACACCCCAAAATGAGTTTTCAACAAAGTTTGTTTCCAATCTTTACTGAAATCTGATGACCTTGAAATTTTTGTTTTTTTTTTTTATATACCATATAAATTATTAAAGGTAATGCACTCGTGATAATTTTCGTTCAATCTACACCCCATGGAGAATATTCCAGAATTTTTTCGAAATTTTTTTGATAAGTACTTTTCGAGATAAGGCCCGGGACAGCGATTTTTCGCGAATTTTTAAAAATAATACAAAGAAAAGTGCGCGCAAGTATAATATTATATATATATTTTTTACTCGTGTTTTCACAAGCTTTCATTTGACACCACACTCGATGACCTAGTAAAAAAAATTTTTTTCACTTTCCACTTCACCCCCCAAAATTAACCCCTTAAGTCAATATTTAATTCTCAAAACTACATGGCTCTGATGAGGCCATCAATTCCTATATTATTACCAAAATTTCACCTTTCTATGTCAAATAGTTTCGGAGAAAATCGGGTGTGACTGACAGACAGACACCGAAGTGATCTTATAAAAGTGTTCCGTACGGAACACTAAAAAATTGTGAAAAATCTCTGCCCCCTTCTTATCTTGAAAAGAACTGATCAAAAAATTTCAAAAAAATTTTGGAATTACTCTCCACAGGATTAAGATTGAACAAAAATTATCATGAATGCATTAATAGCCTGTCCCAAAATATAAGATCCTGATTTTTGCCATTTGAAGTGGGCAATATAAAAATTCTGACCTTTTGTTTATGATAGGTTGCAGAGATGGACTTAAGAATTCTATTCATTAATGCAAATAAATAAAATTATAAGTGTTTTCGGAGATGTTTATTTATAAATGCATGTAAAAACAAATGGATAAGAAGTACAAATATACAGTTTGAATGAATGGGTTTATAAGAGGGAACATATTGTATAAATAAAAATATATTTTTAACTTAATCCTAATTCGGTTTCACTATTACTGTCATCAGCTGAGGTAATTATCACTGATTTTACATTATTTACATAAATATATGAATTTTCAACTTTAACAACATGCTGAATGGAATTCTTCCAGCTTTCACAAGGTATATACATATACATTTATAACTTTTTTTACTAATTCAACCACTGACATGCTTAAAGTAGGAGAAACATTTTGAGCCCTTATTTTTGATTTAACTTGCTGCCAAATATGTTCAATTGGATTAAACACAATAATACAGAGGAAGCCATAAAACAGTATATCCCATTTTCTCAGCCATACTATCATTTCTTTTTCAATTTATAGTCTTTCAAAACTTCCAAAAGATCACTTTTTTTTTAACTAAAGTCAAAATAAATGTCATTTTCTAATATATATTCCTGTATTTCCGATTTGCTGTTGGTTGCATTAAGAACCTTATTTAGTAGCCGACTATGGTAACTTGCATTGTCCATAACTATAACACTCTGTTCGGGAACATTTCGCAAAAGGGAATTTTGAAACCAATTTTCAAAAAGTTCGGCGGTCATGTCTTCGTGATAGTAAAAAAACTAGAATCTTTTATGTTTTTTGCAGATAATAGTAGACAATTTGAAATCCAGCCCTTTTCAGATCCAGCATGCAAAATGGTTATTTCGTTTACCTTTATTTGAAGGTGTGTTAGTCTGACATTTTATACTGCTATCAACCCACCCTTTTTGCACAGTGTCATGGGTATCAAACCATGTTTCGTCAAGGTAAATTATTGGCCAATTCTTGATTGATACTTTTTAATTTCTTGTAAATAAGTATGTCCCAAGATTCGCAATCTTTGTGACTCCATCACTACTTGCCTTTAGATGATTTTTCAGAACGTGAATCCCATTCTTAAGAGAATTCTGTGAAGGATTGATTGGCTACAATGTATGTAGGTCCCGTCCTGCACCAGTCTTAATTTTATTTTGTCTAGTGTTGGCACCAACATACATAGAATATATTTTTCTCCCTGATGATGTCTTTTTTACAATCGTCTATATGATGCATTTGAAAATCTTTCGTTTTTTTTCCTGTTCTTGAGTGATGGTTTTCCTACAATACCCTTAATCGTAGAAATTGGGGTTTTTGTTAGTTCACTGGTTCCTTGCAAAGCACTTTGTTTATTCAAATTTCTTTTTACAAAACTGTCATAAACATTTTTCACTATCGCAATTTTTCCCACGGACGCCACATAATTAAAATAGAACTGTTATGTTGTAAGTTGTAAGTAAAACTAAAAATAAAAATAATAAGAAGTATCTTTCGAATCTTAATGGGGATTTGTGGTCATTAGGCCTATATTATCAAATACTTAAAGGGCTCCAAACTGGGTTGCCAGGTAGTAAATTTATAGGTAAAAATAGATCCAATATGATTGCAGGTGCAAGTGAGGCAGGTGAAATAAAAATACGTTTATCGTAATACCTGGCAACTGTGCGCACAAAACCTTAATAGGGTTATTTATTGCACCAATCAAAAATAAAATCTGGGATTTACTTTACCTTAATAATCTATCTGGTGTATAAAAAAACAAAATTTCACGGTTATCAGTTTTCAATAAAGATCAGAAACAAACTTTGTTGAAAACTCACTAGTGTTCCTTACGGAACACTTACAAGATGACTTCGGTGTCTGTCTGTCTGTCACAACCTGACTTTCTCCGAAACTATTTGTCATAGAAAGTGGAATTTGGTAATATAGGAATTGATGGCCTCATCAGAGCTGTGTAGTTTTGAAAGTTAAATTTTGACTTAAGGGATTAGTTTTGAGGGGTGAAATCAGAAGTGAAAAAAAGATTTTGTACTAGGTCATCGAGTGTGGTGGTGTCAAATGAAAGCTTGTAAAAACGCGAGTAAAATATATATTATATATATATATATATATATATATATAATATATATATATATATATATATATATATATAGGGTGATTCATTTAGAGGTACTTTTTTTTAAATAAAAAAAAATGAATAAAAAAACAATTTTATTTTATAATCTTTATTATCATATAAAAGAACCATTCTTTACAATTATTTCTTAAAGATAATTTCTTTCAAATGTTGTCCGCGACTACGGTTAACAACGTCCATTCTGAAGTTCCAATTTTCAATGACGCGTGTGAGTATTTCGAGTGGTATTTGGCCAATGACTCGAGTAATATTGGCCTCCAATGCCTCAATTGTAGCTGGCTTATCCATGTAGACTTTGGACTTTACATAGCCCCAAAGGAAAAAGTCAAAAGGTGTGATGTCACATGATCTAGCCGGCCAGTTCACTGGTCCAAAGCGTGAAATGATCTGTTCGCCGAATTGCTCTCGCAGTAAAGCCATGGTTTCACGGGCTCTATGGCAAGTGGCGCCATCTTGTTGGAACCAAATTTCGTCGAGACCACGGGCTTCAATTTCTGGCATCAAATAGTCTGTTATCATGGCGCGATAACGGTCACCATTCACAGTAACATTCCGGCCGGCCTCTTGTTTTGAAGAAATATGGACCGATTATTCCACCGGCCCATAAACTACACCAAACGGTTGTTTTTTTCTGGATTTAATGGCAGCTCTTGAACCTCTTCAGGTTGTTCATCACCCCAAATACGGGCATTTTGTTTATTCACGAACCCATTAAGCCAAAAATGGGCCTCATCGGTGAACAAAATTTTTCTCGAAAACAGTGGATCTTCTGCAAGCTTGTCAAGAGCCCAACGACTAAAACGGAAACGATTCAGAAGGTCGGTCGGCTTCAGTTGTTGCACTAGTTGAATTTTGTATGCTTTTAAAGAAAGATCCTTACGTAAAATACGCCATGTTGTTGAATATGACAGGCCAAACTGTTGAGAACGGTCTTCGCGTACACTCTCCGCTACCGCCCCTATATTTTCTTCACTACGTGCTGGATGTGGTCTATTCGGTCGAGCATTATCCAATAATGAAAATTGGGTCTCAAACTTATTGATGGTAGAGCGAATTGTGCGTTCGGTAGGCCGATTATGTGGACCATAAGTTGCTCTAAGCGCCCGATACACATTCCTCGTAGAACGCCCATTTTCGTAATAAAGTTGAACAATTTGTAGACGCTGTGCCGGGCTAAGTCTTTCCATTATGAATTGTCAAACACTACTGAACAGGAATGCCACTTCAGTTGACACGACGCATGCGCAATCTGCAATTAAATCCCCATCACAAAAAGTACCTCTAAATGAATCACCCTTTATATATATATATATATATATATATATATATATATATATATATATATATATATATATATATATAATGAAATACTTGCGCCCACTTTTCTTTGTATTATTTTTAAAAATTTGCTGTCCCCCCCACCTTATCTCGAAAAGTACTGACCAAAAATTTTGAAAAAATTCTGGAATATTCTCCACGGGGTGTAGATTGAACGTAAATTATCACGAGTGCATTACCTTTAATAATTTATCTGGTATATAAAAAAAAAAACAAAATTTCAAGGTCATCAGTTTTCAGTAAAGATTGGAACCAAACTTTGTTGAAAACTCATTTGGGGTGTGTTTTGTGAAGTCACTGATCATTTTATACCACCATAACAAAATTTTTTATTCTAAAAGTGATGAATGTACAGAACACTAATTGTGCAAGTTCAACTTGCACTTGACTCGTTATTTTTATTTTAAAAACGATCAACGTACAGAACATTAATTGCACAAGTCCAGTTTTTATTTTATTTAGAATTACAAGACATGTGGAAAAACTATCTTTTTTGTACAATCTTGATAAGAATTATATGGTTTTTCGATATTTCATACATTTTTGTGTGAAATTTGTGAGTAAAAATGTATTCTTTCCTTGTCAGCCAACATCTGTTCATTTATTTATTTTCAGATATAAACAACTAGTACAAGCATTGTGTGCCGAACACCAAATTGACCTTATTAAAGTGGACAATAATAAAAAGTTAGGTGAATGGTCAGGGCTTTGCAAAATTGACAACACTGGCAAAGCACGTAAAGTCGTCGGCAGTTCATGTGTTGTAATAAGGGTAAGGATAGTTAAAGATCAACTTACTAGTGTAGATTTGAATGGATAAAAATAAAACTTCAACTGCAAAAGTAATGTTAATCTAATAACAAGAAAATCCGTATTCTTTACCAGGTAGTACTAAGTACTTAATGGCATATTCTGTTTTTCATTTGTTTGATTATAACGTAGGCTGAAAAGTTTTTGGTCTGACACATAGATGTCGCTCTTTTCAAAAAATCCATATAATTTTTAGGAAGTACCAACCTTCAAACGATACATGTCAAAATTTCATGACATTTTGACAATTAGTTTACAAGTTACAGTGGTTTTAGTGACGCTACTTTTGATATTTTCAAAACAATGGAAAAATTGCATTTCGTGTGTTGATTAAACACTGTTTTTTGATGAAAAAAAAATACCGTTTAAGCAAAGCAATGGTTTGAATAAGTGTTATGGGGACTCTGCCCCTGGAAAATCACTCATCATTTACAGGTATGCTGGGTTTAAACTCTGTCGTACAGATATAAATGATGCTGAATGCTTTGGACGCCCAAATGAGGTGGTTACACTGGAAAACATCAAAAAAATCCACAAAATTGTTTTGGATGACTGTAAAGTGAAATTGTGTGACATAGCTGACACCCTAAGGATATCAAAAGAATGTGTTGGTTACATTTTGCTTGAACATTTGGTCATGAGAAAGCTCTGTTTGAAATGGGTACATTTGCTCACAGTGGCCTCTGTATTTTGGAATGCACATTGAATAATTTTTATTGATTATGCTGAGAAGGGAAAAAAAAAAACCATCAATAGCGAATATTATATACAGTTATTGGTGCGGTTGAAGGTAGAAATCGCAAAGAAAGGGGCCCAAATGAACAAGAAAAAAAGTGTTTTTCCATCAAGACAATGCACCGTGTCACAAGTCGATGGTTACGATGCCAAAATTGCATGAATTTCGACTTGCTTTCTCATCTACCGTATTCTCTAGATTTGGCGACTATTATCTATTTGTAGACCTCAAAAAAATGCTCATGGGAAAGAGATTAGGCTCCAATGAAGAAGTTATCACCGACACTAAGGCCTATTTTGAAGGCAGAGATAAATCCTTCTATGAGAAATGTATAGAAATGTGAGAAAAGCATTGGACTGATTGTATCAGTCTTGAAGGAGATTATATTGATGAATAAAGTCGAATTTGCAAAAACTTTTCAGCCTACGTGTTAGTTGACAGTTGAGATTGGGTGGTTACATGGTTAGTCTGTCGATAAACCTACCTTTTTGTAGTTTTCTCTAAGTCAAGGACATTTTTAAATCAAATTGTTAAATTGTAATATTTACAAAATCTAATTTTGAATAAAATTTTTAATGTAGCAATTTCAAACGATTTTTGTCTTGTTTTAGGATTTTGGAGAAGATTCTCCTGCCCTTGATGTTCTCAAAGACTACCTTAAGAATGCTAAGTAGAGTAGTTAAGACTAATTTTGTAAAAATAAAAGGCAAAAACCAAATGCATTTTTTATATTCCTATTATTTTTTGTGGTTTATGATTATAGATAAAATGCCCATGAAAAATAAATAATTTAGTGTGTGATGCTAGAAACTGCCATATGTTCTGCACAAAAGGAACAAAAAAGTACAACGAAGATGAGACATTTTTCTCTCGCGCAGAAGCTAGAGTTCATTTTATTATATTCTTTGATAATTTTTAGTGTTCCGTACGGAACACTTATAAGATCACTTCGGTGTCTGTCCGTCCGTCCCGATTTTCTCCAAAACTATTTTTCATAGAAAGTTGAAATTTGGTAATAATATAGGGACTGATGGCCTCATCAGAGCCATGTAGTTTTGAAAGTTAAATTTTGACTTAAGGGTTAGTTTTGGGGGGTGAAATCGGAAGTGAAAAAAAATAATTTTTTACTAGGTAATCGAGTGTGGTGTCAATTGAAAGCTTGTAAAAATAAGAGTAAAAAATATGTATATAATGTAATTCTTGCGCGCACTTTTCTTTGTATTATTTTTAAAAAATCGCTGTCCACCCGCCTTATCTCGAAAAGTACTTATCAAAAAATTTTGAAAAAATTCTGGAATATTCTCCATGGGGTGTAGATTGAACGAAAATTATCACGAATGCATTACCTGTAATAATTTATCTGGTATATAAAAAAAACAAATTTCAAGGTCATCAATTTTCAGTGAAGATTGGAAATAAACGTTGAAAACTCATTTGGGGTGTGTTTTGTGAAGTCACCGATCATTTTATACTTCCGTTACAACATTTTTTATTTTAAACTACACTTGACCGGTTTTTTATTTTATTTTCTATTATTTTTATTATGAAAAGTATCACGAGTGAATTGCTTTTAAAATATACTGCAAACATTTTGTATAGTCAAGTATTTGGGGTTCGAGAAAGTGAAGGTTTCATATTTTCTGTTGATGTTTGAAGTTAGTTTTTGGTTATATCTGAATTTGAGTAACTTTAATATGTAAACTAAACTTAAATGAATCCTTTCCAAAGTGAAAATTGACGCTACAACAGTATTTATTATCTTTTTGACAATTTTACAGTTTATTCTGGTGTGGCACAACAAAACACCTGTTCTATAGCGTTACAATCACATAAACCCTGAAATTTATGTATTTCCAGTTAGTTAATTTTTTTTTGGTGGGGGCAGATTTCTAGTTTAAATATTTATATTTATCAGGTGTACAAATACGAAATGCGGATTTCAGACAACAGATGGTGCACCAATGCAGTTTATGCTATAAAGATTTGTCACTGCGCCATTTTGTTGTGTCATCAACAAGTGTCAGATGCGCACGAGTGATAAATTGGAAAAGTGTGTGCATAGTGTTGTGTTGTGTTCAATATGTCGAAATTTATACCGAACAAAGCATTCGCGGACAGCATTAATTTTTTGTTTTCATTTGAAGAAAACTGCTGTTGAATCATACCGATTACTTCGAGAAGCTTATGGTGAACATACTCCATCGCAAGATACGTATGAACGATGGTTTCGGCTCAAAAGTGGTGACTTCGATGTTGCAGGAAAGGAACGTGGAAAACCGCCGAAAAAATACGAAGATGTGTATTGCAAGCATTGTTGGACGAAGATGATTCGCAAACACAAAAACAACTCGCCGAGCTATTGGGCGTTAGTCAACAATCTGTTTCCAATTGGCTACGAGAGATGGGAAAGATTCAGAAAACCGGTAGATGGGTATCACAGGAGTTGAATGACAGGCAAATGGAAAAGCGCAAAAACACGTGTGACATTTTACTCGCTCGGTACAAAAGGAAGTCGTTTTATTTTGAGAATCACAAGCGCAAAAAAATCATGGGTAGACCCAGACGCACCATCCACATCGACCGCAAGACCGAATCGCTTTGGCAGAAAGACGATGCTCTGTGTTTGGTGGGACCAGAGGGGCGTGGTCTATTATGAGCTGTTTAAAACCTGGGGAAACGGTTAATACTAAACGTTACCAACCACAATTGACCGATTTGAACCCTTCGCTGGTTGAAAAAAAGGCCAGAATACCGAAAGAGGCAACACAAAGTCATTTTTCTTCATGACAATGCTCCATCAGATACGGCAAAAAACCCAGTTCGTGACACGTTGGAAGCACTCAGCTGGGAAGTTCTACTCCATGCGGCTTACTCACCAGACTTGGCTCCTTCCGATTACCACTTGTTTGCATCGATGGGTCACGCACTTGCTGAGCATCGCTTGGTTCGTACGAAGATGTGAAAAAATGGCTCGATGAATGGTTCGCAGCAAAAGGGGAAGATATTTACTGGCGTGGTATTCACAAATTACTCGAAAGATGGGAAAAATGTATAACAAGTGATGGAGTATACTTTGAATAAAGCACTTTTTATCATTCTTCCCGAATTTAACATGTTTTTTTTTTTTAGAAAAAAATCGCATTTTATACTTGTACACCTGGTATTTATATTCAAAGTCGAGGTCAAATTATTGGCGGGACGGGATGAAGTATGATTTTGTCAGTCAATGTCATTATGTCAAAACTATTATTTCATCAAAGAGCGATTTTAAAATAACTTTAAAAAGTATGAAAGATTGCAATAAGGGGGATTAGGTTTGGAATTTTTTTGCGTTTGAAAATTTATATTATTGAAATTTTATTTTGTCCGGCCATATCAAGACTACGATTTCATAAGAAAGCTGCTTTACAATAACTCGTTCTAATATGAGAGATATTGCAAAAAGGGGGTTATTTTGTAAATCAAACACTCGTAGACAGGGTATGGTGAGGGTCAAAGCCATCCAAAACTAAAATTAATCATTAATTCGAAGTAAACATTTGTTGTAAGTAAAGATTTGTTAAAAATCTGCTTCAAAGTGAGAATGTAAAAAATATAGTATTACTAGTACCTTCTTAAGCTTACGTTTATTCCTATTTTTTGTTTGTCATAATTTTTTAGTTAGTTAAAAACATTTTACAAACCCCCCCCCCAATTGAAATGTAAGAACAATGTGTTAGGAAAGTTTGGCAAAGTATATTAAAAAAAAAAAAAAAACGAATTCTAAAAATGTAATTACAGTAGGACCTCCGTTATCCGGGGTAATGCCGGGGTGGGGGCGTCCACGGATAATTGAAAACCTCGGATAAACGAATCACAATTTTTTATTGATTAATTGTGCTGGGTAGGAATGTTAATTAAGAAAAACTGGGTAGAAGATATTTTTTTTCATAAGAAACAAACGGTTTTACATTATTATTAATTTTCAATATGTATACAAATGTCCATAATACATACGCATTAAATTTTCATTTAGAGAAAAAATCGGTAATTTTACTTTGTTTTTATTAAAGATTTCTTTTCAAATATCTGTTCTCATGGCCCGTAACGCGATGATTCTGCTATAATCGGCGTTCTCCTGTTCAAAAATAATTTAATTGAAGTTCCGTCGCCTCTAACGCTTGGTTGCGTTTAATTTTCTTCGTTTCCAAAACAATAAACGAATCTTCGTTGTCATCACTCTCGTTTCCATGGTCAATCTGCGAAGAGGTCGATGGCCCGTCTTTTCCGTGGAGATCTGCTATTTCGGTTTCTGTTAGTTTTTCGAAATCCTCTTCGTTCATGTCACTTTCCAGCCAATTTATCCTAGCATCCCTGTCAACATGGATGAAATTCGGGAGAGCTTTAGTGATGTCGAGATATGAGCCGGTTTCAATCGTCTGAGGTTTGCTGGATTAAATCTTCTTGTTTTAATATTTTCGCTCATGAAACTTTTAATATTGTAGGGCAGGGGTGCTCAAACTTGAACTGCTAGTGATCTACCTTAATATTGTTAGACTACTATCGATCGACTCTGAAAGGCCGCAAGTAAGTGTGATGCAGGATTGTTGTCTAGGTAGGGTGTATCGTGGCATAGATATTAGTTTTCCGCACAATATGCATTTTTTTAGTCAAGGTGAGTGTAGGTCTGCTCTAAAATGTCAATGAAAAAAACTCATAATTATTCAAAATTGCGAGTTTATTGATTGTTACAAAACAAACGAGTTTCTAGTGTCTAAACTTAACTAAAGAGTGACTTTGGATGTTGAAGCGTGGCACTGCATGTCCTCAGCATACTTTTCATAAGATGGTACGTAATTACCGAGTGCTAATCGCAAGCATGATGACATATGTTCGTCAGTCGATTGCGATATTTTTATCTTCATTTCAGAAAATGCAGACTCGCACAAGTAAGTTGACCCAAATATTGCCGTCAGTTGAAGGGCGATTTACTTTAGATTCGGATATTTATCTTCAGATATAAAACACCAGAATTTTGTATCAGATACTGTGGCTTCGAGATGTATATCTGATATAATCTGCACTAACTCATTTTCAACAGAACATGAGTCCATGTTAAACTGACTTGCTATTTCATTAGCTAATTCCTCAATGTTTTTATACACGAAAAAAGATAACTCATAAATGATGCGACATTTGCCAATTTTACTGAAATAATAAAAACGTATTTCGAATTGGCCCAAAATATTTGATAATTCTGCCTCATAAATATCATAATTCAACTGAGGAATCCTTGCTTTCAAAGACGGAAAATTTTTCAGATCCTTTCTTTTCAGTTGATCTATCATAAGTTGCAATTTACTTTTGAATGCGTTTATTGCGCTAATCATCTCAATAATAGTTTTTTTTTTTCCTTTACCTTGAAGCTCCAAATTAATGGTGTTTAAATGCATTGTGATGTCTGTCAAAAATGCCAAATCAGTCAGTCATTTTCCGTTTTTCAGCATCTGAGTGTCATCACCTCTTTCGTCCAGAAAAGCTGTTATTTCGGGCAATAATTCTTGAAACCTTTCTAGGAATTTTCCGCGACTCAACCACCTGACGTCCGTGTGAAGAACTAAATCAGTGTGTTCAGCTTACTCACTATGTTCCAACTGCAATTTAAAGAGCCGTCGTTGCAAGCTACGTGCACGGATAGAATTCACAATTTTTTATTGCAATGGCCATAATCTCCTCCATGTTTAGAACTTTTGAACACAAAACTTGTTGATGTATAAAGCAATGGAAGGAGAAAAATGAAGGGAAATCATCATTAGCTCGACAGAATGCCACAAAACCGTTTTTGTTTCCAGTCATTGCTGGTGCCCATCGGTTGTAATGCACACTCGTTTATATATTGGTAGCTTGTAGTTTGTTACAAAATTGAAGAAAACGTCATATATATCTTCGCCACGGGTCTTTCCTTTCAGAGGAATCATTGTCAAAAACTCTTCCTTAGCCGACATGTCATTGAATACCATTCAAATAAAAATACACAGCTGGGCAGTGTCTGTCATATCGGTGGATTCGTCGAACTGTAAAGAAAAGTATGTACATTCCATGATATCATGTTTTAGTTTATCTGCCATGTCCTGACTCATGACTTCAACACGCCTTGTGACAGTCGGACGAGATAACTGAAGTTCTCTAATAGCAGACATAATCTCTGTTTTATTTTTAAAATCTCCAAATAAAGTCTCACCCCGCTTCAATAAATGCTTCCTTCACAACCAATCCATCATCAAATGGTTTCTTGTGTTTCGCCAATATATGAGATATTTTAAATGACGCGATCGTTGCAGCTTTTGATTGTTTGGCTGGTCTTGTGAACATGGTTTGTTCTTTTTTCAAACAAGTTATCAAATCACGTACTTTTCGTTTTCTTAATTCACTCTGTGACGGAAAATCCTTTTCATAGTTTTTATGAATCGTTTTATGATGCCTCTCTAAGTTCCCACGCTTAGGTATTGCAACTTACGCACGGCAAATGAGACAAATGCACTTATCCTTTACCAAACAAAAGAAAAATTCTTCCTCCCAATCATTATTAAAATGATAAGTTTTACTTTTCTTCGCCGCACTCATTTTGGACTATTTATTAATAAACTTTGTATCGATGTATCGCCTTCAAGTTACAACTCAGACTGACTCCTATTCCTGCAGGCGCAACATTTATATCGGCGCGAACGAAGTCTCGAATGTTCCCGTCAAACACGCCGCCCGAAGTTTCTAGAAAAATCGGCGGGAATCAAAAACGCGGCTTTTCTTTGACAAGTACCGCGCGTTCCTTTGATAAAGCCGCCTTTTAAATTATAAAATTATATAACCGCTAGCAGGGGGTTATTACGATAAAAGAAAGTGATGAGGGGGTTATTCTGGCCTAATTGTGGATCGAATAAATTTTAATAGTTTATTCATTACATTTTGTTTTAGTTACCTAGAACAAAATCTGTGAATAGTTCTATATCGGAATTTTTTTCTCGAGATCGACTCAAAAAGCACTCGCGATCGACTTGTCGATCGCGATCGACCGTTTGAGCACCCCTGTTGTACGGGGTAAACTTACCCAGGCATCACAGACAGCAAAAATAGCGTCTTATTGTCCACTTTTTTAAGATTTCTTTTATCGGCTCGGTGCTACTATTTTCGTCGAGTAGGAATCGTAGGAATATCGAAACAGATTGATTAGGTTAGGAGGTGATATTATTAAATTTTTTTATGTATTTCATTAATTTAACTCTTAATCCAAATACGTCGCGACTATTTTTATTTTTTAGGTCATTTATTATATCACGAATGATGTTAAACGTTATGTCAGAAAAAGAAAATTTCCTCAGTGGAACTGCGCGGGTAACTAAATTAACTCGATTCTGGCTTGCAGTTGGAATAATAACCCTTGATTTGATCATGGGCAATCTGAGAAAAAAATGTGTTGAAGATATTGGGATTTAAAATTATGGGGGTTCCTTGATATTCTTTTTAATTCCACGCTGACAATTTATAATATCGCACATTAACCGCATTGGATTACCTGAACTTTTGATATTATTATCATTTGTCTGTATCTTTGCGTTTCGTATTCTGTACTGCTTCTTGAATTTTTTATAAATATTAGCAATGTCACAGTGCCTGTAACTGTTTTAAAAAAACAGTCCCTCCAACAGATTCATATTCTTTACATCTCTTCATTTTTTTTTTTTTTTTTTTTTTTTTTTTTTTTTTTTTTTTTTTTTTTTTTTAAACCAACTAATTTTGCCGGACGGATCTGTTCTAATCCTATATAATTTTTCAGGAAAGGACTGTAAATATGCCTTTTTCCATAACTTCAATAAAAAGATTAAACTTTGTATCAACATCCATATCTTTTGCACTCACAAATCTCAATAACACTCAGAAACTCTATGAAAAAACTCAAACATATCCCTCTGTGTTACTGGTCTGCAAGTTGTTATGCTCTCCATGAAACCCGCTTCTCCCTGGTCCACCAAAAAGATAACCATTATAAACCAGTTATTCTTAATCTTATGTTAGGCTTGGCACGGTATAAAACTATTTGGAGTTTAATCATATGGTACAAAAGTTTCGCTGGTATATTTCGATATATATGAATTGCCATTTAGATCGATAAGAGGAAATTCGTCAATTTACCGTTAGAATGAAAAACTAGAGATATTTTTAAATATTTTTTCCAATATTACTAATAAAACTTTCTCACTACACTTTCAGGCGGACCACGGGCGAAACAATACTAAACTAAAATAAACAAATAAAATAAAAAACCAGAATAAAATACACGGACTGTAAATATGCCTTTTCCATAACTTCAATACAAAGATCAAACTTTGTATCAACATCCATATCTCTTGCACCCACAAAATACCAATCACACTTAAGACACTCTACGAAAAAAACTCAAATATACCCTTCTGTGTTACTGATCTGCAAGTTGCTATGCTCTCCATGGAACCCGCTTCCCCCTCGTCTCCACCAAAAAAGGTAACCATCAGATAGAATCTTATTAACTCATCCCATTTTTTTTTTTATATACCAGATCATTCAATCTTGGTACTCTTAAGAGATAGGGTAAGGGGACAGCGATTTTTGGCAATTTCATAAAAATAATATAAAGAAAAGTTTGCGCGATTACTACATCATATATACAAGGTGTCCCAGTGTTCCGTGTACATAGAGTTGCTGTGGATTTCTGGAATGAAAATATGACCATTTAACCCAACTTATATATATATATATATATATATATATATATATATATATATATATATATATATATATATATATATATATATATCTTATTATTGTTGTTAGCCTGTTGGCCTTTAAGCATGCTCCAAATTTCAAAGATTATTCTTTTGGACCTGTCCTAAGTCTGGATGAAGTGTGAAGGAACGCATTTGCGAATTTGACAATGGAATTAAAAAATCGGAACAAACATCCCATTACACAAGTCTGCACTGTACTTTTAAACTCATTAGGCAACCTAAAGCTTGAAATGCTTTTAACATTCTTTTGACGATTTGTTTGTAGTTAGGGTCTTTGTTATTGCCTAAAAATTCTCTATGACCTCTTTAAAGGCAATCCACCCTTCTCTTTGAGGATCCGTCATGGTTGTGATGAATTGTGGATCAGCCATAAGCCGTCTAATATCTGGTCCAACGAAAACACCTTCCTTCAACTTTGCCTCCGAGAGGCCTGGAAACTTTGATATTAAGTATTTGAAGCAATTTCCATCTCTTGGAAGTGACTTTACAAATTGCTTCATCAATCCCAGCTTTATGTGAAGCGGTGGTAGAAGAACTTTATGAGGAGGCACCAAAGTTTCATGCAGGACGTTCTTTTCGTCAACTTTAAGCTCCCTCGGAGGCCAACGCTTTTTGGTCCAGTGATTTGCTCGGTCTCTACTATCCCATAGACACAAAAAGCAAGGGAATTTGGTAAACCCAGAGTGTTGTCCGAGCAACATGCCCAAGATTTTTAAATCACCGCACACTTGCCAACCGTGGTCTTTATATTTTAATTTGCAAAGAACCAATTCCAAGTTCTTGTAGGTTTCCTTGAGGTGTACGGAATGACCGACAGGAATGGAAGCATAGAAACCGCCATTGTGAAGCAGCATTGCTTTAAGGCTTCTTTTTGAAGAATCTATGAAAATACGCCACTGTGCTGGGTCGTATGAGATCTTAAATGTATCCATCAAACCTTCAATATTGGTACAATAGACCAACTCGTCCTCTTGGGCAAAGTAGGAAGTGAACTGCTTCTCACGATATCTAAACCAGGAGGAAGACACTCCCGGCAAAAGTAAGTTCCTGCTTTTGAGCCTTGATCCAAGCAACTCGGCAGAGTTTTTGGGAAGATTCAAGTCTCTTACCAAATCATTTAGCTCGTCCTGGGAAAACAAGTTCGGACTGCTGTCATCTTCAAATTGAAAACTTGACTTCTCATCGGGTTCGGGTACAGCACCATCTTCGTCAGAACTTGGAATCTCTTCCAAGGTAGCAGGGGCCTTGGGCACTGGTATTTCGGACCCATGAGGGATGGGACGAATAGCTGATTGCAGATTGGGGTATGAAATGGACTGCTCCCATTTTTAATTATACCCTTTCACATTACACGAACAAAAGTAACAATCATCACTATGGTTCTTTTGCTCGCGCCATACCATAGGAATCGCATATTGGAAAGCTTTTTTCTTGCCCTTAAACCAATTTCGAAGGTCTTTCAACACATCGTTTGCAGACTTTATGAGGTACTCAAACTTTATCCTGATCTCCAAGTTTTAAGCCAAAATACGTGAAGTATACTTTTTTTACAAAGTCCGTAATATTAAGTTGTTGCTTTAATACCATATATTCGCCACAAATATAACAGAAATTGTCAGACGAATTCACACACTTCCGCACAGATGACATTGCACTATATTGAACCAAGATCTATAAAACAATGACGAGTTAACACGTAATTGTACCGCGCCACTTTCTACACTATCGGAGCGCGCATGTTCTGGTTACAAACGTTTATGTTTGTTAATTTAGCTCACACAGGGCGTTCTTTATTTAGAAAGTAATGATAGTTATGACCTGTATACGAGGCTGGTTTGAAAAGTCCGTGCAAAAATAAAAACTACTTATGTGTTTGGGGTAAACCTTTTTTATTTTTCGACATAGTTTGTTGATCCCTCTGAATAATAGGATTTGTCCAAGTCTGCAAAATATCCATTAGTGTCTGCAATCACCTCCTCGTTTGAATAAAATCTTTGTCCCGCCAGCCATTTCTTCAAATTGGGGAACAAATAGTAGTCCGAGGGAGCCAAGTCTGGAGAATAGAGGGGATGTGAAACGAGTTGGAATCCTATTTCCATTAATTTTGCGACCACACAACTGCTGAGGTGTGTGCTGGTGCGTTGTCGTGATGGAAAAGGACTTTTTTGTGGGCCAATCGCGGGCGTTTTTCTTGCAGCTCGGTTTTCAAACGGTCCAATAACGATGAATAATATTCACCTGTAATAGTTTTACCCTTTTTCAGATAGTCGATGAGGATTATCCCTTGCGAATCCCAAAAGACAGTCGCCATAACCTTTCCGGCCGAAGGAACGGTCTTCGCCTTTTTTGGTGCAGATTCCCCCTTGGTAACCCATTGTTTAGATTGTTGTTTGGTCTCAGGAGTATAGTAATGTATCCATGTTTCATCCACAGTGACGAAACGACGCTTAAAGTCCTTCGGATTCTTCTGGAACAGCTGCAAACCATCCTTGCAATACTTCACACGATTCCGTTTTTGGTCAAGCGTGAGCAATCGCGGCACCATCTTGCGGATAGCTATCTCATGTCCAAATGTTTATGCAAAATATTATGTACCCGTTCAGTCGAGATGCCCACAGCACTAGCAATCTCACGCACCTTAACTCGTCTGTCATCCATCACCATATCATGGATTTGATCAATGAGTTCTGGAGTCGTAACCTCCACAGGCCGTCCAGAACGTTCAGCGTCACTTGTGCCCATATGGCCAGTCCGAAAATTTTGAAACCACTTATAAACTGTTCTAATCGAAGGTGCAGAGTCACCATAATGTTTATCAAGCTTCTCTTTAGTCTCCTGAGGCGTTTTGCCTTTCATAAAGTAATGTTTTAATCATCACACGAAATTCTTTTTTGTCCATTTCTTGAAAATCACTCGACTTCCTTGATTCACACGAATGCCAAACACAAAGAAATAGACCAATATGGCTGAAACTTGGTGTGCGTTCATTCAAGAGATGCTACTAACTAAACATGACCTCGATACGCGCCGGTGGTGCCATCTCTCGGACTTTGCACGGACTTTTCAAACCAGCCTCGTACATTTAAAAACAGTAATCAAAATAAAATTGTACCTATTTATTCAAGTTAGCCAAAAAAAAACCCTTTTTTATAATAAAATTTTGCGTTTTGCAAAATAACCTGACGTTCTGGAATTTTTTGAGTATTTTTTTAGTTTTCAGAACACCTAAATACATAGAAATCAGTTGAAAACATCCAGACAGCATTTTTGTCTGTGTTATCTCAAGAACTGTTGGTCGGAGCAACATTTACTAAGAGAGCTTTTCTAGACATCGGAAGGCGGAAAATACAAATATTTAAATAAAAATATCATACAGAGTAGTATAAAAAAGTTATGACAATTTAAAAGTATACACAGTGCAATAAGTGGCGCCCTTTACAATTTATAACAAAACTGTAAGCTGATTTCGATTTTTCATCTCCGAAAACCCCTTCGCACCGAATCTTGTACAAATAGTACAATAATAAAGAAAGCTACTTAAGAAAAACTAAAGTATAACTTTGACACCCTGTATCTCAAAAATTACGAATTTTTGGACTAAGGTAAGTTGGGTTAAATGGTCATATTTTCATCCCAGAAATCCACATTGAATACTGGGTCACCCTGTATTTTTGAACTCGTGTTTTCATAAGCCTTCATTTGACGTCCCACTCGATAACACTGAAAAAATGGTTTTTTTTTCACATTTGCACCAGATCTTTCACCAATTACGCTTTTTCTTCCATGTTTATTCTGTCACTAAATTTGCCAGCAGGAATAGGATCGGAGGACCAATATAGAACCAAGTTTTTCTTTGCAAATGTTTTTTTATTTATAAAAGTGAATAAACATATCAATGGCACGATTCAAGTTGATATATTCTCAAATCATTTTTATTTTATAGGAAAAGCAACCTTAATTATCAACTTGAAAACTTGTTAGTTTAGAATAAACTTATAATACTAAAATTGATAAGTAATGTCAAATTATTTATACTAGACAGAATTTAGAGTTGACCTGCCATTAACATTAATAAAACCAAATCGTATGCTGTCATGCTCTAAATACTGTTGATAAAATTGGACTATACGTCTAAGAAAAAAAAAAAATGGGATTAATACGCAGTATAAAATATATAAAAAACTTATTTCCTATGTTATTAAAAATTTTATTAAATCCTATACGGGCACTATAATGCATCTAAGCCAAATATTTTTAATAAAGTTGTATAGATTTTTTTTACTTAAGAAACTATATATTGCCGGCACTAGTTTGATCAGTCACAAACGAAAAAAACCCTGCCGTTTTCCTCAACGTCAAATTCCTGTCTTGTATAATTGAATTTCGTACATTAATACTTATTTATAAATATTACATAGCGAAAATCATGTGTCATTAGTTACCAATAATACGAAACACTTAAAAGTGGAAACTGTTATGATTTGAAGAAAAACAAAGTTTAACTGACGTCGAGTCAAGGCGGACATACCTACCAAACTAAACCATCAGCATGTTCTTAAGCCTTAATCACCTCTACATTCCAAAATACTTAGTAATTTTACGAAAATATTCCATAATCAAATGATATGGTATCAATAGGTAAAGCTTTGTCCAAATATATTTTAATTGTGGTTTTGTCGAAATGGTCTTTTCTTCTTTAACTACAGTCTACAAAAAAACTGAAGCATACCCCTCCGTGTTACTGGTCTGTCAGTTGTTATGCTCTCCATGAAACCCGTTCCCCCCCTCGTTCACGAAAACGATAACCATTATAAACCATTTAAAATAATTTTTAAATAGCATCTTATGCTAGGCTTGGCAAGGTAAAAAAACTATTTGGAGTCTAATCATACAAAAGTTGTAATTGCTAGTTTCGCTAGTACAGTCCCTGGCCAAATTATTAGACGCACTGCAAGATTTCATGTAAAATATTAATTACCGAGTGATATTGTACCGTTTTATTATTTTAAATTGATTTGTTTTTTATTTTTATATTATCCAATCAATTACCTATTTATTTGACATAAATAAAAACAGCATTAATTTAGAAAAGCATAAGTTTATTAAGTTTTAAAGAAAAGTGAAATTAATGTTAGTAAAAGTCAATATTTACTTGAGCCACCTTTAGCCGCTATCAAAGCTTTAATTCTGCGCGGCATGCTATCAATGCAAGATTGTACTGTCTCCTGCATTTGAGGATGATGATTCCACACATGAATAATCTTTTGTAGGAGCTGGGTTTTGTTGGTAATCACATCTTTAGCCACTTCTCTTTTCATCAGCTCCCACACATTTTCAATGGGGTTCATATCAGGGCCCAATCCAACAGAGGGATATTTTTTTCTGCCAAAAAAGCTTTAACAGACCGAGCAGTGTGGCAGGGAGCTCCATCTTGCATGAAAGTGAATGGTTCCCCATTTGGAAACCATTCTCTGAGCTGCGGAATCAACCGATTTTGTAATACTTCTTTGTACTGATCTTGCCTCATTATTCCTTTGACGACGTACAGACGTCCAGTGCCCTTGCCGCTGATGACTGACCAAATCATCACTTTGGTGGGATGTTTAACCGTCGGAACGACACAATCAGGATGAAACTTTTCTCCATGACGACGACGCACATACTGAGCTTTATTCTGCAAAATTTCGAATGTGCTTTCGTCACTGAAGCAGACCTGTCAAAAATAGGAAAAATATATAAACTTCCATGTTTATTTGCTTTATTTAACTGAAAATGATAATAATGTATCATTATTGATTAAATTGCTGTATCTTACCGATCTCCAGAAGTCCACATCTTTGTCTTGCCATTGTTTGGCCCACTTCAGGCGCTTTGCTTTCATTGCAGCTGTTAACTTGGGCTTCCTGGCGGGGCGACAGGCCTTAAAATCTAATTCTTTCAATTTTCTTCGAACAGTGCGCTCAGAAGCATTTACGCTAGCATCCTGGAGTTGTGATTTTATTACCTTTGTGGTAGCAAATCTGTTTTCTACACAAATTTTCTTCAAACATTTCTCTGACCGTGGGGTGAAAATTGGTTTTCTACCGCATCTTTTCTTTCTTTTCGGGCTTAATTCCTTCCCTGACTCAATTTTCTTTTTTATGCGTCGTACACTAGCTTCAGAAACCTCCAATCTTCGTGATATTTCTCGGTTTGTAAATGTTTTCGCAATCACAAGGGCCTTCACTTCAGCTTTTTTACGTGGTGAAAGATCGCCTTTTCTACCCATAATGAAAATAGTCCAATTACTTTTTTTAAGACACTGCATACAAAATAAACTAATAACTGAGTAGTATAAAACTGTTAAACAAACAATCACAGTCCATAAAGCCACAGAAACACGTCCGTCGTACCTGACTCGATTCCGATCGCGACTGATACAGGTTTGTACTTATTTACGTTCATGTATCACTTTGTCAACACAGTGTTGCCATATGTTAAAAATAAATACAAATATGTAGTCTACAACAATTCTTTTAAATAAAAATCAATAATATTGCAGTTTAAATATACCATTATTGCATAAAAACTCTTAAGAAACATAAAATTACTAAAAAAAAATACAGTGCGTCTAATAATTTGGCCAGGGACTGTATATTTGATATATACGAATTGCCATTTAAATTGATAAGAGGCAATTCGTCTTTTTACGATTAGAATGAAAAACTTTAGAGATATGTTTTAAATTCTTTTTCCAGTATTACTAATAAAACTTCCTCACTACACTTTCACGGCGAAATAATATTAAACTAAAATAAGCAAAATAAAAAAACCAAAATAAAATACATGGTCTAGCCGTCCCTTATCTATAATATATATAAAAATGCAACGTCTCTCTGTCTGTCTGTCCGTTAGTGCGCTTATCACTGGAGAATCACTTCTCCAATTTACGTGCTTATTTTTTTTAAAAAAACATGCATTGTTCTCTGACCAGGTTATATTTTATTACGTAAGGAATAAGCAGTGGCGATAATAGTGAAACATGTCGGAAAAAAGTTTGCTGCTAGCGCGTTCTCTTGCAACACACTACCTAAACCATTAAATATGGAACAGTATCATGTAGCAATACAATATACGAGTATATAAAATGCAAGTCTCTCTGTCTGTCCGTTAGTTCGGTTATCACTCGAGAACCACTTATCCAATTTACGTGTTTTTTTTAATTCACACATTTGTTCTCTGGCCGGGTTATCTATAATCTTCTATTATATGTATATATAATATGCAACGTCTCTCGTGTCTGTTAGTGTGCTTATCACTCGAAAACCACTTATCCAATTTAAGTTTTTTTTAGAATTATACATATGTTCTTTGGTCAGGTTATAGGATATATTTTATTACGTTAGGTAATATAAGAAATAAGCAGTGATGATAATAGTGATTCAAGTCGGAAAAAAGTTTGCCGCTAGCGTACTCTCTTGCAATACGCTGCCTAAACCGTTATATGGAACAATATCATGTAACAAAGAGTATATATATATATATATATATATATATATATATATATATATATATATATATATATATATATATATAATGCAACGTCTCTCCATCTGTCTGTAAATTCATACATATGTTCTCTGGCCAGATTATATAATTAATAATCTATATAATATATATAAAACGCAACGTCTCTGTCTGTCTGTTTGTTAATGTGCCTTTTCCATAACATAAAAAAATCAAACTTTGTATCAACATCCATATCTCTTGCACTCACAAAATCCTAATCACCCTCAGACACTCACGAAAAAACTCAAACATACCTTTCTGTGTTACTGATCTGCAAGTTGTTATGCTCTTCATGAAACCCGCCTCCCCCTTCGTCCACCAAAAAGGCTGACCTCTGTGGTCAGATAGAATCTTATTACCTCATTCCAGATTTTTTTTTACATACCAGATAAATTATCAAAGGTTTATTTTCATTCAATCTACTCCTTATATTCCAGAATTTTTTCGAAATTTTTTTATTGGTACTCCTAGAGAAAGGGATAGTTTGCGCGATTACATCATATATATTTTTGAACTCGTATTTTCACAAGCTTTAATTTGACATCCCCTTCGATAACCCTGAAAAAAATGTTTTTTTCACTTCCGAACGTTTGCACCAGACGTTTGACCAATTACTCTTTTTTCTTCCATGTTTATTCTGTTATTACATTTGCCAGCAGGAATAGGATCAGAGGACCAATATAGAAACAAGTTTTCCTTTGCAAATGTATTTTTTTATTTATAAAAGTGAGTAAACATATCAATGGCACGATTCAAGTTGATATATTCTCAAATCATTTTTATTTTATAGGAAAAGCAACCTTAATTATCAACTTGAAAACTTGTTAGTTTAAAATAAACTTATAATACTAAAATTGATAAGTAATGTCAAATTATTTATACTAGACAGAATTTAGAGTTGACCTGCCATTATCATTAATAAAACCAAATTATATGCTGTCATGCTCTAAATACTGTTGATAAAAATGGAATATACGTCTAAGAAAGAAAAAAAATGGGATTAATATGCAGTATAAAATATATAAAAAACTTATTTCCTATGTTATTAAAAATTTTATTAAATCCTATACGGGGCACTATAATGCATCTAAGCCAAATATTTTTAATGAAGTTTTATAGATTTTTTTTACTTAAGAAACTATATATTGCCGGCACTAGTTTGATCAGTCACAAACGAAAAAAAACCCTGCCGTTTTCCTCAACATCAAATTCCTATCTTGTATAATTGAATTTCGTACATTAATACTCATTTAGAAATATTACATAGCGAAAGTCATGTGTCATTAGTTACCAATAATACGAAACACTTAAAAGTGGAAACTGTTATGATTTGAAGAAAAACAAAGTTTAACTGACGTCGAGTCAAGGCGGACATACCTACCAAACTAAACCATCAGCATGTTCTTAAGCCTTAATCACCTCTACATCCCAAAATACTTAGTAATTTTACGAAAATATTCCATAATCAAATGATATGGTATCAATACTTTGTCCAAATATATTTTAATTGTGGTTTTGTGATATGGTGTTTTCTTCTTTAACTAGAAACAATATATTGGATATTGTTTGGTGAAATATTTTTTAATAATCTTTGAGATTGTGATTGGTACCATGTCATTCAATCAAAATACTTTTTCCTAAATATATGCAAAATTTAATTTTTTACAACACAGACCAAAAATTCTACGCCTAAAAGTTTTTCTTTTTAATTAAATCAAAATCTGCAATTGCAGTAAGAAAAATTAAATTGTGTCTATTTAAAAACTATTTTCTATAATCGAAAATTTCCAAAATTTGATTTCTTATAATCACAAATAATTGTCTAATTTCTTTTTTTTTTTTTAAACCATAATAGGCCCAGCAGAAGGAGTAAATTATTTTCAACAACTATGTCTCTAAAAGTATCTTATTATTGTTTTGTACTTTTTCGAGGTAGTTGTAAAATGGCCACAAGTGTATATACAAAAATAATAATAATATTTCACTAACGGACGTGGTTTTAAGTCCTAAAGACATAGTTATAACAAAGTAACAAAAAGATCAAAAATGGGGAGCACCCAGTTCAACTCTAAATTTATTTCTTTGAAATTACGGTCAATTTTGACTAAAAAAAATCAAGAACAGATTTTTAGCTTTTGTTTTTTGATGTAAATCAAGTCTTAAAAGAAGATATTATAAAATATCCACCATATTGTTTTTAGAGTTGTACATTTTTCCCCATTTGACCAAATAAATAAAAAAGTATGTAGTTCAGTCTTAAATATCTAGTCTTCACGATTATTACACAAATTTATTACACTAGTACCTGAGATTCTCCCAAGGCTTATGATTTTTTTGTACTAAAATTTAATTTGTACTTAGGTTTGTACTCTGGAAGCAACTTTTACGTTTGCTTCGCCTAAAAAACTTTAACAATACTACACTTTAAAACGAGGCAGAGATAGACATACAAAAGTCAACATCTGAGGTTTTCTAATTTATATAAACGTAGTGAATCACTCAGAATATATTCTTAGATTATTATTCTATAATCTGTATATTACTTGAGGGGAGATAAAACTAGCGTTATTCATTAGAAAACCGTAGTGTCTAACGTTTTCACGCGTTTGTAAAAAATCAGCCTTTTCAGAAGAACACACTTTATATTATATATCAGTCTTAATTACTCCTTTTGCCAAAAATAACTTTTGGCATCGAATGCCCCTGCACAGCACACACTCAACGTAAAACATCGCATCCAATAAAATATAGCAAACTTTTTCAAAAATAGGAACCATCCTCTTTTCTTTTATTTTCAGACTTCATTTTGTATAGGGTTACCTACTATATTAATTCCGATAACAAGATCAGTTAAAACTCGTTAAGCCAACAATTGATATATATTCCCCAGTTAAATACTATTTATATTAAACTTACTAAATCTAACAGGTTGATAGCTTGAAGTTTTTGATAAGTAACCCTTTTCATGTCAGTCTTGGGAATATTTAATAATATTAGTCTTTGTTGAGACAAAATAAGCGTAAAAACTCTGTAATTTATAAAATTACACAAAATTCCAACATAAAAACTGTATGATTGCATTTCGTAATACTCGCGTATACATCTACTTTGTAAAAAATACTAAAGCTAATTTTATAATATTTAAAAAAAACGTTACTTAGAGATAGAGAACCTTAGACTGCCCCGATTTATACACAACCCGACCCGTGAGATTTTTTCAAAAGTTTTTTTTTAATTTTTTTTTGGGCCTCACGAGTAGACATTTTAAAAATGTCTTCAAAAACGCGATCTTAGGTTGTGTTTTTTTTTTTTTCAAAAACATGTACTACTGGAAGAAATATTTTGTTAGCACCAATAAAACATTTTCAAAAATAATTCGTTAACCTTCTATTTTTCTAAAGCAAACGTCAGATGATAAAAGTACCTTGTATATAAATCACCGTTATAAGCAGCCTTACGTGTAAGGAAGAACTTTTATAATAATTGATCATTTACAGCAGTACCTTTTTTAAAGAAGTAAATATTAATCAGTAAAGAAAAAGAAAGAGTTATGCTTTTCACGTTCGTAATTTTCCAGTTAAACTGTAGCTGTTGTGCATATTATTTTAACATACAACATCACAACAGTAATCGTTGACGTTCTTTTAAAGTTGCTACTTATAGCATCTGAGATCAGCTGAAGAAAAAGAATAATTAAGATGTAGGTCTGTTAAACTTTCCGGATACCATAGTAGTTCTAAAATTTGTTATTTCGTTCATTTATAAACCAATTATTCTTAATTTTTAAATAGCATCTTATGCTAGGCCTGGCACGGTATAAAACTGTTTAGAGTCTAATCATACAAAAGTTGTAATTGCTAGTTTCGTTGGTATATTCGATATATACGAATTGCCATTTCGGTTCTTCCTAGTCTTTTTACGAATAAAATGAAAAAATTTAGAGATATGTTTTAAATATTTTTTCCAGTATTACTAACAAAACTTTCTCACTACACTTTCAGGCAGACCACAGGCGGAACAATACTAAACTAAAATAAACAAATAAAATAAAAAACCAGAATAAAATACACGGCCTAGCCGTCCCTTATTTTTATATAAAAACATACGTATTAAATAATTGCTTATAATAATACCAATAAGCACAAAGTTTATCGTAAAACATCGAGTTTTATAAAAATATTGGAAGTGTTCCAATGTCTTTATTTTAGAAGTATACTAATATTTTTATACTACTTGTGAAAGAGATAAGAATGTATTTTGCATTTTTGTGTGTACCTGTTACATTTCTATAACTTTCATTCAGCCAATATTATTTTGCCACCATTTTATAAAAATGTTTTTAAAATACAAAATTCCAGAACATAATTGGCAACAATAGTTTTGACAATTAAAATTATATACCTACCCTAACTTTAAGTTACTCTCGTGTATGTATCATGAAAATATACCTTTCTCTTTAATCTTTAGTATAACGAAGTTCAAGTAATAACATAATAATTGGATCGTAAGTATTTTTATGTGACATCTAAAAGTTGGTTAATTAATTATTATTATATTTATTATCTTACAGTGAAATACAAAGTTCCTTGCACTTGTACTAAAATCACTTGCAAACATTTAATAACGCCATTTTTTTAGTTCTACTCAACCCAACAATTTCATGAAGTCTCTCTATTAAACAGTAATAAATGTTCATAGATTGCAACTTAATAATAGCGTACATTTTTTCGTCATATATTTTCTACCTTTGTAGGAATATTTTTAAAAATTATTCTCAGTTTAACAAATTTTATTGTATTAAATTAATTTGTTAATGTGATAAATAGAATCACCGATATCAACAGCTGTTATTAATTAGGGTTAAGAGTTTAAAAAATCGTTATCAATCAAAAATAAATGTTCTTTTAAGGTATTATTAATTTCGTTGTCAAATAGAACCAAAAAAATAAAAGCACTTGAAATCAATTTTGTTTTTTTTTGTAGTAACTGCTAATCAAAAAAAAAAAAAAAAATAAGCCAACATAACCTTTACTTATGTTCATTTTTACTTTAGCAATCCCATGCTAACTGAAGTTAACATATGATAGTACCATACTTCAATTTTTTATGACAGTGGTGTGCGTTAAACAAAAGGAAAAGCCGAAAGAACATATTTTTCTTGATTCTCAATTTAGTCTTCCATGTGATAGTTATGGTGTTTTTATCATAGAAAATAATTATTTGTATTTCATTTGATAAACACTAGGCACGCGATGACAACATTAAAGTACATTAAAATGATAACAAATTGGCAATAAAGTTTTAAAACTTAATATTACATACTGTACTATACTCTTAGTAGTTATTTTTGAACTCGTTGCATGAAATTTTTGCCACTTATACTATCCTTTTTTCATCTTGTTTTGAAGATTAGTTAGAAAACTTGGATGCGGTCATTTCCGAAATCCATAAGGTGGATGTGACCTTCAGGATCGATAAACATATCGCTGGGTCTATCGAATTCGCCAGGATCTTCCTTGCCGTGTTTTCCGACCATCCACATAAATTCACCTCTCTCGTTAAACACCTAAACAATTAAAAACATATATTTAAGAAATTATGATGCTTTAGTCTAGATTGTAACGAACTGGAGTTACTAATCTAGACTTCGTTTACGATTGCACGAAGTATCTGTCTTAAACTAAAAGAATAATTTTGGAATAATTTATGGTATCGGCACATAGACTAAGCGAGGGAATATGTTAACAGTGTCGAGTATTTTTTACTACCTACCTGATAACGATAATTTCTGGAGTCAGCCACAATAAACCAGCCTCGATCATCACAGCAAATACCTTGCGGACGATTGAATTGGCCCCTTTCTGATCCTTCACGACCAATGACTCTGAAAAGAAATATAAACAATTTTACCACTTGCTAACAAATGTTCAGCTTCCCTGGATGTGAGAAATATTATATTTACAAAGATAATTATTCTATAATCCTTTGTATTTATTTACATTTTAGAGTTCTTAGCTCACGAATAACATATTTTCTGTTATATTGGCTGTTACAACTTAGGATTAAGTTGGGAATGTGGAATCTTTGGCACAATGATACTACTCAGTATACTCGTATATCACCACTCCACCAAATACTTTATTTTTGCACTCGATGCGTGTTTCGCTAACCATGTTAGCTACATCAGGAGCGCTGATTCAGTCATAGTGGTGATATATACTGAGTAGTACAACTTATATTTTGTATGGAGATCCGTTGGACCTTCAAGGTATATTTATTTATTTATTTTATACGGATGTAGATTGCACAGAGCACAGTTGAAGTTAAATAAAATTACCTAAATGAATTATACAAAAATATAACCAACCAATGAGGTACCGATTTAAGGTACATCATCAAAAAATCTTTTATCATTTAGGTATTTATCTTGAAAAAGTTCAGAGAATTGAAATTCTGTCTTTATTTTGCCTCCACACGCGGATAAATAAAAAATAGCGGATCTCAATGATAAAGGAAAAAAATCGATCCTAAACCAATTTAATAAAAAAAATAATATATAAAAATAATTACTTATTACTATACAATAAATTATACAATATTATAATAAGAAAAAAAAATTGATGGGTAATTCACCAAAATTTTATTTGCTTTCTTGTAAAAAAGACAATAAAATGAACGTTGAGATGGATTGTCCCCCTTTATTATAGACTAGAAAGATTTTTTTTGTCAGATATAGTCAAAAAATGGTTACTTTAAAATCGCCGAAGAGTTTACTTTTAGCTTTTGCTGTCGGGGAGGCTCGTGTACGTCTTTTGTTCATTGATTTTTTTCAACATATTTTTGTAAGGACTTGATGTAATTTCCACAGTTTTCTGTACAGTATTTATTGTGGCATTGGGCAGATTTTACAATTTCTTTTAAGGCTTCAGCGTTAAATCCCCAAATAGGCGGTTCACTATTTAAATGTGGCTTTTTCGTTATTGATAATAATAAATCGATGTGCGTTCATTACTTGAGTTTGTTTGAGAGAAAGAACATTTATATTTTCAGCTGTTTTAACCAAATGTTCGGGAAAGACGTTTTTGTCCATTGGCCAAACTCCACCCGCTTAAAATGCGTTCACAATGATGCCAATGGCAGCAGTTAAACAAACAAGTTTGAGTTAATACAAGCAATGGAATGGTGACAACATACTCAGAACGTGTGCCATTCCCCAATTCAAAATTTTGTCTCATTCTTTTGAATATTTAATCCTAAAACTTTTTGCGTTGTTTCTGAACGGTGGAAAATCCATGTTTATCAACGTTAAATATTTTTGTAGACGAAAATTTATTTTTATCTGCGATTTTTTTTAAGTGAGGTTCTACTACTCTACTCTTCCTACTTGAAAACAACTGTTAACGGTAAATAATATATTTGCTCTGGCGCCTTACCAAGGCCAAGTTCGGTTTTTCATGGGAGGGGTGATTTTGTAAATATTTGGTAAAAAGGTGTTTTACCTTTTTTTTAATTTTTCAAAAATTTTCGAATTTTAAAAAAGAAAAAAAAAGAATGTGCCTCTACATGGCCCCAGGAGTCACCCATTTCAATATATGTAGTGAATTTCATAACACCATATATATATATATATATATATATATATATATATATATATATATATATATATATATATATATATATATATATATATATATATATTTTAAAAAGTATCAATTAACCACCTTAAAAATCTACAGAGTGGGGTATATTTGGATATAAAATAACCAATGTCAACTTACCTCGCTTTGCCAGATAATCTTTCAATCATAATCACTTTATGTAAGTTAAAATCAGTAACCAGGATATTGCCATGCGGATCGAAAGTTACACCCCTAGGAGAGTCGAAAAGTCTAATGTTACCATAGGTTTCTCCTCCCCATTTCGCTATGAAATACCATTCCATTTGAAAAGTTGGATTCTGTGATTGCGAGTGTCCGAAACTAGAATATTGCCTAATGAATCAATGGCTACATCCCATGGATAGAGGAATTGTCCGATTGACGAACCTAGAAAAAAGAGAAAAGTGTTGAAAACGCCGTGTCCAATTTTGTTTTTATTTAATGATATATTTTTTAAATTTATTTACCTCGTTCTCCAAAAGTCAACAAGAACTCCCCGTGTCTATTGAAGACCTGCACTCTGTGGTTATCCTTGTCTGATACGATAATGTCATCATTAGCGTTGATCGCGACGGAAGCTGGTCTATCAAATTGGCCAAAGCCTTTGCCATGGGTTCCAAAATGGAAGAGATACTTGCCTTCAGAATCGAATATCTACAAAATGATTTAATAATTACAAAAGATACTGCTACTACCCTAAAATTATACTGTAGTCATCTTAACACGCATTACCCTAACATAAAAATGTACTTACTTGAATTCTATTATTACTTCTATCCGAAATAATGATCTCTCCAAAACGGTTCATTGTAATACCCCCACGGACGACAGAAAAATCCCGGTGCAGGACCTGGTTTACCCCAGATTCTTTTTGGAGTCTTGCCGAAGTCTTTGATGGTTATAAGTTCATTACATCCGTAGATTGGGCGGGATTTAGCACTTGGAAAAGGCAGTTCAGCCAGATCTACTAAAAAATCAAAAAGAAACTATTATATATCCAATACTTAGAAACTCAAATACAAAAAAAAAAAGAGGCTTATAATTAATCTTTACCACGTATAATTTGTTACAATTTAATATTAAATTCAACATTTGATGTTGAATTATTATACTTCGCCGGACTTTCTTAGTATGCTCGGCTAAGTTTAACGAAGATTTTCTTACTTCTGCATATAAAAGACAGTTCTTTACTTACTTTGTTGACTCATGTACAATAAAGGTTGTCTATATAGTCTTATCGCGTTAGTGAGAGGAGAAGATGAAATGTGTAGGTGACCCAGATGGGCAACATTTTGCAAGAAAGACTCCTGGGGTGGAACAAACAAGAAGTTATCATCTTCACATGGGTAGATGTTAGGCCCTAAAAATTGTAAAGTTATAGGATAATAATAAAAATTAATACTGTAGTAGTAAAATCTTTGTGCAGTATTAAATAATACTCTTACCCCAAATTTCTGGCTTGTCTAAGCTCTCTGAAGGCATTGTGATTGGCAATCATCACTTCGAAGTCCGTTGGGAATTTATTTGGATCATTGATAAGATCAGAAGCTCGTGCTAACCTAAATAAATAAACGTATAGTATTTATTAAAATAGCAGTATTATGTTCTTGGGGTAAGCGGTCTTTGGAAAAGAACTAAAAAGTTTTGGACACCTTAGCTATGCCAAGCTTTCGAAAATATTTCATTTTCTTCATCAGAGCTACAATTACAGTAGATTATCAGTATTTTTGAGATTAAAAGTAAAGAACAACCCTATTTTATATATAACATTAAAGTACTTACTGCTAAGTGGTGTGTTCAAAAATTATTGTTTGTGGGGGCACTTTATTACACTTATTCATCAGAAAAAACAGGAAAAAAACACAAGAACAACTCGACATACTCATCTCTGGGAAATAAAATAAATATTTACTTCATTTTGTTAGAATAGTACGAAGAATTGTGTGGTTGTAAAGTGATTTTAATTTATAAAAGATTTTTTTTGTATTTTCTTGTCATTTTGCTAAGGGCAGTGTATTTCTATCTTTTAGTTAAGTTGTGGTTAATTTATATTTGAAAATAGAATGACGTTGACATTTTGTTTGATCGTTTTAAAGTTGAAAAGTTAGTGAAAATCAGTTATATTATTATCAAAGAGATATGTCAGATATATTGTAAGAGTTTTCATTTTGACTGCCTATTTGTAATAATTGGAGAAAATTAAACTCAGATCTTCAATGTCAGTTTTTTTATTGATCGAGTTCGGTTCAAGGTGGATTTCCACCATCTCCCTTAAGATTCTCCTGCCGAGATTTCTCTCTTTACATAGGATTTTGGTTTCAGCAAAATTAAATTCATGTGAAAATTGGTTACTATGCTGGGCAAGCGCACAAGAGTTTTTCTTTAATCTGCAACCACTTTTGTGGGAAGTGATTCTGTCTTTTAGGACTCTAGATGTTTGTCCTATATAGATTTTTTTCACATTGAGAGCAAGGGACGCTGTAAACTACTTCTGAAACTTTTGTGATTTCATCTTTGTCTTTTAGATAAGTGAAAATATTGTTGATAGTTTTTTTGTGTTTAAAAGCAATTTTTAAATTAGGTAATTGGTTGAAAAGTTTTTGTGGAGATTTCTTTTATGTATGGAAACGAAAAATAAGATTTGATTCGGTTTTCAGAGAGGATAGCACTAATATCCGGTGTAAGATTGTTGTACAGGGGTTGTGGTTGAGTTAAATAATAATTTATTTATTAATTGGATTGGATAGGAGTTGGTGCGTAGAGTGTCTCGTAGTTTATTTAGATTTTTCAGTCTGAGGGAAGGATGAGAGATTCTCTCTATTCTTGACTTCAAGCCCAATATCATGTTTATTTTTATTTTAGCGGTACTCCATACCACATGTTACATATAAAATATGGTTGTTCTTTACTTTTAATCTCAAAAATACTGATAATCTACTGTAATTGTAGCCCTGATGAAGAAAATGAAATATTTTCGAAAGCTTGGCGTAGCTAAAAAGGTGTTCAAAACTTTTTAGTTCTTTTCCAAAGACCGCTTACCTCAAGAATATAATACTGCTGTTTAATTAGTCGGTCAAGACTACCCTTCTCCTCTATATATATATATATATATATATATATATATATATATACATATATATATATATACATGTTATGGGACTTTAACTTACTTGGAGTAGTGTAGGCGTATATTTTCCATTTGAAAAGTAATTAGTCTTATCTTAACTTGACGTGCTTGTTCTATTCTTCTTAGGACATCCGCTTCCCTGGCTTCAAATGCAGCAATAAATCTAAAAATAATATCTTTTGATTATTTCTGTGCCTAACTGAGACATCTTCACTTGTAAACACAATATATAGGTAAATAATTAAAGACGTCAGACTTACTTTTTGACGATAGATTTCACATCAATCGCGACTTGGTTAGCTTTAATATCAATTCCTTCACACATACGCTGTAAATTGTCTAGAGCCTGTCTCAAATTCAAATTCATCTGGCGAATATCACTGTTCAATTCTTCTGACATTTGACGAGCTCTAGCAAGGCCTTCGGAGATATGCATCATGGAATGATCTAGAAACAAAAAGGAAAAATGGGTATTTTCTAAAAACTACAAATTAGAACTATAATCGAAGTTAGCTTATTGAGAGTACTCTGAGATAAACTCAAGTTGCAAATTGTCTTAAAAAGTCAGGTCTTCGATATTATACAGTTTGTCAAGTAAGAACGTGACCGCTCGGAAAAGCGGGAAAACTACACACAATTGGCGAGAATTTAATCTTGCCGGCATTCAAAGAGGTAATAAAAACTGTTCTTCATCATAAGACACCTTCAGATGTCGTCAGAAAAATTCCTCTGAATAATAATTCGGTGGAAATAAGAATCGATGAAATGGCTAAGGACGTTGAAATATCATTATGCGAGTAATCAAAGACTGATTTTGTCAAATTTCCACTTTATTTAGTTTCACTGATACTGTATGACGCGTTTTGCTATACTATAGCTTCGTCTGATACAAAATGATATTTGAATATTAGTGTTGTTACATTTATACAAATACCCTAAGGTAGATAGGTAATAAAATTAATACTATATGATAATGAATATTGCTGGGAAATCCATTCTGAATATTAATTGTATAAATTGAGTAAAAGGGAGTTACCATGGGTCAAACAGGTATCTTTTTGTTCGTTTAATATTATGTCTAAATTTTTAATTCTATTTATTTCTAAATTTTCTAATAGGTTTAATTTTACGGCTTTGTTTTGTATGTGTAGAATTTTAAATTTATCGTCAACAAGATGATTTGATTCTGTTAAATGATTACTGTACGCTGAGTCAGTTTTGTTTTTAAATAGCTTCTTTTATGTTCTGAAATTCGAGTTTCGAATGAGCGACCTGTTTGACCTATGTAACTTTTATGACAAGAACCACAATTCAACTGATACACTCCAGATTTTTTTGATCTATTTTGTTTTTCCCTTGCGTTTTTAATGAATTTTCCTAACGAGTTGTTTGTTCTAAAAGCTATGTTGATATTATATTTGTTTAAGTTGTTTTTAATTTTCTCTGACGTGTTACCAAAATAGGTTAAAACATTATATTTTTTCCCTGTGTTTTCTTTCTTGGGGTATACTAAAGAAATAGCTTTATTTTATAATTTTTTGTTTAGAATCGAGTCTATGGAGAATATCCGTTGTTAACAGCAATTTGTTTTATTAGATTTAATTCTTTATTAAAATCATCTACAAATAAGGGGACACTTACAAGCCTATGCAACATACTGTGGTAAGCTGCCAATTTGTGTTGTAGGGGGTGAGCTGATTTTATGTTTATTGTAGTATCTGTATGTGAGGGTTTATGAAAAATAGAGAAATTGTATTTGTTGTAATGTCTGGTTATCGTTAAGTCAAGAAAATTAATTTTATTGTCGACTTCTAGTTCCATAGTGAATTTAATATTTTTACGTATTGAGTTTATATAATTAAAAAGTTGTCAAGTTGACGCTCTGTACCATTAAAAGAAGCAAAGATGTCGTCTACATATCGGTACCGATACAAAAATGATTTGCTAAATTCTTGTCGATGTATTTGTTTTTCTAGGTTATCCATGAATATTTATGCTAAAAGCGGGCTAAGTGGATTACCCATTATGAGACCCTCAGAACTATTATAAAACGTATTATTAAATTAAAAATAATTTTGATTGAGGCTCGTGTTTAATAAATTTAGTATGTCTTGTATAACGATATTAACTTTATTTTTGATTAGGAATGTTATTATGATTTTTACTGTTTCATCCGGGGGTATGCTACGGAAAAGGTTTTGGCCGTCAAATGATTCAGTTTTGAATTATCTGGTAGAAAGACGTTAGAAATTTTTTCCGTTAATTCTAAAGAATTTTTTATTGTGTAAGTTAGGGTGAAGTTAATGTTCGTTTTAATGATATCTATGAGAAATTTTGAAAGTTTGTAAGCTGGGGCCGATATGTAGGAGGCTACAGGTCTAATAGGATGATTTTCTTTATGTAATTTGACTAATGCATAAAGTAGAGGGGACTGATGATTCATAACTGTTAATTTTGAGATTTGGTTGTCTGATATGATGCTAGAAGCTTTACCTAACGCTGTTTTAATATCTTTCTTGAATTTTTCTGTCGGATCTTTTAGTAATATTTTAAAATTTCCTTTCTTAATAAATTCTAATGTTTTGTCTATATATTGTTGTTGATCTATAGCGACTATTGTGTTACCCTTATCTGCTTTTGTGAAAATAATATTATTTTTAGCCTTGTTTTGTATTGCTCTAGCTACATTTGTTTCATTATCTAAATTTGGTTTGTTGCTAAGAAATTCCTTATTTATAATATCTACGCAACACTAATATTCAAATATCATTTTGTATCAGACGAAGCTATAGTACAGCGAAACGCGTCATACAGTTTCAGTGAAACTAAATAGAGTGGAAATTTGACAAAATAAGTCTTTCATTACATTCGTTATGAATTTCCATCAAGTAACAGCCACAACAATGCAAAGTATTATGCGAGTACTTAAAGACTTGCAAATTTTCCATTTAATTCGATACCGAATACCGAAGCACTACCTTTATCATACGTTCAGTTCATCAAAGAAGAAAAAAAACTGTCAAGAGTCATTATTTGTTAAAAATTTGGAAACCAATACAAAGAGAGAATCAATATTTAATACCATGAACAAGTTTTTTCGAGAGAACGAAATTCCTATTCGTAATATTTTGTCAGCTGCTACTGATGGTGCTCTAACAATGGCGGAGCATCATAAGGGTTTCATAGCGCATTTGAAACAAGCAGTACCAAATGTACTCGCTGTACATAGTGTACAGGGTGAGTCAACTATAGAGTAAAGTCTATTATCTCATTTGTTTCGGGAATGACAAGAAAATGTTAAATGCAATAGTTTTAGGGAATGTTAAGGTGCACAGTTTAAAATTATTTGAGTATACAGGGTGCTTCAAAAAAGTGTGGCCGATATAACATATATTTTTTTGAATGGAACAACCTATTTTCTAATTTATTTTTAAATTTTGCGTAAAATTTTATAACTTTTTTATTAATAATGTTATATACGTAAACCTAGTAGTTTTTCGAATATTTCAGTTTTTTTCAAAAATACTAATTTTCAGTTTTGTAAAAAATTGCCAGTAGCACCATTGTTTCTGAAGGTGGAATACTCATAACTGGTATGAGCGTTCTATAGAGATGAAAAAAAAGATATATGTAAAGAAATTTGAGTTAGATGCTACAGGGTGTTCAAAATAAATTTATGCATTACGACTATTTTAAATTGAAAAATCTCAAATTTTTCACATGGTACATCCTGTATATTATTATTTTTTCTGATAGATTTTGCAAAACCCTCCAACTTTTATAAAGAACGTCATATACCTATTTCTAATAGTTTTCGATTTATTTTGAATTTTTCAATTTTTACCCTCGTTGTAACGATCGTTTAAAAATTCCCAAACTCGGTGGTAATGAGCAGGAGCTCCGTCTTGTTGAATCCACATTTGTTCCCTTTCAAAGTTATCAACATTTTGCAAAATTTCACACCATACATTAAGCGACCAATGGTTTTGGTTTTGAATTCCCGGACCCAAAATGGATTAACTGTTGAATAATAATGCATGTTATGGCTGTTAACTGCTCCATTACTGCGAAAAGTAGCTTCATCATGGTGGTACAAAAGTTTACTAGTTATTCAAAATCACGGTCTTGAAGTTCTTGGTGTAGTTGCATATGAAAGGGATGATACTTGTATTTTCTCGTGGTGAGATTAACCGTAGATTGAAATGTGTCAGATAAGTCAGCTAGTTGACGGCTGCTGATTATCTTCAACATGAAGTAAAATCCATTTCTTTTTCCTCTCTGGTAGCACTCTGGTTTACTACTTTCCGTTTCGTATACTCAACGCTACCGCTACCATCAAATCGTTCCATTAAGCACTGAAAAGATTTTCTAGATGGTATATGTCTATTAGGGTTTTTGCTCCGTAAAGCCTTACTGCCAAAGGGGAGAATTTTTTTCCGGCTGGCCCAGTATATAAACCATATCAATTAATTCATTTTTAGGAAAATCCATAACTATTACCTTTATACGTCACTTACTACAACAAATTAAACTATTTTTACTTGCTTAATAGACATGTCAAAATTTGACAATGCCTACATTTTTGTTTTGTCTTGGCAACTATGATGTTATAGCGTAAGTGCATTAAAAACAAGGGTAAAAATTGAAAAATTCAAAATAAATCGAAAACTATTAGAAATAGGTATATGACATACTTAATAAAAGTTGGAGGATTTTGAAAAATCTATCAGAAAAAATAATAATATACAGGATGTGCCGTTTAAAAAAATTGAGATTTTTTAATTTAAAATAGTCGAAATGCTTTCTTTACATATATCTTTTTTTTCATCCCTATAGAACGGTTGTACCAATTATGAGTATTCTATCTTCAGAAACAATGGCGTTATTGGCAATTTTTTACAAAATCGAAAACTATTATTTAAAAAAAAAAAAATTGAAATATTGGAAAAACTACTAGGTTTAAGTATATAACATTATTAATAAAAAAATTATAAAATTTTACGTAAAATTTAAAAATAAATTATAAAATAAGATGTTCCGTTTAAAAAAACCTATACTATATCGGCCACACTTTTTTGAAGTATACTCAAAAATAATTTTAAACTGTGCACCTTTACATTCCCTAAAACTATTGTATTTAACATTTTTTCGTCATTCCCGAAACAAATGAGATAATGAACTTTACTCTATCGTTGACTCACCCTGTACATGGTGTACAGCGAACCATCAGCATTTGATTGTAAATAATCAGAATGAACGCCTGCATACGTCTCTGGACTTGTTTGAAAACAGAGACGAAAAAACCGTGCGAAAATCTGATTACGTCAAAAAATGAGATCGCTTATTTGACAGACTTGACAATATTTAATGAAGTCAATTTACAATAGCAAGGTGGTGAATTGAATTTAATTTAATCGAAAAACGTCATAGCTGCTTTTGTGGGAAAACTTCTTCTGCTCAAATGAAATTTAGGTAGAGGTGAATACAGCCACTTTCTCACATTCTCAGCAGTCTGCAAAACAGGAAGATTTATTTACTTACTGTCGACACTTGGACGTTCTTCATGCTGATTTTACGGAGCGATTCCAGGATATTTTAAACATGAATATATCGAGTTGATCCTTTCGCAAATGTAGATACAGCAGAATCATCAAATTTAAAAGGGGAACTCGCGGAACTTACAACTCACGAAGAACTAAATCTAAAATTTAGAAATGTATAACAAGAGTTTTGGCTTCAAAAATCAATATCAGCTCTCTACCCTAGATTGTGGGCAAGAGTACAGAAATTTTTAATTGCTTTTCCTTTATCGTATTTGGCTGAGCGTGAGTTCAGTGCAGTAGCTAATTTACCGCCTAAGAAAAGGAACATACTGCACATCACTAAACGTAACAATTTGCGACTGATGTTAACGAAATTGGAACCCCACATTAACAAATTGTTAAAACTCCACCACCCTCAACAATCTTATTATTTTTTTATTTGTTATTGTTATTGTGTATGTTTTTAAATTTTTAATAAACAATTTTTTACTACATTTGATGGTCGTCTTTCGTAAAGTGTCAATTTTCAATCAAAATGTATTTCTATTGGTCGATATACTTACCGCTATGACCTTGTTGCAAACAGGCGTTGCAAACTGGCACTATGCAAGTGTTACAGAAGAATCCAAATGGCATCTGATGTCGTGGGCACGGTGGCAATATGGTCTCGGGTAAAGCTAACGCCATACTGTCATCAGTTGTTTCTCCGGTTGCATCCCCTTGCCCATTAGTAGATGTTGCTTCTTCATTAACTAAGGAAGCACCGGTTTCACTTGTTCGATTTGAGGGGGGAGAACCGATCGGTGGTAAAGAACCAGAAGGAGACGTAATAGGGGGTTGAGATGCGTTAGAAAGAAGTCGTCCAAGAGTCATTATTTCAGAGTCGGTTAGTGTGAGATTGTGGAGCTAGAAAAAAATAGAACATCAGAATAAATTATCTATAATATATATAAAATGCAACGTCTCTCTGTCTGTTTGCCTGCCTGTCCGTCCGTTAGTGCGCGTATCACTGGAGAACCACTTATCCGATTTACGTACTTTTTTTTTAAAACATACATATATTCTCTGGCCAGGTTATAGGCTATATTTTATTACGATAGGTAGCGTAAGGAATGAGCAGTGACGATAATAGTGAATGAAGACGGAAAAAAGTTTGCCGCTAGCGCCGTTTCCTTGCAATACACAGCCTAAACCATTAAATACGGAACAATATTATATAGCAGAGAATATCTATAATCTATAATATATATAAAATGCAATGTCTCTCTGTCTGTCTGTCTGTCCATTAGTGCGTTTATCACGCGAGAACCACTTATCCGATTCACGTGTTTTTTTTTTTTAATTCATACATATATTCTTTGGCCAGGTTACATAATAATATTAATAATCTATATCTATAATATATAAAATGCAGTGTCTCTCTGTCTGTCTGTCTATCCGTTAGTGCGCTTGTCACTGGAGAACCACTTATCCGATTTACGTGCTTTTGTTTAAACATACATATGTTCTCTGGCCAGGTTATCGATCTATAATATATATAAAATGCCTGTCCGTTAGTGCATTACGTGCTTTTTTTTTTTTAAACATACATATGTTCTCTGGCCAAGTTATAGGATGTATTTTATTGCCTTAAGTAATATAAAAAATAAGCAGTGACGATAATAGTGAATCAAGTCGGAAAAAAGGTTACCGTTAGCGCGTTCTCTTCCAATACACTGCCTAAACCATTAAATATGGAACAATATCATGTTGCAAAGAATATAATATATAAAATGCAACGTCTCTCTGTCTGTCTGTCTGTCCGTTAGTGCGCTTATCACTTGAGAACCACTTATCCGATTTACGTGTTTTTATAAATTTATACATATGTTCTATATAATTCGATATAAGCCTAGATAATGGGAAATAAGTATAAATAATGAGAGATAAGGAGAAATAATGGGAGATAAGCAGAGATAAGTCTGGATAATGGGAGTTATGGTGAGATAATCGGAGGTAAGGAGAAATAATGGGAGATAAGGAGAAATATTGCGACATAAGTCGAGATAAGCCTAGATAATGGGAGATAAGGTGAGATAATGGGAGATAAGGTGAGATAATGGGAGATAAGGTGAGATAATGGGAGATAAAGTGAGATAATGGTAGAAATAATGGGAGATAAGGAGAAATAATGGGAGATGAGCAGAGATAAACCTAGATAATGGAAATTATGTAGAAAAAAATGGGAGATAAGGAGAAATAATGGGAGATAAGGGGAAATAATGACAGATATTTTATTACGTTAGGTAACATAAGTAATAAGCAGTGACGATAGAAGTGAATCAAGTCCACTCGGAGCCGCGGGCACGGCTAGTGAAACGATAAAATCTTATTTAAATAACATCTGTCTCAGTTTTGAGTTACCTGCTGGTGAGGTGGTGTTAACTCTAATGAAGCCCTTCTACTCGCTGCAGCAATCAGGTTTTCTATGGAGTTTCCAGGTGAACCACCAGCCAAAGTGTTAGGTGAGGTGTTATTTGATCTTCGACCAGCTCCAACTACCCTCGAACTTGGTGGATTGTAATTGCTGGGACCTGGTTGTGATTGATCAGTAATTGGTTGAAATTGATTGTTGATCGGTTGGGTATTTGGTTGAGTTAAACCTGTGGGAAAAAGTTGGATTTATAATTGAATTATATGTATACCGAGTGTTTTTAAATAGGGATCGAAATCTAAACTTTCCCCAGATGGGCAATTTTGATTAAGACAATCTTAATTTAAACAATTTTAATTATTAGAAAAATAGAGATTTTCTTACCTCCGGTCAAGGTAGGTGATAATCTGTTGGCGATCGCGTTGAAATTGTAAATTGTATGGTTCTTAGTAAGGCGAACTCGTTCATGAGCTGCACTACACACGTTGCAAAGGTACTCGTTGCATTCGAAACATTTTGAGAAAGCCTTGTCTTGTTGACAGTTCGAACAATTTGTACCAAATCCTGCAAGAAATTCGTGATCAAAATGATCAGTTACGGTCGCTGGTTGGCCTGGTGACCCTTGAGGTTGTCTAGATGTCGATGGACGCTCGTCTTGTTCAGTTTGTCTACCAAAATCACTTAGCAATGCCTGGGCGGCCGAACTTGCTTGCGTCGATTGTTGTCCATCCTGTTCGTCTTGCCTGTTTAGACCAGTTTGTCTATTAAGGCCAATAAGAATATTTTGTACAGTTTGTCCAGGCTGCGGTAATCGTCCATCTTGTCCAGGTGATCTTTCTAGTCCAGGTTGTCTATAAAGGCTTTGATTGGCAAATGTTGAATGCGATAATCGCCAATCTGTTACAGGCTGCCTCGAAAGGCCTTGGTTAGTTTGGACAGTTTGATCGGAATTGTTATATTGCCATGGTTGTCTATTAGTAGAGGGAGGCGAGTTGATTACGAATGGAGAGCGAAAGTCCAAAGGTCTGGGCTGGAATTGTGATCGTGGTCGGGCACCTTTAAGAAAGAAAAAACAATTTTTTATTTTATTTTTAGCCTTTTCAAATTAATTTAAAATAGTAAAAGTAATACAGTTTTTTCTTTGGAAAATAATTATAGACAATTAGGTGAAATTTACATTTTAGTTTACTTACCTTGGAAATTAATTTGCATAATATGGGATTGTCCTCCAGGAGAAGGGGGTATGAGGGTAACCGCGATCCCAGTATCCCCTTGCGCTTGGGCGTTTTCTACAGGGTTTGATACATTTGATGTTGAAGGTATTGCTAACATCTTGTTAGTTTAATAGTATGTAAAACTTGACAGTTAACAAAAAGAAAGAATAACTTAATTAAAGAAAGACAAAGAAGAAAGGTCTATTGGTAGCAAATTTAGTTGGTTTAGAGTTTTGTTTGCACAGTGGTGCAAAGTGTGGCTTAGAGTTTCTTGTGTATGAATGGTTGTGATGTGCTATAGACTGAACAGTGTGATGGTTATGGTTCTATGGAAGCTGGGTTTGGAACCCGGAGTTTTTAACTAACGGGAAACCTGAAAAAAAAAAAAGATTTCATCATTATTTTTTAAATAAAATTGAAAATATTTTTAGTGTTAACCTATATAAAAATGTATTAAAATTATTAGTACTACACATTCTGTGCGGATGCCAATTTTGATTCTTAACTTAGAATTTCTTAATACCAACCACAGTGGAACGGAGTGAGATGGATAATTTTAAAACAATGTCAAACTCCTTTTGTAGCAGAGGTTCCTTATGATTTTTTTTTTAATTAACAGCAGGCTGATTTGCCAACCAACAATTTTTGTGTTGTAGCAATGACCCCTAAGGATATATATATATAATCAAGGATTTTCTACAGCTGACGCTGTCTTCCTTCTCTCAGCCTTTGATTCCATCCGTTTCTATCTTCCCAGTCTCCATCTGTTAGACCCCTGTCCTCCATAGCCTTGTCCACATCGTCTCTCCACGATCGTCTGGGTCTTCCTCTTTTTCTTCTCCCTATAGGGCTCCACTCCGTTATTTTTTTTATCCATCTATTATCTTCGCTTCGTCTTATGTGTCCATACCATTTTAATCGTTTTTCTTCAATGGTATTTATTGCGTTCTCTTTGATGCTCATTATGCTTCTTATTTCTTCATTTGTTATTCTCTCCATACGTGTCACTCTACAACATCTTCTCCAATACTCCATCTCTACCGCGTTAATTTTAGATTTATTTCTTTTGTTGATCGTTCATGTTTCTGACCCGTATGTCATTACGCTTTGTATTATTGATTTGTATATGCGTGTTTTGTTTCTCTTTGTAATGTGCTTGTCCCACAGGATCGAATTTAATTGTTTTATGCATGTCCGCGTTTGTCCTAATCTAGCTTTAATCTCTTCTTCTAATGTTGGGTTTTTTGAAACGATGGTTCCTAAATATTTAAATTTATCGGTTCCTTTGATTATTGTTTCGTTATCGACTTCTAGATTCTCCACGTTTCCCTCCTTTGTTGTTAGATATTCCGTTTTATCAAAGGTTATTGCTAATCCTGCTCTAGTGTATTCTTCTTTCAGTTTTCTTACCATATAACTGAGATCTTCCTCATCTTGCGCTATGATTACTTGGTCGTCTGCGAAACTTAGAGTATATAAGTAATCTTCTCGTATTGGGACTCCCATTCCACTGCATTTTTGCTTCCATTTTTTTAATGTTTGTTCGAGGTATATTTTGAATAGTGTGTGGGGGATGTAGAGCATCCTTGTAATAGGCCTTTTGATGTTTGGAGTCTCTTCCCTATTTTATGTCCTATTTTTATGTTCACTGTGTTGTTTTCGTAGAGAGCTTTTACTGCGTATATTAGTACTTTATCAATGCCTATTTCTTTCATTGCGTTCCATAATCTTTGTCTTGATACTGAGTTATAGGCCTTTCTTATGTCTATGAAGGCTAGATGAACTTCTCTATTCTTTGCTACTTTTTTTCCATTGTTTGTTTTATAGTATATATGTGGTCTATACATGATTTTCCGGCCGTAAAGCCTGCTTGGTCTTCTCCAATTTTTCCTTTTATATTTTCCTCTATGATATTTTTAATAATTTTTCCATACAGACGTCCCATACTCGATATTATGCTTAGGCCTCTATAGTTTGTGCATTTTCTGCGGTCTCCCTTTTTAAATATGGATACTATATAGGCTTTTGACCATTCCTCTGGTATTTTTTTCTCCATTTATCGCTCTGTGGAACATGTTTCTCAGCAGTCGATGTAATTTATTAGATCCGTACTTAATCATTTCATTTACCACACCCCCAGGCCCTGCAGATTTATTATTTTTGAGTGTTTTATTGTCTTCTTTAGTTCTTCACCTCTAAGTTCTATCTCTTTTTTTTCCTTATTCTGTTCTTCTTCAGGGTTCTCTTCCTGGAATTCTTGTCTGTCTTCTGTTAGCAGCTTCTTATAATATTCTTCCCACTCGCTTTCTGGGATATACTCTATATACATCTTCTCTCTATTGTTGGTCCTTAATGCTCTAATTATTCTCCATGACTGTGCTTCTAGTTCCTCCTATATACTGTTCTACATGTTCGCACGATTTTTCCCATCTCTCGTTCTTTTCTTTGTTTATCATCCTCCTCGTTTCTGCATTTTTCTCTTTATATTTCTGTAGATCTTTTTTTCTGATTTTGTATTCAGCCATTTTTCGTATAGTCTTTTTTTCTCCTTTATAGATTCTTTGGTTTTTTCACAGATTCTAATTTTATGTTTCTTATTCTCGTTGTCTTCTTTACCTAATGCTTCTAGGGCCGCCTGTTTGATGCATTCTTTTATGTGGTCATACATCTGTTGGCGGTTGTCGTAGTTAAATTCATTTAATTTTTGATCTAGTCGTCGTCTGTATAGGTCTTTTATCGTTTCGTCTTGCAGTAAGTGTATTTTGTATTTTATTTCTTTGTCTGCTTTTTCTGTTATCTCATTAGTATTTCTGTTCTCTTTATCTATTGTTCCTTTTTTGCTTTATTGTCTTGTACCACGGTACCCCTAAGGATTTTCTTGTTAAAAAAAAATAGGTTTTTGTATATATAACACCATTCATAAGTTAGTTGTTTTACCTTACTTTCACTTGTGTATGCTGCTAATTTTCACGCGTAATTTTGAAAATATCAATGGATTTTTATATCTTTAAGAATATCCACACTTGAATTTGAGTGACATTTATCCTGTCATTATTTTGCAGTAAAATACACCTTTGTTGAACGTGTCATAAATCTAAGGTTGTTTTTTTTAGTGTGAAACAGACTGGTCTGTGGTGGTTAATATTAGTAACATAGGAGTCTCTCAACGCTCGGCTTGTTTACATCTAAACGCAATTCAAGATTAACATTGGACTCCAGGAAGGGCGACTGGATACAACGAGTTACAATCTGCTCAGTATTTTTACTTGTCCTGACCGCACTCATTAAAGTTTCTTGGGGATCATTGATTTGGCGGAAAACGATGTTCCAAATGACATACGAGTATGTAGTCTCTATCTATTCTTTTTTGTGTTTGGGTTAAATATTTTAAACTACTGTTATAGTATAAAGTTATTACATGTTTTCGATATTTCCGATGTTACTAAATCAATTAAATGAACCTAGTGCAAACCCTGGCAAGTGGATCATACACAAATCTATCCAGCTACTGATCCTGTGTTCCTGTGATCCGACAATAAGCACACAGAGAAATACTCTTAAAATTGTAATTTTGGAATCTATACGTAATACAATAACCCATTAAATTAAAATATTTGGAATATTTTGCTGGTGCATGACAACTGCGGAATCCACAAAGCTCGTATGGTTTTTAAGCCATTACCGAAAACTGTGAACTGATGGAGTTCCAATATTCACCGCATAGCCCTGATTTAGCGTCCTGGAACTGTTTTCCATTCGGGATTTTGGGCGTCGAAAATTATTCTTAGATGATGAGCGGAGAGCTGCTACAACATCGTTGTTTGAGGCAAAACAAAGAATTTTTGTGGATACAACGAAACAACAGGAGAAATGCTGAACTATGTTTATTAGCGTCGATAGTAGTAATGTTTTTTTTACGCTCTACGAGTTTTCTTTCATAGCTAGGAAGATAAATAACTTAAAATTACACCTACACATCTATAAAATATATAAAATGCAACGTCTCTCTGTCTGTTAGTACGCTTATCACTTGAAAACACTTATCCGATTGACGTGCTTTTTCTTTAAAAATATACATATGTTCTCTGGCCAGTTTATAGGACATATTTTATTACGTTAGCTAACATAAAGCCGGGTTTCCACCAAACGGACATAGCACGAAACACAAACAAAAACTGTTTTTCTCAACAAAAAGAGCCATGTTTTGTAAAAAATAAAACAGTTCCGAAAACATTTTTGTCGGGGAACGGTGTTTTTAGTAAACAAAACAATTTCCCATCTCGAGTCGGTACATCAAAGGAAAACAAATTTGTTCGTGTTTTTTAGTCGGTTTGGTTGAAACACCTGAATGTTGTAGTTTTGTTCTCCGCGACATTTGTACTCTACTCTTTCAACTAGTTATCAACTTTTTATTAAATGTATGCAATTTTTATGAGGAGTTTGTCAACATTTAAAAAGTAAGTAACACATGGGCTGAAAAGTCCCGGGCCTAACAAAGAAAATACGGTTTTTTTGGTTCAAAATTAGCTTTATTCATCAACGTAATCTCCATCAAGAGCAACGCAATCATTCCAGCGCCGCTCTAACATTTCAATACCACTTTTGTAGAACGATTTATCTTTTGCCTCAAAATAGGCCTCAGTTTCAGCGATAACCTCTTCATTCGTGCGAAATTTCTTACCGGGGAGCATTTTTTTCAGGTCTGCGAACAGCCAGTAGTCGCTGGGAGCCAAATCTGGCGAATACGGTGGATGTGGGAGCAATTCGAAGTTCAATTCATGTAGTTTTGCCATTGTTTTGATTGACTTGTGACACGGTGCGTTGTCTTGATGAAACAAAATTTTTTTCTTTGCCATATGCGGTCGTTTCTTTGCAATTTCGGCCTTCAAACGCTCCAATAACGCTATATAATATTCACTGTTGATGGTATTTCCTTTCTCAAGATAGTCGATGAATATTACACCACGCACATCCCAAAATACCGAGGCCATAACCTTTCCAGCCGATTGTTGTGCTTTCGGGCGCTTTGGACGAGGTTCACCAGTTGCTGTCCACTCAGATGACGATCGTTTTGATTCCGGAGTGAAGTGATGGATCCATGTTTCATCCATTGTCACATATCGACGCAAAAATTCCGGTTTGTTACGTTTAAACATGGCCAAACACTGCTCAGAATCATCAACACGTTCTTGTTTTTGATCAACAGTGAGCAAACGCGGCACCCACTTTGAACAGAGCTTTTTCATAGTCAAATGCTCATGCAATATAAAGCCAACACGTTCTTTTGATATCTTTACGATGTCAGCTAACTCACGCAACTTCACTTTTCGATCATTCAAACCGATTTTATGGATTTTTTTGATGTTTTCTGGTGTTACCGCCTCATTTGGACGTCCACTGCGTTCTGCATCATCGGTGTCTCTACGACCACGTTTGAAGTCAGCAAACCAACGTTTTATTGTTGTTTCTGATGGAGCGGAGTCCCCATAACACTTTTCAAGCCATTGCTTCGCTTGAACGGTATTTTTTCCCATCAAGAAGCAGTGTAAAATTAAAACACGAAATTGTTTTTGATCCATTGTTTTGAAAATAACAAAAGTAGCGTCACTCTTAGCACAATAACTCACAAACTAATGAATAGAATATCATGAAATTTTAACAGCTGTCTTTTGAAGGTTAGTATTAACTGAAAAAAAAAAGGTGACTGCAATAAAACTAGCGCCATCTATGTGTTAGGCCCGGGACTTTTCAGCCCATGTGTTATTTAGTTAAACTTTTTATTCAAATATATATATATATAAATATATATATATATATATATATATATATATATATATATATATATATATATATATATATATATATATATATACATGTATTTAGTTACAATGATGTTTAAAAAAGTTGACTGGCAATTTTAGGTCCTAAGAAATTAATTAACGATTCAAAATCGCTACCTAACATTCTGGTAAAATTATGGGAGGAAGATCTCAATTCCCCATTTAACCCAATATCGTCAGTGCTTAAATCAGCCAATAATTCTGCTGTGCCGTAATTAACTCTCCTTTTTAATAGAGAACTGACCCAATATATTGTTTCTTTTCTGTTTTGGCCATTAATTAAAAACAAACCACAGCTAATTACAAAAAATCGTCGTCTTGCGGGACTAAACAAAATGAAAAGAGAACAAACACTAGCAACAAAACTTTTGTAACAGTCTACAGAAACTGTTTGAAAAAAATAAAACATGTTTTGTTTTGTTTATTAAAAACAGAACTGTTTTTTTTAAACTGTCCGTTTGGTGGAAACCCGGCTTAAGGAATAAGCAGTGACGATAATGGTGAATCAAGTCTGGAAAAAGTTTGCCGCTAGCGCGTTCTCTTGCAATACACTGTCTAAACCATTAAATATGAAATAATATACAGCAAAGAATATAATATATATAAAATGCAACGTCTTTCTGTCTGTGTCTCCGTTAGTGCGCTTATGACTTGAGCACCACTTATCCGATTTACATGTTTTTTTTTTAATTCATACATTTGTCCTCTGGCCCGGTTATCTATAATTTGCTATAATATATATATATATATATATATATATATATATATATATATATATATATATATATATGAAACGTCTCTCCGTTTGTCCGTTAATGCGCTTATCACTCGAGAACCACTTATCCGATTTACGTGTTTTTTTTTTTTTTTAATTCATACATGTTCACTGGCCAGGTTATAGGATATAGTTTATTACATTAGGTAACATAAGGAATAATAGTGATAATAGTGAATCAATACCACGCTAGTGGAACCGCGGGCATGGCTAGTGTTCTCATATAATACGGTACTATTTTATATCAACATTTTCGGGCATATTTTAAGATTAGACTTTCTTCGTTTATTTTTGGCACAATTATATAAAAGGGAACAGAGACTCACATTGCTACAAACAGCAGATATAACGATAAACGAAGAAACATATATAACGGAAGAAGACTCATCAGAAGCAATGGAAAAATTAGAAAACCGTAAATTTTCCGGCCAAGACCCAATAGCGAATGAACTACTAATACTCTCTGGTTAAGCAACTTCAAAGATTTATGCAGAGGATCATAAGATCGAACAGAATCCCAGACGAATGGAGAACAGCGACAGTTATTCTAATGCACAAGAAGGGAGAAAAAGAAGATCAAAATAACTATAAAGGCATAAATCCACTAAACTGAACTGAAATTAACAACAAAGATTATTACAACAAAAATAAACGCGAGAATACAACTGGAAGGAGAGCAAGAATTCAGAAGTAGGCGCTCATGTATCGATGAAAGACAGGTAAAAGAAAAATCCATAGAATACAACATTACAGCGTACTTGTGCCTGATAGATTTAACGAAAGCTTTCGACAATATACAAACAGAAGACGTTATTCACCTATTATATATCGAAAACATATAAAAAGATAATAAAGTAGTTGCAAGATTAGCAGAGGGAATGATAGAACTAATCCACTGTGAATCTGGAATCAGGCAGGAAGACTCTTTGAATCCTCTCCTGTTTAATATTGTCATGGATGAAATTATAAAAAATATCAAAAGAAAAAAGGGCTATAGAATGGGTAACAGAGAAATTAAAATTATATGTTATGCAGATGACGCGATAATAATGACTGAGAGTGAAAATGATCTGCAAAGGCTGCTATACGAATTATATATAGCAGAAAGACAATATAATATGTCAATCTCACCTGAAAAAATCAAGACAATAGTAATAGGTAATGAACCGATCAGGTGCAAGTTGGTGGTGGAAGATAAATCAATAGAACAGGCGATGGATCTAGTATTGGAAAAATCGAGGAAGATGTAAAAGATAAAGTCAACAAGGCTAATAGGATAGCATGATGCCATAATAATGCCATTTTTTAAAAATAAATTCCCCTCTATTGTGACCAAAACAAGAATATACAAGAGCGTAATACGACTAGTAATAACATCTGAAACCCGATACAAGTGTAACACAGAGGATGCTGGAATCAACTGAAATGAGAATAATATACATAAGAGATTTACAAACAAGACACTGAGGGATAGAGAAAGGAGTGAGGATATAAGACCTATATGTAATATAGAAAATAACAACTGGTAGATAAAAGGAAGAAAAGTGGAATGGGATCAACACATAGAAAGAATGGCAAACAACAGGATAGAACGAATAGCGAGAGAAAAGTCGTCTAATGGAAGAACATTCATGGGACGTCTAAAAAAGAGATGAAGAGACAGTATATAGATCGGGGAAAAAAATAAAACAGGCAATAGTGTCTAGCTGTAAGTAGAAAGAAGAAGAAGAAGAAGATTTTTGGTAGTAGTCACGGGAAAAAAGAAAGGATTTTTATTGCCGCAAGTACGCAATCTTTATGGTGAGGAGGAGGGATTGAGCATTAACCTTAAAAAATTGACCACTTTCTAGAAAGAGACAAAGCGACTGTGCGGCCAATACCTGTCTCTTTTCTGTAGACCTGTAATAAACAAGGCGCAGTACTCCGAGACGAAATCGAAGGCGAGAAAAGCCCCCACCCGATTCTACTTCAAATAAAATACACAAGAGCACTGTAGCTTAGCGGCATTTTAGAAAGAGACAGCTACTGGCCGCTCATTCGCTTTATCTCTCTCATACTTTTGCGTCCATATTTACTTCACAACAGTCCATCCTCTATGTCTATGGGTGTGACTATCTTTTTATTTGAGAAGTAAGATAACCATGAACCTCCTTTGAGAAGCATGTGAGGCGATTCTTCGTAGTAGACGCGTATCGTTCTTAGAAACTGAAATGTAGGAGTAATATATATATATATATATATATATATATATATATATATATATACATATATAATGTAATACTTGCGCACACTTTCCTTTGTATTTTTAAAAAATGGCGAAAAATCGCTGTCCCCCCTTATCTAGAAAAGTACTGATTAAAAGATTTTGAAAAAATTCTGGATTATTCTCCACGGGGTGTAGATTAAACGACAATTATCACGAGTGCATTACTTTTAATAATTTATCTGGTACATAAAAAAAACAAACATCAGTTTTCAGTAAAGATTGGAAATAACCTTTGTTGAAAACTCATTTGGGGTGAGTTTTGTGAAGTCACTGATCATTTTATACCTCCGTAATATTTTTTTTTATTCTAAAAGCAATCAACGTACGGAACACTAATTGCGCAAGTTCAACTTGCACTTGACCGGTTATTATCATAATATTTAGGGTAATTCAAAATACGTTATTATTTAAAGGAATATGAATTTCCTACGAAAGTATTATATAGACTTTATTTGAACATGTGCCAGCAAATACAGCAATATTTTTTTAAAAAGCCATTTGCCATAAATAACTTTTACTAAGGGAGTCCCAAAACCTTTCCAAAATACGTGTGTAATAAAAAATTACAATGGAAAAACCTTGTAAGTCTTGTAAAAAGTTCTGAAATAGAATCATAAAATATTAAACAATCAATTTACAACCCCCAGGCCAACATATAAATTGGGATCGGAGTTCTTCGGTAACGGTGCGAAGGGTCCGCTCACAAAATCCTCACTAATTATTTCTGTTTTTTTTTTCGATGAAACGGTACCTTTACTAGCTGGGTAATTCTTTTGAAAGTAACGAAAGTATCGTAGAATTTTAGGAAGGATAAATCTTTTTTTTTTTTTCATTTGGTGGTGTCGTTAATTATAGAAATAAACTAAAAATATTTTTTTATAAACTACTCACTAAAAAAATAAACTGCAAACGTTTGGTACCAGTTTTCAATATAATTAAAATAATCGGTCAAGTGCAAGTTGAACTTGCGCAATTAGTGTTTGCTTTTAAAATAAAAAATTTTGTTACGGAGGTATAGAATGATCAGTGACTTCACAAAACACACCCCAAATGAGTTTTCAACAAAGTTTATTTCCAATCTTTACAGAAAACTGATGATCTTGAAATTTCTGTTTTTTTTGATATACCAGATAAATTATTAAAGGTAATGCACTCGTGATAATTTTCGATCAATCTACACCCCGTGGAGAATATTCCAGAATTTTTTCAAAATTTTTTGGTAAGTACTTTTCGAGATAAGGCGATTTTTTTTAACAATAATATAAAGAAAAGTGCGCGCAAGTATTACATTATATATATATATATATATATATATATATATATATATATATATATATATATATATATATATATTTTACTCGTGTTTTCACAAGCTTTCATTTGACACCACACTCGATTACCTAGTTAAAAAAAATGTTTTTTTCACTTCCGATTTCACCCCTCAAAACTAACCCCTTAAGTCAAAATTTAACTTTCAAAACTATATGGCTCTGATTAGGCCATCAATTCCTATATTATTACCAAATTTCAACTTTCTATGATAAATAGTTTCGGAGAAAATCGGGGTGTGACAGACAGACGGACAGACAGACGGACAAACACCGAAGTCACGTCCGTACGGAACACTAAAAATGATTTGCTTAAATACTAATAAATAGTTTAGTTCCATTTACTCGTAATTACACTAACAAAGGTCGGAAATATTTAATGCAACTGTTCGGTATCTCGGTTATTTTGGCTTGACATCGAAGGGAAGTTGGTAACTGGTGTCATTAATATTAAAATGTTCACAGGAAGTGTTCATTTCAACTAGTGTAGTTCATTTGAATCCTCTCAATTTCCTTCGTGTCATCGTTTCAAGGAGCCTTTTATATGAACAATCTAATTCCCTTTAACGAAGTATCCAAATCTCTTGATTTCCGGAGATTCAGGACCAACAAAATCGCTATCTCTGGACACGTGCCGCTAGTATAGTGATTTATGTCTGTTGACGTAGCTCGTGCGCTATACTTATAAGAAAGTAATCAAAAATACCAACTGTTACGTGATACTGACCTGCGTAAAAAAATTAAACTCCAAAATTTCCTGCTACCGGAGAATCACCCTAAAATCATTTCAGTATTATCTGAGAGAGCGGTAAAAAAGAGAGCAAGATAAACATATCCAAAATCAATAAGTGAAAGTAAGAAGGGAACTCTTAATATACTCATGTTTATCATCCCCCATGGGATGAAACGAGATGAAAGTATATCTAAATAAGTAAGAAAGAGCTAGAATACTACAACCCTGACCTATACAAATAATTTAGTGATGGAGCGGGTGATTTCAGTGGGGTAGGCGTGAGATGGGAGATTTATGGGAAGTGGGGTAGTTGAATCTAATTCTAATAAAATTATGTTAGAACAATATGGGGGGGTTTTCTTTTCGGTGCAATTCGCTAATATGTTATTTATTGCGGGAAAGTGGAGGTAGCACCTTTGGAAAATCTCGGAAAAAAACACTGTTATCGGATTTAGACCACGTTAAACCCCACCCATTTTTCGACGTTTTGTCTATCATTTCGTA
>CM032446.1:5920228-6008169 GCA_019049505.1 Pachyrhynchus sulphureomaculatus | reverse complement strand
TTCGCGCGGTTTTACGTCTTTGTTTTCAAACAAGTCCAGCGACATATGCAGGCTTTCATTCAGATTTTTTACAACCAAATGGTGATGGTTCGCTGTACACCATGTACAGGGTGAGTCAACGTTAGAGTAAAGTTCATTATCTCATTTGTTTCGGGAATGACGAAAAAAATGTGAAATTCAATAGTTTTAGGGAATGTTAAGGTGCACAGTGTTTAAAATTATTTTTGAGTATACAGGGTACTTCAAAAAGTGTGGCCGATATAGTATAGGTTTTTTTAACTGGAACATCTTATTTTCTAATTTATTTTTAAATTTTATGTAAAAATTTTATAACTTTTTTATTAATAATGTTTATATACTTAAACCTAGTAGTTTTTCTAATATTTTCAATTTTTTTTTTAAATAATAAACTCCTGGACAAAATTAACGCAACAATCTGAAAATTAATTTATCCTTTTCTTATGTCAGTTTTAAAGTTTATCTAGTATTTGAATAGTAGGCTATGCATATTTTGTTTCGTTGTTCATGACAGAAATCAAAACAATTCGTTTAGATTTACAGTTTTAAAGAATTTTTTAGAAGATAAACAATTTTCTGTAATAATGCGATAGATTTTCTTTAAAAGTAAGCTTATAAATTGTTCCCTTTTTCAAAGTAATGCGTTTTTGTGGTAGACTGTTTTATTTTTGACCCCGAGGAATTAGAAAATAAAAAAATGAATCGAACAAGGAATTTAACTGAACACGAGGTTAGTGCGAGCCTCAGTTTTATTGGACGAGGGATATTGTCAGAGTTATGTTGCCAATTTGTTAGCCAAACATCGTTCCACAATAAGTCGTATGGTAAGACGCTTTAATGAAGTAGGAACTTATTCTAGAAGGCTAGGGCAAGGGCGAAAACGATGCACTAGCGACCTAGATGAACGTTTTATAAGACAATATGCTTTAAGAAACAGGACTGTCACTAGTTCTATTATAAGAAACGAACTCGAAGCTGTTCGCAATGTCACAATTTCTTGTAAAACAGTTAGAAGACGGTTAAATGAAGCTGGAATTAAACAGTAGAGACCAGCCACTGCGCCCTTGCTTACTAGAGAGAACAGAGTTGCCAGGTTACGTTTTGCTCGAAATCACGAAAACTGGTCTGTGGATCATTGAAACAAGTTTTCTTCACAAATGAAACTAGGGTTAGTCTAAAACATCCAGATGGTCGTGAGCAAGTAAGACCAGGAGAGAGGTTTGCTCCTTGCAATATCTCTGCAAGGATTCCATTCGACGGTGGCTCTGTTATGTTCTGGGGTGGCATCTGCCTTGATGCTCGCACAGAGTTAGTTCATGTCCGTACGAGATCCATGAATGCTAAACTACTATCTTGAGAATATTGTAATAGAACATGTGATGCTCGACCTCACGTGGCTAGGGGAGGTACTCGATTATCTTAATCAAGTTGATATACCGATTATGCAATGGCCACCAAAAAGCCCGCATCTGAATTCGATAGAACATGTATGGGATCACCTTAAGAAAAATGTGAAACGTCATATACCTGCACCTAGAAACCTGAGGGAACTTGAAAATGCAATTATCACAGAATGGGAGCAAATTCCTCAATATTTTATCCAAAATTTAATTAGAATCATGCCAAGCGCATAAACGCTGTCATCCGAAGCAGAGGAGGTAACACACGATACTAGTGTCCCAGTTACACCATTAATTTTGCTACTAGTGTCCCAGTTTATTTTTTTCATTATTACATAATTTCAGCGATTTTGTTATTAGGTCTTAAGAATAATTTTAATTCGAATCTTATAGAGAAATTTGGTAGCTAATTCACTTTTAAAGTGTCCGAATAAGTTTTTTTCTAACTTTTAGTGTAACCAATGTTCATAAAAAATTAATAAAATTAATTCATTATAGAGATTTGTATGATTTAATATATTGTTGCGTTAATTTTGGCCAGGAGTGTAGTTTTTCAATTTTGCAAAAAATTGCCAATAACGCCATTGTTTCTGAAGGTAGAATACTCATAATTGGTACAAGCGTTCTATAGAGATGAAAAAAAAAATATATATGTAAAGAAATTGAGTTAGATGCTACAGGGTATTCAAAATAAATTTATGCATTTCGACTATTTTCAAATTAAAAAATCTCAATTTTTTTTAAACGGCATATCCTGTATATTATTATTTTTTTCTGATAGATTTTAAAAACCCTCCAACTTTTATTTAGTATGTCATATGCCTATTTCTAATAGTTTTCGATTTATTTTGAATTTTTTCAATTTTTACCCTTGTTTTTAATACACTTACGCTATAACATCATAGTTGCCAAGACAAAACAAAAATGTAGGCATTGTCAAATTTTGACATGTCTATTAAGTAAAAATAGTTAAATTTGTTATAGTAAGTGATGTATAATGGTAATAGTTATGGATTTTCCTAAAAATGAATTAAATGATATGGTTAATAAATAGACGAGATGGGAAAAAATTGTCTTTTGGCAGTAAGGCTTTTACGGAGCGAAGTACCCTAATAGACGGATACCATCTAGAAAAATCTTTTCAGTGCTTAATGGAACGATTTGATGGTAGCGGTAGCGTTGAGTATACGAAACGGAAAGTAGTAAGCCAGAGTGCTACCAGAGAGGAAAAAGAAATGGAGATTTTACTTCATGTTGAATATAATCAGCAGCCGTCAACTAGCTGACTTATCTAACACATTTCAATCTACGGTTAATCGCACCACGAGAAAATACAAGTATCATCCCTTTCATATGCAACTCTACCAAGAACTTCAAGATCGTGATTTTGAACAACTAGTAAACTTTTGTACCACCATGATGAAGCTACTTTTCGCAGTAATGGAGCAGTTAACAGCCATAACATGCATTATTATTCAACAGCTAATCCATTTTGGGTCCGGGAATTCAAAACCAAAACCATTGGTCGCTTAATGTAAGGTGTGAAATTTTCGAATTATTGGTTCATATTTTTTCCGCGAACCGCTTAATGGGCCTAGATATCTAAATTTTTTGCAAAATGTTGAAGAAGTTGATAACTTTGAAAGGGAACAAATGTGGATTCAACAAGACGGAGCTCCTGCTCATTACCACCGAGAAATTTGTGAATTTTTAAACGATCGTTACAACAAGGGTAAAAATTGAAAAATTCAAAATAAATCGAAAACTATTAAAAATAGGTATATGACGTTCTTAATAAAAGTTGGAGGGTTTTGCAAAATCTATCAGAAAATGGATGTACCATGTGAAAAATTTGAGATTTTTGAATTTAAAATAGTCGTAATGCATAAATTTATTTTGAACACCCTGTAGCATCTAACTCAAATTTCTTTACATATATCTTTTTTTTATCTCTATAGAACGCTCATACCAGTTATGAGTATTCCACCTTCAGAAACAATGGCGCTACTGGCAATTTTTTACAAAACTTAAAATTATTATTTTTGAAAAAAAAAAACTAAAATATTCGAAAAACTACTAGGTTTACGTATATAACATTATTAATAAAAAAGTTATAAAATTTTACGCAGAATTTAAAAATAAATTAGAAAATAGGTTGTTCCATTCAAAAAAATATATGTTATATCGGCCACACTTTTTTGAAGCACCCTGTATACTCAAATAATTTTAAACTGTGCACCTTAACATTCCCTAAAACTATTGCATTTAACATTTTCTTGTCATTCCCGAAACAAATGAGATAATAGACTTTACTCTATAGTTGACTCACCCTGTACACTATGTACAGCGAGTACATTTGGTACTGCTTGTTTCAAATGCGCTATGAAACCCTTATGATGCTCCGCCATTGTTAGAGCACCATCAGTAGCAGCTGACAAAATATTACGAATAGGAATTTCGTTCTCTCGAAAAAACTTGTTCATGGTATTAAATATTGATTCTCTCTTTGTATTGGTTTCCAAATTTTTAACAAATAATGACTCTTGACAGTTTTTTTCTTCTTTGATGAACTGAACGTATGATAAAGGTAGTGCTTCGGTATTCGGTATCGAATTAAATGGAAAATTTGCAAGTCTTTAAGTACTCGCATAATACTTTGAATTGTTGTGGCTGTTACTTGATGGAAATTCATAACGAATGTAATGAAAGACTTATTTTGTCAAATTTCCACTCTATTTAGTTTCACTGAAACTGTATGACGCGTTTCGCTGTACTATAGCTTCGTCTGATACAAAATGATATTTGAATATTAGTGCTGCGCAGGTATTATAAAAAAGGATTTCTTAGCAACAAACCAAATTTAGATAATGAAACAAATGTAGCTAGATCAATACAAAACAAGGCTAAATATAATAATTATTTTCACAAAAGCAGATAAGGGTAACACAATAGTCGCTATAGATCAACAACAATATATAGACAAAATATTAGAATTTATTAAGAAAGGAAATTTCAAAATATTACTAAAAGATCCGACAGAAAAATTCAAGAAAGATATTAAAACATCGTTAGGTAAAGCTTTTAGCATCATATCAGACAATCAAATCTCAAAATTAACAGTCATGAATCATCAGCCCTCTCTACTTTATTCATTAGTCAAATTACATAAAGAAAATCATCCTATTAGACCTGTAGCCTCCTACATATCGGCTCAAGCTTACAAACTTTAAAAATTTCTCATAGATATCATTAAAACGAACATTAACTTCACCCTAACTTACACAATAAAAAATTCGTTAGAATTAACGCAAAAGATTTTCCAACGTCCTTTTTACCAGATAATTCAAAACTAGTATCATTTGACGTCCAAAACCTTTTCCCTAGCAAACCCCCGGATGAAACAGTAAAAAATTATAAAAAACATTCCTAATCAAAAATAAAGTTAATATCGTTATACAAGACGTACTAAATTTATTAAACACGAGCCTCAATCAAAATTATTTTTTTACTTTAATAATACGTTTTATAATAGTGCTGAGGGTCTCATAATGGACACTTAACCCGCTTTTAGCAGAAATATTCATGGATAACCTAGAAAAACAAATACATCGACAAGAATTTAGCAAATCATTTTTGTATTGGTACCGATATGTAGACGACATCTTTGCTTGTTTTAATGGTACAGAGCGTCAACATCACAATGCTTTTAACTATATAAACTCAATACATAAAAATATTAAATTCACTATGGAACTAAAAGTCGACAATAAAATTAATTTTCTTGACTTAACGATAACCAGACATTACAACAAACACAAATTCTCTATTTTTCACAAACCCTCACATACAGATATTACAATAAACATAAAATCAGCTCACCCCCCTACAACACAAATTGGCAGCTTACCACAGTATGTAGCATAGACTTGTAAGTGTCCCCTTATCTGATGATGTAAGATGTAGAAATTTTAATAAAGAATTAAATCTAATAAAATAAATTGCTGTTAACAACGGATATATATATTCTCCTGACTCCGTAGACTCAATTCTAAACAAAATATTAAAAAATAAAGCTATTTCTTTAGTATACCCCAAGAAAGAAAATACAGGGAAAAATATAATGTTTTAACCTATTTTGGTAACACGCCAGAGAAAAATAAAAACCACTTAAACAAATATAATATCAACATAGCTTTTAGAACAAACAACTCGTTAGGAAAATTCATTAAAAACGCAAAGGGAAAACAAAATAGATCAAAAAAATCTGGAGTGTATCAACTGAATTGTGGTTCTTGTCATAAAAGTTACATATGTCAGACAGGTCGCTCATTCGAAACTCGGATTTCAGAACATAAAAGAAGCTATTTAAAAAACAAAACTGGCTCAGCGTACAGTAATCATTTAACAGAATCAAATCATCTTTTTGACGATAAATTTAAAATTCTACACATACAAAACATAAAATTAAATCTATTAGAAAATTTAGAAATAAATAGAATTAAAAATTCAGACATCATCTTAAACGAACAAAAAGATACCTCTCTGGCCCATGGTAACTCCCCTTTACTCAATTTATACAATTAATATTCAGAATGGATTTCCCAGCAATATTCATTACCATATAGTATTAATTTTATTACTTATCTACCTTAGAGTATTTGTATAAATGTAACAACACTAATATTCAAATATCATTTTGTATCAGACGAAGCTATAGTATAGCGAAACGCATCATACAGTTTTCAGTGAAACTAAATAAAGTGGAAATTTGACAAAATCAGTCTTTCATTATTCGCATAATGATATTTCAACGTCCTTAGCCATTTCATCTATTCGTCTTTGCACCGAATTATTATTCAGAGGAATTTTTCTGACGACATCTGAAGGTGTCTTATGATGAAGAACAGTTTTTATTACCTCTTTGAATGCCGGCAAGATTAAATTCTCGCCAATTGTGTGTAGTTTTTTCCCGCTTTTCCGAGCGGTCACGTTCTTACTTGACAGACTGTCTATCGAAGACCTGACTTTTTAAGACAATTTGCAACTTGAGTTTATCTCAGAGTACTCACAATAAGCTAACTTCGATTATAGTTCTAATTTGTAGTTTTTAGAAAATACCCATTTTTTCCTTTTTGTTTCTAGATCATTCCATGATGCATATCTCCGAAGGCCTTGCTAGAGCTCGTCAAATGTCAGAAGAATTGAACAGTGATATTCGCCAGATGAATTTGAATTTGAGACAGGCTCTAGACAATTTACAGCGTATGTGTGAAGGAATTGATATTAAAGCTAACCAAGTCGCGATTGATGTGAAATCTATCGTCAAAAAGTAAGTCAGTCTGACGTCTTTAATTATTTACCTATATATTGTGTTTACAAGTGAAGATGTCTCAGTTAGGCACAGAAATAATCAAAAGATATTATTTTTAGATTTATTGCTGCATTTGAAGCCAGGGAAGCGGATGTCCTAAGAAGAATAGAACAAGCACGTCAAGTTAAGATAAGACTAATTACTTTTCAAATGGAAAATATTCGCCTACACTACTCCAAGTAAGTTAAAGTTCCATAACATGTCGGAATCTTGTCCGTCTGGACCCCACAAAACGATTCCCCTTTCCAATATTGAGATAGCCGAAATTTGAGCTCGATTAAACGACGTTAAACCCGTGCCGCTCGTCGCTCAAAGTTTGAAAAAATCCAAATTTTTGGCCAAAAAGCTGACATATGAAGCCATAACTCCAGAACGACAAATAATAGAAACACGCTTAATATCTCAAAAGAAAGCTAATGTTGTTCTTCAAAATTTATATTCTATACATAATTGTTGTTATTTTAAGTCAAACCGAGTTACAACAGCCTTTAGCCCCAAAAACGTGACCTGGTACCACTAGGAGCATACCTCGTATATTTTGTTATTAAGTGATAAATTTTGCTTTTTTTTGGTATATTTTTGAGTTTAAAGTAGAAATATAATAAAAAAACAAGTAATACTGATAAGTCTAATGACATTTTTTATTTTAAAATATAAAAATTAGGTATATAATACATACAAAACAGACACAGAAAAGATACAGACGTAGTACCTACATGAGTTACATAGTTATCTATTCTAGAGCTTTTGTTAAAGTAGTTTTTTGAAACGTCAGGATATAATGCTCGGCATTTACTTACAACTTGCAGGACATATTGCTTTTGGTCTTCATCTTTTGTCAGAAGGTCGTTAAAGTCGGTTATTAATTTAACACCACGCTCAGCCATATCATTAACTACTTTTAATGTTTTGACAATTTTCAATCCTTCTTGGAAGTCATTATTTTGAGGCCAGGTGTTTGGATGTTGTCTTAGGAAATCTGTTTTTATATTAAATTGGTCAAAGAATGTAAATGTTTCTTTGGTAAGTAAATTTACCAATCCTCCATCAACTACCTCTTTTAAGTTTTCTTTCCTAACTTTTGGATTTACAACCCTAGCGTGCTGGGATGGTTCATCTGTGCTACTGAGCAATTTATTAGCCATTAACAACTTTTCATCGTCTGTAATGGTGGGATCAAAAAACGATAACCCCATAACTTTGCATTCAAATACCACAACTGGTTCGAAAATTTGGTCAGGGCTATTTCTGCAATGTCGTTGTCGCATTCTTTATAGCCTAACAGACTATGCAAAATACCTAAATCTTACTTTGGTGCAAGATGAGCTTTTGAAGCATTGAACCAAGCTTAACAATAAATTTTAACTAGGAAAACAGAAATGGCACGCACAGAACTTTCTTCTTCTTTAGACATCTTAAATTGAGGAAGAAAAATGAACATTTTTAAGCAGTAAATAGCCTTTGCCATCCACCTAGTGTGATGAATGGCTCCTGGAGTTCTAAAACCCACAACATTGCCGTCTAGTGATCCAACAAATACGAGAACCAACTGCAATAGCTCCTTGTAGTCATCTCTGGGGTGGCTCTCAGTTAATTTGGTCTCGAATTCAGCAGTAACATTTGCAATTACTTCTGAAGTTAGCTGCTTTTGTATTAGATTGTCACTGATACCTGTGTCGTATTTTCCTTTGTCTATCTTGGGCCACGCAGTGAGGAATCTCTTGAAAATGTCTGGATGAAGTCCAGTAGTTGATCCCATTTTTGTGTCTAATATGCCTCTTAACAGAATTTCCAAGATATGGTGACGGCAAGCTAGGTATAACAATTCTCTTCCTAACATTTGCTCCAATATGACGCATGCTCCTTTGAGTCTTCCCGTGTTGGATGCTGTACTGTCGAAGCACATCGCCTTGACGGTGTTGAGAAGACCCCATTCATGTAGGCATTCATATACGGCTACGGCTTGCTCCTCTCCAGAGCTGTTTGCTGTTACAGGAACTCCCAGCAGCTGTTCCTTTTCGCCATATGAAATAGCTATAGCTATTCGCTCACATTGTTCATTTTTTAAAACACCCGGTAAAAGTTTACCGTCCCAATGGACAACTACGGGCTCTTTTTCAGGAATGTTTACTTTATCAAAAATTTTTTTATTATATTGTTCTCTGAACATTTGCCTTCTATCATGTAATAAAATTTTCGAGACTTTGTACTCAAGAGGGTCAAGGTTTAATGCTTCTAGAGTAACTATTAAAATTCTCGTGGCATTTCTGTCGGATACCTTACATCGATTTAATAAAATGGACAATTTCATGTTTAAAATTTCTTTAACGCCCCTTGCAAATAAAACTTTCATCCTCTTGCTCTCAGATGGTCCTGGATCTTCTGCAGCTTCTTCAGGGATGTCCATTTCCTCCAAGATCTCAAGTTCCTGGTAGATGCTGTCCTCTTCAGTGTCTTAAAATATCTTCACTAGATAATTGTTCGATCTAACCAGCTCAAAGGCACTTTAGAAACTAAACTGAATAAATAAAAGGTCGGTTGTACGCTGAAGTAAAATCACCATCCCTAAAATAGAAATTAGATTCACCCTCCTTTTTACCTGTCAAACGGGTCTTTCTTTGGTAAACTAGTCAGGTAATCCCCATATAATAAAAGATTAAATTTGAACAAAAGGCTCTTTATGTTTGAAAATTGAGTTCCAAAATACTTTTTAACAAAAAAATGTTAATTCCGAGACACATCATGTAAAAACCCGTAAAATTCTTAGAATACTCCCAAACTGGCTCCTACTGGTACCAGGTCACGTTTTTGGGGCTAAAGGCTGTTGTAACTCGGTTTGACTTAAAATAACAACAATTATGTATAGAATATAAATTTTGAAGAACAACATTAGCTTTCTTTTGAGATATTAAGCGTGTTTCTATTATTTACCGTTCTGGAGTTATGGCTCCATATGTCAGCTTTTTTGGCCAAAAATTTGGATTTTTTTCAAACTTTGAGCGACGAGCGGCACGGTTAACGTCGTTTAATCGAGCTCAAATTTCGGCTATCTCAATATCTGGAAAGGGGAATCGTTTTGTGGGGTCCAGACGAACAAAATTCCGACATCGATTTTTTGCGGTCACCCTAATATATATATATATATATATATATATATATATATATATATATATATATATATATATATATAGAGGAGAAGGGTAGTCTTGACCGACTAGTTAAACAGCAGTATTATATTCTTGGGGTAAGCGGTCTTTGGAAAAGAACTAAAAAGTTTTGAGCACCTTTTTAACTACACCAAGCTTTCGAAAATATTTCATTTTCTTCATCAGGGCTACAATTACAGTAGATTATCAGTATTTTTGAGATTAAAAGTAAAGAACAACCCTATTTTATATGTAACATGTGGTATGGAGTACCGCTAAAATAAAAATAAACATGATATTGGGCTTGAAGTCAAGAATAGAGAGAATCTCTCATCCTTCCCTCAGACTGAAAAATCTAAATAAACTACGAGACACTCTACGCACCAACTCCTATCCAATCCAATTAATAAATAAATTATTATTTAACTCAACCACAACCCCTGTACAACAAAACAACAATCTTACACCGGATATTAGTGCTATCCTCTCTGAAAACTGAATCAAATCTTATTTTTCGTTTCCATACATAAAAGAAATCTCCACAAAAACTTTTCAACCAAATTACCTAATTTAAAAATTGCTTTTAAACACAAAAAAACTATCAACAATATTTTCACTTATCTAAAAGACAAAGATGAAATCACAAAAGTTTCAGAAGTAGTTTACAGCATCCCTTGCTCTCAATGTGAAAAAATCTATATAGGACAAACATCTAGAGTCCTAAAAGACAGAATCACTTCCCACAAAAGTGGTTGCAGATTAAAGAAAAACTCTTGTGCGCTTGCCCAGCATAGTAGCCAATTTTCACATGAATTTAATTTTGCTGAAACCAAAATCCTATGTAAAGAGAGAAATCTCGGCAGGAGAATCTTTAGGGAGATGGTGGAAATCCACCTTGAACCGAACTCGATCAATAAAAAAAACTGACATTGAAGATCTGAGTTTAATTTTCTCCAATTTATTACAAATAGGCAGTCAAAATGAAAACTCTTACAATATATCTGACATATCTCTTTGATAATAATCCCACTGATTTTCACTAACTTTTCAACTTTAAAACGATCAAACAAAATGTCAACGTCATTCTATTTTCAAATATAAATTAACCACAACTTAACTAAGAGATAGAAACACACTGCCCTTAGCAAAATGACAAGAAAATACAAAAAAAAATCTTTTATAAATTAAAATCACTTTACAACCACACAATTCTTCGTACTATTCTAACAAAATGAAGTAAATATTTATTTTATTTCCCAGAGATGAGTATGTCGAGTTGTTCTTGTGTTTTTTTTTCCTTTTTTTTTTCTGATGAATAAGTGTAATAAAGTGCCCCCACAAACAATAATTTTTGAACACACCACTTAGCAGTAAGTACTTTAATGTTATATATAAAATAGGGTTGTTCTTTACTTTTTAATCTCAAAAATACTGATAATCTACTGTAATTTTAGCTCTGATGAAGAAAATGAAATATTTTCGAAAGCTTGGCGTAGCTAAAAAGGTGTCCAAAACTTTTTAGTTCTTTTCCAAAGACCGCTTACCCCAAGAACATAATACTGCTATATATATATATATATATATATATATATATATATATATATATATATATATATATATATATATATATATACATATCTGTTTTTAAACGATTAACAAAAACAAAATAAGAATTGGTCGGGATTTTAATAAATACTATACGTATATTTATTTAGGTTAGCACGAGCTTCTGATCTTATCAACGATCCAAATAAATTCCCAACGGACTTCGAAGTGATGATTGCCAATCACAATGCCTTCAGAGAGCTTAGACAAGCCAGAAATTTGGGTAAGAGTGCTATCTAATACTGGAAAAAGATTTTACTGCTAGAGTATTAAATTTTATTATTATCCTATAACGTTACACTTTTTAGGGCCTAACATCTACCCATGTGAAGATGATAACTTCTTGTTTGTTCCACCCCAGGAGTCTTTCTTGCAAAATGTTGCCCATCTGGGTCACCTACACATTTCATCATCTCCTCTCACTAACGCGATAAGACTATATAGACAACCTTTATTGTACATGAGTCAACAAAGTAAGTAAAGAACTGTCTTTTATATGCAGAAGTAAGAAAATCTTCGTTAAACTTAGCCGAGCATACTAAGAAAGTCCGGCGAAGTATAATAATTCAACATCAAATGTAGATTTTAATATTAAATTGTAACAAATTATACGTGGTAAAAATTAATTATAATCCTCATTTTTTTTTGTATTTGAGTTTCTAAGTATTGGATATATGGTGGCTTTTTTTTGATCTTTTAGTAGATCTGGCTGAACTGCCTTTTCCAAGTGCTAAATCCCGCCCAATCTACGGATGTAATGAACTTATAACCATCAAAGACTTCGGCAAGACTCCAAAAAGAATCTGGGGGTAAACCAGGTCCTGCACCGGGATTTTTCTGTCGTCCGTGGGGTATTACAATGAACCGTTTTGGAGAGATCATTATTTCGGATAGAAGTAATAATAGAATTCAAGTAAGTACATTTTTATGTTAGGGTAATACGTGTTAAGATGACTACAGTATAATTTTAGGGTAGTAGCAGTATCTTTTGTAATTATTAAATCATTTTGTAGATATTCGATTCTGAAGGCAAGTATCTCTTCCATTTTGGAACCCATGGCAAAGGCTTTGGCCAATTTGATAGACCAGCTTCCGTCGCGATCAACGCTAATGATGACATTATCGTATCAGACAAGGATAACCACAGAGTGCAGGTCTTCAATAGACACGGGGAGTTCTTGTTGACTTTTGGAGAACGAGGTAAATAAATTTAAAAAATATATCATTAAATAAAAACAAAATTGGACACGGCGTTTTCAACATTTTTCTCCTTTTTCTAGGTTCGTCAATCGGACAATTCCTCTATCCATGGGATGTAGCCATTGATTCATTAGGCAATATTCTAGTTTCGGACACTCGCAATCACAGAATCCAACTTTTCAAATGGAATGGTATATTCATAGCGAAATGGGGAGGAGAAACCTATGGTAACATTAGACTTTTCGACTCTCCTAGGGGTGTAACTTTCGATCCGCATGGCAATATCCTGGTTACTGATTTTAACTTACATAAAGTGATTATGATTGAAAGATTATCTGGCAAAGCGAGGTAAGTTGACATTGGTTATTTTATATCCAAATATACCCCACTCTGTAGATTTTTAAGGTGGTTAATTGATACTTTTTTAAATATATATATATATATATATATATATATATATATATATATATATAGGGTGTTATGAAATTCACTACATATATTGAAATGGGTGACTCCTGGGGCCATGTAGAGGCACATTCTATTTTTTCTTTTTTTAAAATTCGAAAATTTTTGAAAAATTAAAAAAAAAAAAAAAAAAAGGTAAAACACCTTTTTACCAAATATTTACAAAATCACCCCTCCCATGAAAAACCGAACTTGGCCTTGGTAAGGCGCCAGAGCAAATATATTATTTACCGTTAACAGTTGTTTTCAAGTAGGAAGAGTAGAGTAGTAGAACCTCACTTAAAAAAAATCGCAGATAAAAATAAATTTTCGTCTACAAAAATATTTAACGTTGATAAACATGGATTTTCCACCGTTCAGAAACAACGCAAAAAGTTTTAGGATTAAATATTCAAAAGAATGAGACAAAATTTTGAATTGGGGAATGGCACACGTTCTGAGTATGTTGTCACCATTCCATTGCTTGTATTAACTCAAACTTGTTTGTTTAACTGCTGCCATTGGCATCATTGTGAACGGATTTTAAGCGGGTGGAGTTTGGCCAATGGACAAAAACGTCTTTCCCGAACATTTGGTTCTGAAAATATAAATGTTTTTTTCTCTCAAACAAACTCAAGTAATGAACGCACATCGATTTATTATTATCAATAACGAAAAAGCCACATTTAAATAGTGAACCGCCTATTTGGGGATTTAACGCTGAAGCCTTAAAAGAAATTGTAAAATCTGTCCAACGCCACAATAAATACTGTACAAAAAAACTGTGGAAATTACATCAAGTCCTTACAAAAATATGTTGAAAAAAATCAATGAACAAAAGACGTACACGAGCCTCCCGACAGCAAAAGCTAAAAGTAAACTCTTCGGCGATTTTAAAGTAACCATTTTTTGACTACATCTCACAAAAAAAATCTTTCTAGTCTATAATAAAGGGGGACAATCCATCTGAACGTTCATTTTATTGTCTTTTTTACAAGAAAGCAAATAAAATTTTGGTGAATTACCCATCATTTTTTTTTTTCTTATTATAATATTGTATAATTTATTGTATAGTAATAAGTAATTATTTTTATATATTATTTTTTTTATTAAATTGGTTTAGGATCGATTTTTTCCTTTATCATTGAGATCCGCTATTTTTTATTTATCCGCGTGTGGAGGCAAAATAAAAACAGAATTTCAATTCTCTGAACTTTTTCAAGATAAATACCTAAATGATAAAAGATTTTTTGATGTACCTTAAATCGGTACCTCATTGGTTGGTTATATTTTTGTATAATTCATTTAGGTAATTTTATTTAACTTCAACTGTGCTCTGTGCAATCTACATCCGTATAAAATAAATAAATAAATATACCTTGAAGGTCCAACGGATCTCCATACAAAATATAAGTTGTACTACTCAGTATATATCACCACTATGACTGAATCATCGCTCCTGATGTAGCTAACATGGTTAGCGAAACACGCATCGAGTGCAAAAATAAAGTATTTTGGTGGAGTGGTGATATACGAGTATACTGAGTAGTATCATTGTGCCAAAGATTCCACATTCCCAACTTAATCCTAAGTTGTAACAGCCAATATAACAGAAAATATGTTATTCGTGAGCTAAGAACTCTAAAATGTAAATAAATACAAAGGATTATAGAATAATTATCTTTGTAAATATAATATTTCTCACATCCAGGGAAGCTGAACATTTGTTAGCAAGTGGTAAAATTGTTTATTTCTTTTCAGAGTCATTGGTCGTGAAGGATCAGAAAGGGGCCAATTCAATCGTCCGCAAGGTATTTGCTGTGATGATCGCGGCTGGTTTATTGTGGCTGACTCCAGAAATTATCGTTATCAGGTAGGTAGTAAAAAATACTCGACACTGTTAACATATTCCCTCGCTTAGTCTATGTGCCGATACCATAAATTATTCCAAAATTATTCTTTTTAGTTTAAGACAGATACTTCGTGCAATCGTAAACGAAGTCTAAATTAGTAACTCCAGTTCGTTACAATCTAGACTAAAGCATCATAATTTCTTAAATATATGTTTTTAATTGTTTAGGTGTTTAACGAGAGAGGTGAATTTATGTGGATGGTCGGAAAACACGGCAAGGAAGATCCTGGCGAATTCGATAGACCCAGCGATATGTTTATCGATCCTGAAGGTCACATCCACCTTATGGATTTCGGAAATGACCGCATCCAAGTTTTCTAACTAATCTTCAAAACAAGATGAAAAAAGGATAGTATAAGTGGCAAAAATTTCATGCAACGAGTTCAAAAATAACTACTAAGAGTATAGTACAGTATGTAATATTAAGTTTTAAAACTTTATTGCCAATTTGTTATCATTTTAATGTACTTTAATGTTGTCATCGCGTGCCTAGTGTTTATCAAATGAAATACAAATAATTATTTTCTATGATAAAAACACCATAACTATCACATGGAAGACTAAATTGAGAATCAAGAAAAATATGTTCTTTCGGCTTTTCCTTTTGTTTAACGCACACCACTGTCATAAAAAATTGAAGTATGGTACTATCATATGTTAACTTCAGTTAGCATGGGATTGCTAAAGTAAAAAATGAACATAAGTAAAGGTTATGTTGGCTTATTTTTTTTTTTTTTTTGATTAGCAGTTACTACAAAAAAAAACAAAATTGATTTCAAGTGCTTTTATTTTTTTGGTTCTATTTGACAACGAAATTAATAATACCTTAAAAGAACATTTATTTTTGATTGATAACGATTTTTTAAACTCTTAGCCCTAATTAATAACAGCTGTTGATATCGGTGATTCTATTTATCACATTAACAAATTAATTTAATACAATAAAATTTGTTAAACTGAGAATAATTTTTAAAAATATTCCTACAAAGGTAGAAAATATATGACGAAAAAATGTACGCTATTATTAAGTTGCAATCTATGAACATTTATTACTGTTTAATAGAGAGACTTCATGAAATTGTTGGGTTGAGTAGAACTAAAAAAATGGCGTTATTAAATGTTTGCAAGTGATTTTAGTACAAGTGCAAGGAACTTTGTATTTCACTGTAAGATAATAAATATAATAATAATTAATTAACCAACTTTTAGATGTCACATAAAAATACTTACGATCCAATTATTATGTTATTACTTAAACTTCGTTATACTAAAGATTAAAGAGAAAGGTATATTTTCATGATACATACACGAGGGTAACTTAAAGTTAGGGTAGGTATATAATTTTAATTGTCAAAACTATTGTTGCCAATTATGTTCTGGAATTTTGTATTTTAAAAAAACATTTTTATAAAATGGTAGCAAAATAATATTGGCTGAATGAAAGTTATAGAAATGTAACAGGTACACACAAAAATGCAAAATACATTCTTATCTCTTTCACAAGTAGTATAAAAATATTAGTATACTTCTAAAATAAAGACATTGGAACACTTCCAATATTTTTATAAAACTCGATGTTTTACGATAAACTTTGTGCTTATTGGTATTATTATAAGCAATTATTTAATACGTATGTTTTTATATAAAAATAAGGGACGGCTAGGCCGTGTATTTTATTCTGGTTTTTTATTTTATTTGTTTATTTTAGTTTAGTATTGTTCCGCCTGTGGTCTGCCTGAAAGTGTAGTGAGAAAGTTTTGTTAGTAATACTGGAAAAAAATATTTAAAACATATCTCTAAATTTTTTCATTTTATTCGTAAAAAGACTAGGAAGAACCGAAATGGCAATTCGTATATATCGAATATACCAACGAAACTAGCAATTACAACTTTTGTATGATTAGACTCTAAACAGTTTTATACCGTGCCAGGCCTAGCATAAGATGCTATTTAAAAATTAAGAATAATTGGTTTATAAATGAACGAAATAACAAATTTTAGAACTACTATGGTATCCGGAAAGTTTAACAGACCTACATCTTAATTATTCTTTTTCTTCAGCTGATCTCAGATGCTATAAGTAGCAACTTTAAAAGAACGTCAACGATTACTGTTGTGATGTTGTATGTTAAAATAATATGCACAACAGCTACAGTTTAACTGGAAAATTACGAACGTAAAAAGCATAACTCTTTCTTTTTCTTTACTGATTAATATTTACTTCTTTAAAAAAGGTACTGCTGTAAATGATCAATTATTATAAAAGTTCTTCCTTACACGTAAGGCTGCTGATAACGGTGATTTATATACAAGCTACTTTTATCATCTGACGTTTGCTTTAGAAAAATAGAAGGTTAACGAATTATTTTCGAAAATGTTTTATTGGTGCTAACAAAATATTTCTTCCAGTAGTACATGTTTTTGAAAAAAAAAACACAACCTAAGATCGCGTTTTTGAAGACATTTTTAAAATGTCTACTCGTGAGGCCCAAAAAAAAAATTAATAAAAAACTTTTGAAAAAATCTCACGGGTCGGGTTGTGTATAAATCGGGGCAGTCTAAGGTTCTCTATCTCTAAGTAACGTTTTTTTAAAATATTATAAAATTAGCTTTAGTATTTTTACAAAGTAGATGTATACGCGAGTATTACAAAATGCAATCATACAGTTTTTATGTTGGAATTTTGTGTAATTTTATAAATTACAGAGTTTTTACGCTTATTTTGTCTCGACAAAGACTAATATTATTAAATATTCCCAAGACTGACATGAAAAGGGTTACTTATCAAAAACTTCAAGCTATCAACCTGTTAGATTTAGTAAGTTTAATAAATAGTATTTAACTGGGGAATATATATCAATTGTTGGCTTAACGAGTTTTAACTGATCTTGTTATCGGAATTAATATAGTAGGTAACCCTATACAAAATGAAGTCTGAAAATAAAAGAAAAGAGGATGGTTCCTATTTTTGAAAAAGTTTGCTATATTTTATTGGATGCGATGTTTTACGTTGAGTGTGTGCTGTGCAGGGGCATTCGATGCCAAAAGTTATTTTTGGCAAAAGGAGTAATTAAGACTGATATATAATATAAAGTGTGTTCTTCTGAAAAGGCTGATTTTTTATAAACGCGTGAAAACGTTCGACAGTACGGTTTTCTAATGAATAACGCTAGTTTTATCTCACCTCAAGTAATATACAGATTATAGAATAATAATCTAAGAATATATTCTGAGTGATTCACTACGTTTATATAAATTAGAAAACCTCAGATTTTGACTTTTATATGTCTATCTCTGCCTCGTTTTAAAGTGTAATATTGTTAAAGTTTTTTAGGTGAAGCAAACGTAAAAGTTGCTTCCAGAGTACAAACCTAAGTACAAATTAAATTTTAGTACAAAAAATCATAAGCCTTGGGAGAATCTCAGGTACTAGTGTAATAAATTTGTGTAATAATCGTGAAGACTAGATATTTAAGACTGAACTACATACTTTTTTATTTATTTGGTCAAATGGGGAAAAATGTACAACTCTAAAAACAATATGGTGGATATTTTATAATATCTTCTTTTAAGACTTGATTTACATTAAAAAAACAAAAGCTAAAAATCTGTTCTTGATTTTTTTTTAGTCAAAATTGACCGTAATTTCAAAGAAATAAATTTAGAGTTGAACTGGGTGCTCCCCATTTTTGATCTTTTTGTTACTTTGTTATAACTATGTCTTTAGGACTTAAAACCACGTCCGTTAGTGAAATATTATTATTATTTTTGTATATACACTTGTGGCCATTTTACAACTACCTCGAAAAAGTACAAAACAATAATAAGATACTTTTAGAGACATAGTTGTTGAAAATAATTTACTCCTTCTGCTGGGCCTATTATGGTTTAAAAAAAAAAGAAATTAGACAATTATTTGTGATTATAAGAAATCAAATTTTGGAAATTTTCGATTATAGAAAAATAGTTTTTAAATAGACACAATTTAATTTTTCTTACTGCAATTGCAGATTTTGATTTAATTAAAAAGAAAAACTTTTAGGCGTAGAATTTTTGGTCTGTGTTGTAAAAAATTAAATTTTGCATATATTTAGGAAAAAGTATTTTGATTGAATGACATGGTACCAATCACAATCTCAAAGATTATTAAAAAATATTTCACCAAACAATATCCAATATATTGTTTCTAGTTAAAGAAGAAAACACCATATCACAAAACCACAATTAAAAATATATTTGGACAAAGTATTGATACCATATCATTTGATTATGGAATATTTTCGTAAAATTACTAAGTATTTTGGGATGTAGAGGTGATTAAGGCTTAAGAACATGCTGATGGTTTAGTTTGGTAGGTATGTCCTCCTTGACTCGACGTCAGTTAAACTTTGTTTTTCTTCAAATCATAACAGTTTCCAATTTTAAGTGTTTCGTATTATTGGTAACTAATGACACATGACTTTCGCTATATAATATTTCTAAATAAGTATTAATGTACGAAATTCAATTATACAAGATAGGAATTTGACGTTGAGGAAAACGGCAGGGTTTTTTTCGTTTGTGACTGATCAAACTAGTGCCGGCAATATATAGTTTCTTAAGTAAAAAAAAATCTATAAAACTTCATTAAAAATATTTGGCTTAGATGCATTATAGTGCCCGTATAGGATTTAATAAAATTTTTAATAACATAGGAAATAAGTTTTTTATATATTTTATACTGCGTATTAATCCCATTTTTTTTTCTTTCTTAGACGTATAGTCCAATTTTATCAACAGTATTTAGAGCATGACAGCATATGATTTGGTTTTATTAATGTTAATGGCAGGTCAACTCTAAATTCTGTCTAGTATAAATAATTTGACATTACTTATCAATTTTAGTATTATAAGTTTATTCTAAACTAACAAGTTTTCAAGTTGATAATTAAGGTTGCTTTTTCTATAAAATAAAAATGATTTGAGAATATATCAACTTGAATCGTGCCATTGATATGTTTACTCACTTTTATAAATAAAAAATACATTTGCAAAGAAAAACTTGTTTCTATATTGATCCTCCGATCTTATTCCTGCTGGCAAATTTAGTGACAGAATAAACATGGAAGAAAAAGCGTAATTGGTGAAAGATCTGGTGCAAATGTGAAAAAAAAAAAACATTTTTTCAGTGTTATCGAGTGGGACGTCAAATGAAGGCTTATGAAAACACGAGTTCAAAAATACAGGGTGACCCAGTATTCCATGTAGTAGAGTTACTGTGGATTTCTGGGATGAAAATATGACCATTTAACCCAACTTACCTTAGTCCAAAAATTCATAATTTTTGAGATACAGGGTGTCAAAGTTATACTTTAGTTTTTCTTAAGTAGCTTTCTTTATTATTGTACTATTTGTACAAGATTCGGTGCTAAGGGGTTTTCGGAGATGAAAAATCGAAATCAGCTTACACTTTTGTTATAAATTGTAAAGGGCGCCACTTATTGCACTGTGTATACTTTTAAATTGTCATAACTTTTTTTATACTACTCTGTATGATATTTTTATTTAAATATTTGTATTTTCCGCCTTCCGATATCTAGAAAAGCTCTCTTAGTAAATGTTGCTCCGACCAACAGTTCTTGAGATAACACAGGTCTGCAACAAAAATGCTGTCTGGATGTTTTCAACTGATTTCTATGTATTTAGGTGTTCTGAAAACTAAAAAAATACTCAAAAAATTCCAGAACGTCAGGTTATTTTGCAAAACGCAAAATTTTATTATAAAAAAGGGTTTTTTTGGGCTAACTTGAAGTCATAAATAAATAGGTACAATTTTATTTTGATTACTGTTTTTAAATGTATACAGGCCATAACTATCATTACTTTCTAAATAAAGATCGCCCTGTGTGAGCTAAATTAACAAACATAAACGTTGTAACCAGAACATGCGCGCTCCGATAGTGTAGAAAGTGGCGCGGTACAATTACATGTTAACTCGTCATTGTTTTATAGATCTTGGTTCAATATAGTGCAATGTCATCTGTGCGGAAGTGTGTGAATTCGTCTGACAATTTCTGTTATATTTGTGGCGAATATATGGTATTAAAGCAACAACTTAATATTACGGACTTTGTAAAAAAAGTATACTTCACGTATTTTGGCTTAAAACTTCAGGATAAGATCAGGATAAAGTTTGGGTACCTCATAAAGTCTGCAAACGATGTGTTGAAGACCTTCGAAATTGGTTTAAGGGCAAGAAAAAAGCTTTCCCATATGCGATTCCTATGGTATGGCGCGAGCAAAAGAACCATAGTGATGATTGTTACTTTTGTTCGTGTAATGTGAAAGGGTATAATTAAAAATGGGAGCAGTCCATTTCATACCCCAATCTGCAATCAGCTATTCGTCCCATCCCTCATGGGACCGAAATACCAGTGCCCAAGGCCCCTGCTACCTTGGAAGAGATTCCAAGTTCTGACGAAGATGGTGCTGTACCCGAACCCGATGAGAAGTCAAGTTTTCAATTTGAAGATGACAGCAGTCCGAACTTGTTTTCCCAGGACGAGCTAAATAATTTGGTAAGAGACTTGAATCTTCCCAAAAACGCTGCCGAGTTGCTTGGATCAAGGCTCAAAAGCAGGAACTTACTTTTGCCGGGAGTGTCTTCCTCCTGGTTTAGATATCGTGAGAAGCAGTTCACTTCCTACTTTGCCCAAGAGGACGAGTTGGTTTATTGTACCAATATTGAAGGTTTGATGGATACATTTAAGATCTCATACAACCCAGCACAGTGGCGTATTTTCATAGATTCTTCAAAAAGAAGCCTTAAAGCAGTGCTGCTTCACAATGGCGGTTTCTATGCTTCCATTCCTGTCGATCATTCCGTACACCTCAAGGAAACCTACAAGAACTTAGAATTGGTTCTTTTCAAATTAAAATATAAAGACCACGGTTGGCAAGTGTGCGGTGATTTAAAAATCTTGGGCATGTTGCTCGGACAACAATCTGGGTTTACCAAATTCCCTTGCTTTTTGTGTCTATGGGATAGTAGAGACCGAGCAAATCACTGAACCAAAAAGTGTTGGCCTCCGAGGGAGCGTAAAGTTGACGAAAAGAACGTCCTGCATGAAAATTTTGGTGCCTCCTCATAAAGTTCTTCTACCACCGCTTCACATAAAGCTGGGATTGATGAAGCAATTTGTAAAGTCACTTCCAAGAGATGGAAATTGCTTCAAATACTTAATATCAAAGTTTCCAGGCCTCTCGGAGGCAAAGTTGAAGGAAGGTGTTTTCGTTGGACCAGATATTAGACGGCTTATGGCTGATCCACAATTCATCACAACCATGACGGATCCTCAAAGAGAAGGGTGGATTGCCTTTAAAGAGGTCATAGAGAAATTTTTAGGCAATAACAAAGACCCTAACTACAAACAAATCGTCAAAAGAATGTTAAAAGCATTTCAAGCTTTAGGTTGCCTAATGAGTTTAAAAGTACAGTGCAGACTTGTGTAATGGGATGTTTGTTCCGATTTTTTAATTCCATTGTCAAATTCGCAAATGCGTTCCTTCACACTTCATCCAGACTTAGGACAGGTCCAAAAGAATAATCTTTGAAATTTGGAGCATGCTTAAAGGCCAACAGGCTAACAACAATAATAAGGTTATATATATATATATATATATATATATATATATATATATATATATATATATATATATATATATATATATATATATATATATATATAAGTTGGGTTAAATGGTCATATTTTCATTCCAGAAATCCACAGCAACTCTATGTACACGGAACACTGGGACACCTTGTATATATGATGTAGTAATCGCGCAAACTTTTCTTTATATTATTTTTATGAAATTGCCAAAAATCGCTGTCCCCTTACCCTATCTCTTAAGAGTACCAAGATTGAATGATCTGGTATATAAAAAAAAAATGGGATGAGTTAATAAGATTCTATCTGATGGTTACCTTTTTGGTGGACGAGGGGGAAGCGGGTTCCATGGAGAGCATAGCAACTTGCAGATCAGTAACACAGAAGGGTATATTTGAGTTTTTTCGTAGAGTGTCTTAAGTGTGATTGGTATTTTGTGGGTGCAAGAGATATGGATGTTGATACAAAGTTTGATCTTTTTATTGAAGTTATGGAAATTGGCATTTTTACAGTCCGTGTATTTTATTCTGGTTTTTTATTTTATTTGTTTATTTTAGTTTAGTATTGTTTCGCCCGTGGTCCGCCTGAAAGTGTAGTGAGAAAGTTTTATTAGTAATACTGGAAAAAATATTTAAAAATATCTCTAGTTTTTCATTCTAACCGTAAATTGACGAATTTCCTCTTATCGATCTAAATGGCAATTCATATATATCGAATACAGTCCCTGGCCAAATTATTAAACGCACTGCAAGATTTCATGTAAAATATTAATTACCGAGTGATATTGTACCGTTTTATTATTTTAAATTGATTTGTTTTTTATTTTTATATTATCCAATCAATTACCTATTTATTTGACATAAATAAAACAGCATTAATTTAGAAAAGCATAAGTTTATTAAGTTTTAAAGAAAAGTGAAATTAATGTTAGTAAAAGTCAATATTTAGTTGAGCCACCTTTAGCCGCTATCAAAGCTTTAATTCTGCGCGGCATGCTATCAATGCAAGATTGTACTGTCTCCTGCATTTGAGGATGATGATTCCACACATGAATAATCTTTTCTAGGAGCTGGGTTTTGTTGGTAATCACATCTTTAGCCACTTCTCTTTTCATCAGCTCCCACACATTTTCAATGGGGTTCATATCAGGGCTATTACCCGGCCAATCCAACAGAGGGATATTTTTTTCTGCCAAAAAAGCTTTAACAGACCGAGCAGTGTGGCAGGGAGCTCCATCTTGCATGAAAGTGAATGGTTCCCGATTTGGAAACCATTCTCTGAGCTGCGGAAACAACCGATTTTGTAATACTTCTTTGTACTGATCTTGCCTCATTATTCCTTTGACGACGTACAGACGTCCAGTGCCCTTGCCGCTGATGACTGACCAAATCATCAATTTGGTGGGATGTTTAACCGTCGGGACGACACAATCAGGATGAAACTTTTCTCCATGACGACGACGCACATACTGAGCTTTATTCTGCAAAATTTCGAATGTGCTTTCGTCACTGAAGCAGACCTGTCAAAAATAGGAAAAATATATAAACTTCCATGTTTATTTGCTTTATTTAACTGAAAATGATAATAATGTATCAATTATTGATTAAATTGCTGTATCTTACCGATCTCCAGAAGTCCACATCTTTGTCTTGCCATTGTTTGGCCCACTTCAGGCGCTTTGCTTTCATTGCAGCTGTTAACTTGGGCTTCCTGGCGGGGCGACAGGCCTTAAAATCTAATTCTTTCAATTTTCTTCGAACAGTGCGCTCAGAAGCATTTACGCTAGCATCCTGGAGTTGTGATTTTATTACCTTTGTGGTAGCAAATCTGTTTTCTACACAAATTTTCTTCAAACATCTCTCTGACCGTGGAGTGAAAATTGGTTTTCTACCGCATCTTTTCTTTCTTTTCGGGCTTAATTCCTTCCCTGACTCAATTTTCTTTTTTATGCGTCGTACACTAGCTTCAGAAACCTCCAATCTTCATGATATTTCTCGGTTTGTAAATGTTTTACAATCACAAGGGCCTTCACTTCAGCTTTTTTACGTGGTGAAAGATCGCCTTTTCTACCGATAATGAAAATAGTCCAATTACTTTTTTAAAACACTGCATACAAAATAAACTAATAACTGAGTAGTATAAAACTGTTAAACAAACAATCACAGTCCATAAAGCCACAGAAACACGTCCGTACCTGACTCGATTCCGATCGCGACTGATACAGGTTTGTACTTGTTTACGTTCATGTATCACTTTGTCAACACAGTGTTGCCATATGTTAAAAAGAAATACAAATATGTAGTCTACAACAATTCTTTTAAATAAAAATCAATAATATTGTAGTTTAAATATACCATTATTGCATAAAAACTCTTAAGAAACATAAAATTACTAAAAAAAATACAGTGCGTCTAATAATTTGGCCAGGGACTGTATACCAGCGAAACTTTTGTACCATATGATTAAACTCCAAATAGTTTTATACCGTACCAAGCCTAACATAAGATTAAGAATAACTGGTTTATAATGGTTATCTTTTTGGTGGACCAGGGAGAAGCGGGTTTCATGGAGAGCATAACAACTTGCAGACCAGTAACACAGAGGGATATGTTTGAGTTTTTTCATAGAGTTTCTGAGTGTTATTGAGATTTGTGAGTGCAAAAGATATGGATGTTGATACAAAGTTTAATCTTTTTATTGAAGTTATGGAAAAAGGCATATTTACAGTCCTTTCCTGAAAAATTATATAGGATTAGAACAGATCCGTCCGGCAAAATTAGTTGGTTTAATGAAGATCTAAAGAATATGAATCTGTTAGAGGAACTATTTAAACAGTACAGGCACTGTGACATTGCTAATATTTATAAAAACTTCAAGCAGTACAGAATTGCAATACGAAACGCAAAGATACAGATAAATGATAATATTATCAAAAGTTCAGGTAATCCAAAGCGGTTAATGTGGGATATTATAAATTGGCAGCGTGGAATTAAAAAGAATATCAAGGAACCTCATAATTTAAATCCCAATACCTTCAACACATTTTTTTCTCAGATTGCCCATGATCATATCAAGGGTATTCCAACTGCAAGCCAGAATCGAGTTAATTTAGTTACCCGCGCAGTTCCACTGAGGAAATTTTCTTTTTCTGAACGTTTAACATCATTCGTGATATAATAAATGACCTAACAAATAAAAATAGTCGCGAAATATTTGGATTAAGCGTTAAATTAATGAAGGACATAAAAAAATTTAATAATATCACCTCCTAAATCATTCCACTCTATAAAAAAGGTGAACCGAGCCTTCCCCACAACTTTAGGCAAATATCAATACTACCTGTATTTTCAAAAGTTTTGGAGAGTGTCGTATTTGAGCAGTTTGTTGCCTTTCTAGATAAACATTGTATAATCATCCCAAAACAATTTGGTTTTAGAAAAAATGTAACAACTTCAGATGCTATTTTAACTCTTGTAGAATGTATAAGAGATGCTTTTGAAAAAAGAAATAAATTTATAGGGTTATTTGCAGATTTAACTGCAGCTTTCGACTGCGTAAACCGTAAATTTCTGTTAGACAAAGCATATTTCTATGGAATTAGGGGGTGTGGCTTTTAAGCTCTTGCAATCATATCTTGAGGGGAGATATCAAGTTGTCTGCTGTAATGGTAACAGCATGAGTGCTCCGATGCTTGCAGAGATCGGTGTACCTCAGGGGTCTGTGCTCGGTCCCTTACTGTTCCTCCTTTACGTGAATGATCTTCCACAGGCTTTTGAAATTTTTGGAAAAAATATCCAAAATATCGAGAGCATTATTTATGTGGATGATGCAACATTTGGAGTGTCTTTCGAGGGAGGTGAGGATCCGGCTCAGTTGCTTGAGGCAATGACGGCTCAAGCTAAACTATGATTCCTCTCAAATCAACTAGTTTTAAATGACACAAAGACCGAGTCCATAATATTTGAAGCAAAAACTATTAGCACTGATGTAAAAAAACAAAATAAAATTCCTAGGGGTTACTCTAGACAACCTTTTATATACCGATCATGTAAATAATATATGCAACAAACTAAACAAAGCAATATATGCTATAAGACGAATTAAAAATACAATAAACGAAGCAGCTGCACTTACAACTTACCACTCTCTTTTTGATTCAATATTGCGTTATGGAATCCTAGTATGGAGTTCTACGGCAAGCACTCACCTTGAAAAAGTTTTTAGAGTGCAAAAATCTGCTATAAGATGCATTGCAAACTTAAAACAGGATGAGTCCAGTCGACCATATTTTAAGTCACTAAAAATAATGACTCTATATGGTTTGATTATTTACCAAAAACTCATATATGTCAGAAAGAATGTTGCTAGGTATTGTACATTATCGCATATTCATGCACATGGTACCAGGAGTCGAGACAATCTGCTCTTGCCCGTAACTAGATTGGCCAGAATAAACATGGAGGAGATTAAATGATTTAATGCTTTGCCTCGAGAGATGAAATTGCAACAGCTCGGTGGATTTAAAAGTAGCTTAAAAAAAATTATAATCAATGCCGCTATCTATAATTTCAGTGAATTTTATACACTGACTAGGAATAGAGATAATTTTAAGCACTACATTTAACTATAGATATAGAACAAACCTTTTAAGTTCTGTGATATGTGTGGAGTTTCTATTTGTTTGTATCGATCCTTAACATTTAGATGTACAGTATTTTGTGATCTACACTTTTAGTTTTTAATTCTTTTGACGTGTCTGTTAATACTATGTATTCTTTATGATCAATAAATTATTAATATTAAAAAAAAAAAAAAGCTAATCAATCTATGTTTCGATATTCCTTCGATTCCTTCTCGACGAAAATAATAGCACCGAGCCAATAAAGAAATCCTAAAAAAAGTGGACAATAAGACGCTATTTTTGCTGTCTGTGATGCCTGGGTAAATTTACCCCCTACAACATTAAAAGTTTCATGAGAGAAAATATTAAAACAAGAAGATTTAATCCAGCAAACCTCAGACGATATTGAAACCGGCTCATATCTCGACATCACTAAAGCTCTCCCGAATTTCATCCATGTTGACAGGGATGCTAGGATAAATTGGCTGGAAAGTGACATGAACGAAGAGGATTTCGAAAAACTAACAGAAACCGAAATAGCAGATCTCCACGGAAAAGACGGGCCATCGACCTCTTCGCAGATTGACCATGGAAACGAGAGTGATGACAACGAAGATTCGTTTATTGTTTTGGAAACGAAGAAAATTAAACGCAACCAAGCGTTGGAGGCGACGGAACTTCTGTTAAATTATTTTGAACAGGAAAACGCCGATTATAGCAGAATCATCGCGTTACGGGCCATGAGAACAGATATTAGAAAAGAAATCTTTAATAAAAAACAAAGTAAATTTACCGATTTTTTCTCTAAATGAAAATTTAATGCATATGTATTACGGACATTTGTATACATATTGAAAATTAATAATGTAAACCGTTTGTTTCTTATGAAAAAAAAAATATCGTCTACCCAGTTTTCTTAATTAACATTCCTACCCAGCACATTTAATCAATTAAAAATTGTGATTCGTTTATCCGAGGTTTTCAATTATCCGTGGAACGCCCCACCCGGCATTACCCCGGATAACGGAGGTCCTACTGTAATTACATTTTTAGAATTCGTTTTTTTTTTAATATTCTTTGCCAAACTTTCCTAACACATTGTTCTTTACATTTCAATTTTTGTAAAATGTTTTTAACTAACTAAAAAATTATGACAAAAAAAATAGGAATATAAACGTAAACTAATCAATACGCACAGCTTTAAGAAGGTACTAGTAATACTATATTTTTTACATTCTCACTTTGAAGCAGATTTTTAACAAATCCTTACTTACAACAAATGTTTACTTCGAATTAATGATTAATTTTGGTTTTGGATGGCTTTGAGCCTCACCATACCCTGTCTACGAGTGTTTGATTTACAAAATAACCCCCTTTTTGCAATATCTCTCATATTAGAAAGAGTTATTGTAAAGCAGCTTTCTTATGAAATGGTAGTCTTGACATGGCCTGACAAAATAAAATTTCAATAATATAAATTTTAAACCCAAAAAATTCTAAACCTTATCCCCCTTATTGCAATCTTTCATACTTTTTAAAGTTATTTTAAAATCGCTCTTTGATGAAATAATAGTTTTGACATAATGACTTCACCCCGTCCCGCCAATAATTTGACCTCGACATTGAATATAAATACCAGGTGTACAAGTATGAAATGCGGATTTTTTTTTCTAAAAAAAAAATGTTAAATTCGGAAGAATGATAAAAAGGGCTTTATTCAAAGTATGCTGCATCGCTTGTTATACATTTTTCCCATCTTTCGGGTAATTTGTAAATACCACGCCAGTAAAAATCTTCCCCTTTTGCTGCAAACCATTCATCGAGCCATTTTTTCACATCTTCGTACGAACCAAAGCGATGCTCAGCAAGTGCATGACCCATCGATGCAAACAAGTGGTAATCGGAAGGAGCCAAGTCTGGTGAGTAAGCCGCATGGAGTAGAACTTCCCAGCCGAGTGCTTCCAACGTGTCGCGAACTGGTTTTGCCGTATACTTTGTGTTGCCGCTTTCGGTATTCTGGCCTTTTTTCAAGCAGCGAAGGGTTCAAATCGGTCAACTGTTGTTGGTAACGTTTAGTATTAACCGTTTCCCCAGGTTTTAACAGCTCATAATAGACCACGCCCCTCTGGTCCCACCAAACACATAGCATCGTTTTTCTGCCAAAGCAATTCGGTCTTGCGGTCGATGTGGATGGTGCGCCCGAGTCTACCCATGATTTTTTGCGCTTGGGATTCTCAAAATAAAACGACTTCCTTTTGTACCGAGCGAGCAAAATATCACATGTGTTTTTGCGCTTTTCCATTTGCCTGTCGTTCAACTCCTGTGGTACCCATCTACCGGTCTTCTGAATCTTTTCCATCTCTCGTATCCGATTGGAAACAGCTTGTTGACTAACGCCCAATTGCTCGGCGAGTTGTTTTTGTGTTTGCGAATCATCTTCGTCCAACAATGCTTGTAATCCACATCTTCGTATTTTTTTGGCGGTTTTCCACGTTCCTTGTCTGCAACATCGAAGTCACCTGTTTTTTGAAACGCCGAAACCATCGTTCACACGTTTCTTGCGATGAGCATGTTCACCATAAGCTTCTCGAAGTAATCGGTATGATTCAACAGCAGTTTTCTTCAAATGATGAAAACAAAAAATTAATGCTGTCCGCGAATGCTCTTTGTTCGGTATAAATTTCGACATATTGAATACAACACAACACTATGCACACAATTTTCCAATTTTATCACTCGGGCGCGTCTGACACTTGTTGATGACACGACAAAATGGCGCAGTGACAAATCTGTATAGCATAAACTGCATTGGTGCACCATCTGTTGTCTGAAATCCGCATTTCGTACTTGTACACCTGATAAATATAAATTTTTAATTAATTGGAAATATATAAATCTCAGGGTTTATGTGATTGTACCGCTATAGAACAGGTGTTTTGTGTACCACCCAAAATAAACTGTAACATTGTCAAAAAGATAATAAATGCTGTTGTAGCGTCAATTTTCACTTTGGAAAGGATTCATTTAAGTTTAGTTTATGTATTAAAGTTACTCAAATTCAGATATAACCAAAAAATTAACTTCAAACATCAACAAAAAATATAAAACCTTCTGTTTCTTGAACCCCAAATACTTGACTATATAAAATGTTTGCAGTATATTTTAAAAGCAATTTACTTGTGATAATTTTCATAATAAAAATAATAGAAAAAAATTATCAAATATAATAAAATGAACTCTAGCGTCTGCGTGAGAGAAAAATGTCTCATCTTCGTTGCACTTTTTTGGATCCTGTACATTTTTATTCCTTTTGTGCAGAACATATGGCAGTTTCTAGCATCACGCACTAAATTATTTATTTTTCATGGACATTTTATCTATAATCATAAATCACAAAAAATAATAGGAATATAAAAAATGCATTTGGTTTTTGCCTTTTATTTTTACAAAATTAGTCTTAACTACTCTACTTAGCATTCTTAAGGTAGTCTTTGAGAACATCAAGGGCAGGAGAATCTTCTCCAAAATCCTAAAACAAGACAAAAATCGTGTGAAATCGCTACATTTCATAAATAAAAATTTTATTCAAAATTAAATTTTGTAAATACAGTGCCACCTTGATAATCCGGATCTCCATTAAACCGGATTCTTTAATAATCCGGATAAACATTTCTATCGCATTGTGTACTTTATTTATAATCCGGATTTGATAGTACTAGGTAATCCGGACCTGCGTTTTTAGACATCTACTTAATTTAAACTACATGGGAAAACTGAAATCGATGGTGAGGGGATTCCCCTAACTTCCAGTCTAATACATCTGGGATTCACAGAAACTATAGGTGCCTTTGATTTGCCTACAACGCATCGCGTATCGCGTCTAAAGGTTAAGGACTTTGTAGTTGTTTGTATAACATACCTACGTTCCATTTTACTTTATGTGGTTCATATAAGTATGTAAATGTTTTTTGTACGTATACTCGTATGTACCTACATATTAAAATGCCTTCTAAAAGAAAACCTAACAATAAAACAAAAGTCCGATATATTAGAAAGACAAGTTCTTGGTGTGAAAGCGGAAAAGTGTTGGCAAATGAATACGGAGTAGGAACATCCACAATTTCGGATATAAAAAGGAAGCAAGGGAAAATCAAAAGGTATGTATATATGATTTATTTTAAAGATAATTTTGGACACTCACTATGGACGTGTAACTTCTTTTAGATTTATTTCCAAGTGTGATTCCGGTCCTGGCGTCAGAAAAAACCTTACGAAAAGCCGAATATCCAGAAATGGAAACTCGTTTGTATACATGGTTTTGTACGCAACGATCAAGGCACGTCCCAATTTCCTACGAAATTTTATCAGGCAAAGCAAAACAGTTTTACACTGAAACCTACGGGAATGATAATTTTAGAGCTAAAGAGGCTGGATTTCTAACTTCAGCGTGCTTTAAAAGTTTGTGGCGAAAAAACTATTCAATGATGAAAGTGTCGTCGATCATATAACTTTATTAGCAGATAAGATAAAAGAATTAAATCTTGGACCTACTCAAATATACAATGCAGATGAATCAGCTCTGTATTGGAAAATCTTGCCTGAAAAAAACGCTGGTTCGTTCTCAGGAAAAGACCGCACCAGGTCGAAAAATAAACAAAGAACGCGTTACCTTTCTAGCATGTTGCAATGCTGATGGGTCACAAAAAGTAAAGTTGTTAGTGATAGGAAAGGCAAAAAATCCGAGGGCTTCTAAAAACGTGAACAAACCTGTTGAGTACAAATCATCTGCCAATGCATGGATGACTACAGCAATTTTCTTAGACTGGTTTCATCATTCTTTTATTCATCAAGTCAAAAGTCATTTAAGAACTTGCCTGAAAGAGCCCTGCTAATCGTTGATAACGCTTTGAGCCATGGAACTATAGAAGAGCTGACTAGTGAGGATGGACAGTTTACAACATTATTTCTTCCACCAAATTGTACTGCACTTTTGCAGCCTATGGACTGCAATCAGACTGACAAAATTATTTTATTGGAAAAGTCTTTTTGTCCATATTTTATCAAATAATGAAGAGAACCTTGTTAAGTTATTAAAAAGCATTAACCTAAAAGATGCTGTATGTCTACTATGCAATTCATGGACAAAAGTCTCCCCTGAAGTCTTGGAAAAAAGTGCTGGCACAAAATTATGGCTTATGTGGCAGTACCAACCCAGACACTGAATATGATGCTGAAGATCTGATTCCTCTGAGTGAATTGCGGCACAATTTGATTTCCACGAATGAAGAAATGAAAGGTAAAGCCTGAAATTTTTCTTTTAGTATTTTTTTGGTTAATTCGTAAATATTTAACAGATATTTCAGATATGCTGAATGTTCTCACTGAGCAGAATCTCACGAACGTGGAAATATGTAATTGGCTTGAAAATGATGAAGATTTGTTACCACTGGAAGACAAAGATGATACAGATGAACAACACGAGAGTGATAATGAAGGTTCAGAGTTAAATAGTGATACAACCCAACCACAGAACACTGTGAAGAATGATGAGGCAGTTAAAACTTTCAATGTGTGCATGAGATGGGCAGAAGAAAGTGATATCCCTCTAAGTGATGTTCTTGTACTTCAAAGATTAAAAGAAATTGCTTTTATGATGAACCAGAGAAGGGTCAAGCAAACAAAAATTACAAATTTTTTTACAAAATAATATAAAACTTGATAAGATATGCTTGTATTTTAAATATTATTCTATGTATGTACTATCTTTTAGTTGTTTCGTTGCTTCAGTAATTCGAATTATTTACCAATTCGGATCACCGCGGTTTTAATTAGTCCGGAATATCGAGGTCGCACTGTATTACAATTTAGCAATTGACTAAAAAATTTCCTTGACTTAGAGAAAACGACAAAAGGGTAAGTCTATCAATAGATTAACCATCTAACCACCCAATATCAAACTGTCAACTTAACTAACACATAGGCTGAAAAGTTTTTGGTCTAGCTACTTAAAACACATTTTTTTTGCAAAATTCGACTTTATTCAACACTATAGTCTCCTTTAAGAGCGAAACAATCAGTCCAACCCTTTTCTAACATTTCTATACAAGGTAAGTGTAGGTCTGCTCTAAAATGTCAATGAAAAAACTCATAATTATTCAAAATTGCGAGTTTATTGGTTCTTACAAAACAAACGAGTTCTAGTGTCTAAACTTAACTAAAGGGTGACTTTGGATATTGAAGCGTGGCACTGCATGTCCTCAGCATACTTTTCATAAGATGGTACGTAATTACCGAGTGTTAATCGCAAGCATGATGACATGTTCGTCAGTTAGTCGATTGCGATATTTTGACTTAATTATCTTCATTTCAGAAAATGCAGACTCGCACAAGTAAGTTGACCCAAACATTGCCGTCAGTTGAAGGGCGATTTGCCTCAGATTCAGATATAAAACACCAGAATTTTGTATCAGATGCTGTGGCTTTGAGATGTATATCTGATATAATCTGCACTAACTCATTTTCAACAGAACATGAGTCTATGTTAAACTGACTTGCTATTTCAGTAGCCAATTCCTCAATGTTTTTACACGAAAAAGGATAACTCATAAATGATGCGATATTTGCCAATTTACTGAAATCATAAAAAACGTATTTCGAATTGGCCCAAAATATTTGATAATTCTGCCTCATAGATATCATAATTCAACTGAGAAATCCTTGCTTTCAAAGACGGAAAATTTTTCAGATCCTTTCTTTTCAGTTGATCTATCATAAGTTGCAATTTACTTTTGATTGCGTTTATTGCGCTAATCATCTCAATAATAGTTTTTCCTTTACCTTGAAGCTCCAAATTAATGGTGTTTAAATGCATTGTGATGTCTGTCAAAAATGCCAAATCAGTCAGCCATTTTCCGTTTTTCAGCATCTGAGTGTCATCACCTCTTTCGTCCAGAAAAGCTGTTATTTCGGGCAATAATTCTTGAAATCTTTCTAGGAATTTTCCGCGACTCAACAACCTGACGTCCGTGTGAAGAACTAAATCAGTGTGTTCAGCTGACTCACTATCTTCCAACTGCAATTTAAAGAGCCGTCGTTGCAAGCTACGTGCACGGATAGAATTCACAATTTTTATTGCAATGCCCATAATCTCTCATGTTTAGAACGTTTGAACACAAAACTTGTTGATGTATAATGCAATGGAAGGAGAAAAATAAAGGGAAATCATCATTAGCTCGACACAATGCCACAAAACCGTTTTTGTTTCCAGTCATTGCGGGTGCTCCATCGGTTGTAATGCACACTAGTTTATATATTGGTAGCTTGTAGTTTGTTACAAAATTGAAGAAAACGTCATATATATCTTCGCCACGGGTCTTTCCTTTCAGAGGAATCATTGTCAAAAACTCTTCCTTAGCCGACATGTCATTGAATACCATTCGAATAAAAATACACAGCTGGGCAGTGACTGTCATATTGGTGGATTCGTCGAACTGTAAAGAAAAATATGTACATTCCATGATATCATGTTTTAGTTTATCTGCCATGTCCTGACTCATGACTTCAACACGCCTTGTGACAGTCGGATGAGATAACTGAAGTTCTCTAATAGCAGACATAATCTCTGTTTTATTTTTAAAATCTCCAAATAAAGTCTCACCCGCTTCAATAAATGCTTCCTTCACAACCAATCCATCATCAAATGGTTTCTTGTGTTTCACCAATATATGAGATATTTTAAATGACGCGATCGTTGCAGCTTTTGATTGTTTGGCTGGTCTTGTGAACATGGTTTGCTCTTTTTTCAAACAAGTTATCAAATCACGTACTTTTCGTTTTCTTAATTCAGTCTGTGACGGAAAATTTTTTTCATAGTTTTTTATGAACCGTTTTATGATGCCTCTCTAAGTTCCCACGCTTAGGTATTGCAACTGACGCACGGCAAATGAGACAAATGCACTTATCCTTTACCATACAAAAGAAAAATTCTTCCTCCAATCGTTATTAAAATGATAAGTTTTACTTTTCTTCGCCGCACTCATTTTGGACTATTTATTAATAAACTTTGTATCGATGTATCGCCTTCAAGTTACAACTCAGACTGACCCTATTCCTGCAGGCGCAACATTTATATCGGCGCGAACGAAGTCTCGAATCTTCCCGTCAAACACGCCGCCCGAAGTTTCTAGAAAAATCGGCGGGAATCAAAAATGCGGCTTTTCTTTGATAAGTACCGCGCGTTCCTTTGATAAAGCCACCTTTTGCCGCTAGCAGGGGGTTATTACATAAAAGAAAGTGATGAGGGGGTTATTCTGGCCTAATTGTGGATCGAATAAATTTTAGTAGTTTATTCATTACATTTTGTTTTAGTTACCTAAAACAAAATCTGTGAATAGTTCTATACCGGAATTTTTTTCTCAAGATCGACTCAAAAAGCACTCGCTATCGACCGTTTGAGCACCCCTGCTTTAGGGCATCAGCCATCTCACGCAATTTCACTTTACGGTCATCCAAAACAATTTTGTGGATTTTTTTAATGTTTTCCAGTGTAACCACCTCATTTGGCCTCCAGAGCATTCAGCCTCATTTGTATCTGTACGAGCGCTTTTAAATTCAGCATACCAGTAATTGATGAGTGATTTTCAGGGGCAGAGACCCCATAACCCTTATCAAACATTTCTTAAACGGTATTTTTTCCCATCAAAAAACAGTGTTTAATCAACCCACAAAATTCAATTTTTTCCATTGTTTTGAAAATATCAAAAGTAGTGTCACTAAAACCACTGTAACTTCTAAACTAATTGCCAAAATGTCATGAAATTTTGATACATATCTTTTCAAGGTTCGTACTTCCTAAATATCATATGGATTTTTTTGAAAAGGGCGACATCTATATGTCAGACCAAAAACTTTTCAGCCTACGTTATAATGGAACAATTGAAAAACAGAAAATGCCATTAAGTACTCTGTACTACCTGTTAGAGAATATATATTTTCTAGTAATTAGATTAAAATTACTTTTGCAGTTGAAGTTTTATTTTTATCCACTCAAATCTACACTACTAAGTTAATCTTTAACTATCCTTACCCTTATTACAACACATGAACTGCCGACGACTTTACGTGCTTTGCCAGTGTTGTCAATTTTGCAAAGCCCTGACCATTCACCCAACTTTTTGTTGTTGTCGACTTTAATAAGGTCTATTTGATGTTCTGCACACAATGCTTGTACTAGTTGTTTATATCTAGAAATAAATAAATGAACAGATGTTGGCTGACAAGGCAAGACTACATTTTTATTCACAAATTTTACACAAAAGTGTATGCAATACTGAAAAACCATATAACTCATAGCAAGATTGTACAAAAAAATAGTTTTTCCACATATGTCTCTTATAATTCTAAATAAAATAAAAACTGGCCAAGTGCAAGTCGGACTTGTCCAATTACTGTTCTGTAAGTTGATCGCTTATAAAATAAAAAATGAGTTTTCAACAAAGTTTGTTTCTGATCTTTGTTGAAAACTGATAACCTTGAAATTTTTATTTGTTTTTTTTTATATACCAGATAGATTATTTATTAATTTTTTAAAAATCACTTAACCTTATAAGAAGCAAAACCGATTATGGAGGATTTTAATGGTACACCTGGAACAAGATGACCTTCTTGAAGCCCTGGAATATAAAGACACAAAAGACTCGTTATTAGTGGATAGTGACTTATTAATTAAAAAATTAGAAAACACTAAAATCAGATTTAATTTAATACATTTAAATATTAGAAGTATTGCTAAAAATATTGATAACTTAATACTGCTTTTAGAGACTTTTCATTTGCATTTTAATGATATTATTGTCTTGAGTGAAACTTTTAAGATGTCAACGATACAACAATGTTATATACCGAATTATCAAGTACAGTAATACCCCGCTTAGCGCGACCCCGTTATGCGCGGTTTCACTATAACGCGAATTTCAAATTTCGCGCTCATGTAGTCATTAACTTCTCTATGGTCGCGGGGGGATCCCCGCTTTCTCTGAATATTCTCTTTGAAGAATTGGGAATTCCCTGTCCTTCGACTTTGTTCTATGGGGATTTCCTCGTTCGTTTCGTGTGTTCATTTGTTCCGTAATGTTAGTTCGGTCGGCTGGCAGTTTTGTTTTAATATTTATTGGAGATACATACATACATAATTTAACCCTACGTTAAAAATGCCGCCTGTAAAGAAAAAAGAGCGTAAAAGCGTCACTTTGGAATTGAAGATGAAAGTGTTAAGAAGAATGGAAAATGGAGGCAAAGCAACAATTGTTGGGAGAGATTTTGGACTCTCAGAATCGACTGTGAGAACGATTTATAAAAATCGGGAAAAAATTAAAATCTCCAGCGAAGGTTCAACACCTATAAGTGCAACAAAAACTTTCTCGTTCGAGATCATCTATCTTAGAAAGAATGGAGAAATTACTGTCAGTCTGGATCGAAGATTTGAATAAGAAGAACACACCACTAAGTCAAGATCTCATATGCACAAAAGCAAAATCTTTGTATGAGATGCTGAAAACAAAAGAAGGAGAAGGGAGTGCCACTCCGACTTTTGCTGCCAGCAGAGGTTGGTTCCATCGGTTCAAGCAGCGTTCTAATCTTCACAATATCCACATAACAGGCGAGGCGGCCAGCGCGGACATTCAAGCTGCAGCTGAGTTTTCAGACAAGTTTCAAGACTTCGTTAGACGAGAGAAAATTCCTGCTTGTCTCATCTTCAATGTTGATGAGACCGCACTTTACTGGAAAAAAATGCCATCTCGAACATTCATTTCTAAGGAAGAACGTCAAGCCAGTGGTTTCAAAGCTGCGAAAGATCGACTAACACTTCTGCTGGGTGGTAATGCCACTGGTGATTTCAAACTGAAACCTTTACTAGTGTACCATTCAGAAACACCCCGTGCAATGCGAGGCACAGACTAGACAAGTCTACCAGTTGTGTGGCGATCAAACAGAAAGGCGTGGGTTACACGGGAAATTTTTCAAGAATGGTATTCTAATAGTTTTTGCCCATCCGTCAAATCATACTGTGACAGAAATGGGCTTGAACCTAAAGTTATATTACTCTTAGACAATGCCCCAGGACATCCAACCTCACTTGATACGCCCAGAGACTTAAAAGTGTACGTAAAGTTCCTTCCACCAAACACTACGTCAATATTACAACCTATGGACCAGGGAGCAATAGCAAACTTCAAAGTTTATTACCATCGCCGCACTTTTAGCCAACTAATTCATGAAACTGACGGGGAAGGAAGACAGTCTATGCGAGAGTGGTGGAAGTCATACAACATTATGAAGTCTATTCACAACATAGAAGAGGCTTGGAAGGAAGTTAAAATGAGTTGTATGAATGGGGTGTGGCGTAATCTTTGGCCAGATGTAGTGGAAGCACCTAGAAGAATTGTCCAGATGCAGAGACAAGTGCTTGAAGACATTGCTGCAATGATTGAGGGGTCTGAACTTGAAGATGTCACGGTAGAAGATCTCGTAGAACTTGTAGCAACGCACGACGATCCTATTAGCAATGAAGATCTGATCGAGTTACAGAATAATCCTATCTACGATGAGGAAGAACAAGTAGAAGAGAAAGTTTTATCTTCAGGGGAAATACAAAATGCACTTTCAAAAATTTATTCAGGTTTGGACATATTGCAGAGTATAGACAATAATGATGACCGTGTCTTGACCGTGTGTCAAACAATTAAAAACAGTGTTGGGTGTTATGAACGTATTTTACAAGAACGTAAACAAAACGTTACCCAAAAGACAATAGATGTATTTTTCCGTAAAAAATAAGAGTATGTATTGCATAAAGTGTTCTTAGAATTAAAGTGATTGATTAAAATGATTTGTATTTTTTTGTATTAAATTTTGACTATGTTTAATCATAAACCTCGATATACGCGAATTTCAGTTAACGCGATTTTTTTCGGAACGTATCCCTCGCGTAAAGCGGGGTATTACTGTATTCTATAATTATGCTGATTATAATAGGAACGATGGAATTATTATCTTAGTCAAAACAAATTTAAACACAAATTTTATTATAACAAAATTACCGTTGTCCCAGGCCACAATTGGTAGGGTGACTTGTGTTGTGAGTAACATTAGGGTAGGCATAACAGCGGTTTATAAGCCGCCGCCGATACCGAAAGCTCAATTTATTGATGATATTCATACATACCTTGAAAGTATCGAAAATTATAACAATGATATTGAAATCTTTGTAGGAGATACAAATATTGATATATTAAATCCAGATAATGATACTCATAATTACTTAGCGGTAATGTCCCAATTGGGTTTTGAATCATACATAAATGCCGTAACTAGATTTGATGGTGGTTCATGTCTTGATCATATTTTTATAAAAAAAATCAATAATTCAAATACTAAAAACTTGGACTTAGAAACATTTATATTAGATTCTCATATAACAGATCATGGACCAACAATACTTAACATTAATGATAGACATGAAAAAAAAAAAATAAATTTAATAATCTTGAAGAAACAATGAAAACTACATTTGACTCTCTAAAATTCAATACGATCTTGAAGGAATACGACTGGTCAATTGTATTGAATGACCCTAATCCAGAAACTTCTAGTACAAAGTTTATCTCAATCTTTAAGGAATCAATGATCAATGCAACAACCGAATATTCTGTCAAGTTAAAACCTCACCATAAGATAAAGAAATGGATTACAAACGGAATTATTGCTTCTATAAAACACAGGGACAAAATGAAAAGAAAATTGCTACGAGCTTATACACCAGACTTAGAAAACGAATATAAAAGATATCGAAATTTCTTAAACAAACTAATCGGAAAAAAAAAAAAATCTTATTATAAAACTCTACTAGATGTTAACAAAAATAACATGAAAAAAACATATGACATTATCAAAGATATCACATACGAGAATACTGGTAAAACAAATCACATTACATCACTAAATGATCAAGATATTGAACTCGAGACCGACTCTGACATAGCTAATCACTGTAATGACTATTTTATAAATATTGGAAGCAGGATGGCAGAGACTATTCCTGAGCCGACGAACCCAATTGATGCAAACACACATATAACAAACTCTTTATTTTTAACCCCAGTAACCAAAAATGAATTAATAAAACATATTTCATCATTGAAAAGCTCAGGTTCGTCGGGTCTGGATGGAATCACATCTAAGCTCATAAAGCAGAGTCACACTTTTATCATGGAACCGCTGTTGCACATATTTAATGCATGCTTTGCAGCAGGAATGGTTCCCTCTGTTTTTAAATCATCCATTGTCACCCCTATTTATAAGAGCGGTTTAAAAACTAAAATAGAAAATTATAGACCTATAAGTGTAATCAGCAATTTTGCGAAAGTATTTGAAAAGTGTGTTAAGGAACGACTAATAATATTTTTTGAAACCAACAACATTTTGTCAGAGAATCAGTTTGGATTTCTGCAAGGGTGTGGTACTGAAAATGCCATGCATAAATTAGTATCAGAAATTACAAATCATCTAAACATGGGTAGGAAATGTTCCGCCGTATTCATTGATTTGGCTAAGGCATTTGATACGGTCCCCCACGAAAAACTTCTTAACGTATTGTGGCACAATGGAATTAGGGGAACAGTTTGGAAACTATTTCAAAGTTACTTTAAAGAGAGATATCAAGTTGTCAAGATTAATAAAACTTTAAGTAACAGACAAATCATTAGAATGGGCATTCCGCAAGGTACGGTGCTTGGCCCATTATTATTTATTGCCTATATTAACTCTTTATTATCACAAAGCGTGGGCGGCACAATGCTATCATATGCGGACGATACTGTATTGGTGTTCAGTGGAGATACTTGGGAAGAGTTAAGAAATAAAATGAACCATGGACTAATGATTACAAAAACATGGCTTGATACATTTAAATTGTCTTTAAATCTCTCTAAAACAAATTATATTGCCTTTTCACTAACAAAATCTAACAGACCACCATTTGATCATTTTAACATCAATAACCATCAAATAAAGGAAGTACCTAAGACAAAGTATCTAGGTATAGTAATAGATCAGTTCCTAAAATGGACACCTCATGTTGAATACCTTACTAATCGAATAAGCAATCTAATTAGAAAATTTTATCTTCTTAGGCAGGTTATGAGCACCGATACTCTTATCGTCATTTATAAGGCTCTCATAGAATCTTTGATTAGATATGGAATTTTAGTTTCGGGAGGATTACACAATAATGCCCTTTACAAATTAAATATTATTCAAAAATACATATTAAAAATCATATACAAAAAGAATAGGTTATACCCAACTGAATTGCTTTTTTCGGAAGACATCTGTAGTGTGAGGGCATTGTATACTGTTGCCATCGCTTTGTTTCTCTTAAAAGAGAAATTTCCTAGAAATGTAGTAAAACATAACTACCACACCAGAGCAAAAATTAACAATGAAATGGTTATCCCCGTAAGTTATAAGACCATTAATCTTAGAAGTACACATTACCTTGGACCAAAGATATATAATATGCTACCAGTTACACTTAAAAGAACCCAACAGTTTCACAAGATCAAAATAGAGTGTAGAAAGTATATATATAGGAATTTTAAAATGTTTGAACTCCTTTTTAAGTGACTTTAAGTAATCTTGCTTGGAATAAATTTAAAACTAGGATAGATACATCGAGCAAGTAAATTTTAAACTGTAAAAAAGAAAGAAAAAAAAAAAAAAAAAAAAAACAAAAAGGTTTTTTTTTGTAATTACAATGGTACATACAAATATAAACATTATTTAGGTACCTACTAATAGTTGAGCATTCCGTAGATAAATTGCTAATTGTAGATGTAATAATCTTAATGTTTGTGAATTGTTATAACTAATATCGTAATATATTTATTTATTTATTTATTTAAAAAATAATACAAAGAAAAGTGTGCAAGTATTACATCATATATATTTTTGAACTCGTGTTTTTACAAACATTCATTTGACACCCCAATTGATAACCTGGTTTCTTTTTCACTTCTGATTTCACCCCCCAAAATTAACTCCTTAAGTCAAAAGTTAACTTTCAAAACTACATGACTCAGATGACGCCATCAATTCCTATATTAGTGCCAAATTTCAACTTTCCGTGTCAAATAAATGGGTGATATTCATGATCCGACAAACTATAGGCCAGTGTCTCTTTTGTCGGCGGTGTCAAAGGTGTTTGAGAGATCAATTTACAACAGACTCTTGCCCTTTCTTTTACAGTGCAATATTCTCTCACCAAACCAATTTGGCTATTTACCAAGAAAATCAACGGAGATAGCTATTTATCAAGCCCTCACAGAAATCATTATGAAACTTGACAGAAATGAGAAAGTAGCTGGCCTGTCCTTTGATCTCTCAAAGGCTTTTGACACCATAAATTTCTCACTGCTATTCATTAGACTTGAGAGATATCGGGTGAGGGGAGTGGCCCTGGGACTTCTGGATTCATATTTACAAAACCGATCCCAGTCTGTGAATGTTAGAATTAACCTCGGACCCTAACAGCATGTGTAGGGGTGTACCAGAAGGATCGATACTAGGTCCATTGCTTTTCTTGTTATATGTGAATGATTTACAGGACTATCTGCTGCGGCAGCAGGATGTGGATGGAATGGCTTGTCAATCTGCTGATGACACATCGGTCATTTTGTCAAGCTCTTCTATCGCTAGCCTGTCAGTCATCTGTTCTCGTATAGTGGCAAGAATGGCTGAGTGGTGTGAAAAGAATTACCTTTGTCTTAATGGGAATAAAACGGGCCTTATATTATTTAATAAAAATAAGATACCCACACAATCATTATATGTACGACATGAACTAAAGTCAATACCCAATATAGAGACCATAAAATTTTTGGGGGTTAATATTGACTCAAGTATTTGTTGGGAAATACATGCAGTGAAACTTCGGTCTAAGCGTGTGCTCTTATTAGAAAACTTAGATATATTGTATCATCAAATAGCATACAACTTTTCTATTTTGCTTATGTTCAATCCCAATTAAACTATGGGATTTCTTTCTGGGGATCTTCAAGATTTGCTAGGGATATCTCTAGAGCACAAAAGAGAATTGTGAGATGCATGCGTCATTTACATCCTCTAATGTTGTGTCGACCATACTTTATTGAAATGGGGTTACTTACGGTCCCGGGTCTCTACTTCATGGCTTTGGTCACCTTTGTTAGGAAGAATCCATCATTTTTCTTGACAAATAGGAATGAATATGCTCCAAATATGGCAATCATGACTAGAGGTAGAAACGAATTACGAGCGCCCTACCATGCTACTTCTTTCTTTGAAACAGGGCCATATTTTAAATGCATATCGGCTTCTCCTATTGGAGATCAGGAACATTGAGGGGATTGAGAGATTCAAAAGGAAAGCAAAAAGGTTTGCTCTCTCAGAATGTTTCTATTCTTTTGATTTTGATCAATAATTTTAGTTATCAATAGTTGTAAGATTTTGTCCTCTATATGGTGTCTTATATTTTGTTGGCTATATGCATATATTCTACTTTTTTGTGACGTTGCTTTTTTACGTTATGTAATCTTGATGGCAATAAAGGAATGAATAAATAAATAAATAAAAATAGTTTCAGAGATACTCAGGTATGACAGACAGAATGACACTAAAGTGATCTTATAAGTGTTACATACAGAACACTAAAAAGGTCAGAAAAAGTTCAATACTTTAGTGTTTTATTTCTACTAATTCAAACAACATTAAATCCTAATAATTATACCCGATTCTTCTCTTTTTATGAAGTTTTAAAAGTGATTTCAAGAAGAAAACTGAAAAAATGAAACTTTGTTACCTGGGTTCATCGCAGTTTTCAGCCAACACACACAAAACAGCCTGTCTCTTGTCAAGGGCCTTAGCAGCTTCGTGAAGGCCATGTACTACACCATCGTGGATAAGGGCAGTTTTTAACACTTCCTGTAGAGCCTGGTTGACATCCATTTGGCCTCCAGCGACTGGGGTTGGCGCGGGCGCTTCATCTCTAAAAACATCCTCGAGTTAACACTTGTTTACATGAAGGGCCCCAATTTTTCCATGAATTTTTAGTAAACTACTGCACCGAAAAAGTGGGTTTTAAAAGAAATTGAAGACTAGCAGCTACAGACATTGGTGAAAAAAAAGAGAAAGCCGAAAATTAAAAATTTAGGTTAAAAAATAAAAATTGTTATTTAAAAAAAATAAGATTAAACAGAAAAAAACTTTCTAAGAATAAACTATCATCCCTACAATAGCGCAAGTTAAAGAATTAAAAGAATAAAATACAAAAACATGAAAAAAACTTCGGGGCCCTCGTGAAAACCAGTCAACCCTCAATTTCCAGAAAGAAGCACAAATAATGTTCGTCTCAGCTTAAACATATTTTTTGGGACACTTCTCTGAAGTGAGACTCCCAATATCTTAATTTATTTCTCATTTTATTTGTATTTAGTAGAAAGATTTCGAACATTTTTAGGTTAGGTACTCACACTTCAACGTCGGACATTTTGACGATTTCCTAGAAAAAAGAAAAAAATATCAATTAAATACTGCTCACTACACTTTTCTCTATATTTTTATAAAGAAAATTTCACTGGATGGTCATTAATTTTTAAGAAAAACATGGATTTTAAAAAATATTTACCTTGGCGATCTGATAGATGTCAACAAGAAACTTAAAAAGGTTTTGGGGAAATTTGAGATTATTCAGGTTGTCAGCTTATCCAACAGCGGGATATTTGGATTTAAAGGTTGACTAACCTGAATTCTTCTTTTTGACAGAGGTTGATTATGACTATTTAGCCACAGATTATTGGGTACTGCATAATGATACGATATTCGAAATATTAATACCTGAATAAAAATTCGGCAGAGGCAGGATTTTACAAAATAATATAATTTTTAACATATATAAAACTTCTTCAAATATTTACTATTACTTTGTTAAGTGAGGAAATTTTTTTATGGACATAGCACATATCCTGTAGGGAAATCCCTAAAGCGCTAAAGCGAGCGACAAGCAGAAGTTCAGGGATGTGAGGTATTAAGGCGACGTGTATTCCTAATATGCACCACTTTGAGAGGACTTAGGCGGGCTACATCCATAGAATTCTTTCTATGAAAATACTTGTAGAATAGACTCAAGTAGCCAACCGTTCTTCGATGTTAGAAGGAATCAAGGCTGCTGGTCAGTTGTGGGTCTCCATTAGGGCGAACAGCACTCTTAATAGATTCCAACAAATGCAGTATATGTTTGGGAGCAGAGCTGCAAAAGTAAGAGCTGTATTCTGTCATTGGTCGAACTTGAGTTCTGTACAAAATTAACAGTTGTGGAGTGTAAAGCTTTTTAATTCGAAATAATATAGCAAGCATTTCAGAAGCTATCTTTGCTATGCTACAGTGTGTTCAAAATAAATTTATACATTTCCACTATTTTAAATTGAAAAATCTCAAATTTTTTAAATTGTACACCCTGTATATTACTATTTTTTCTGATAGATTTTACAAAATCCTCCAACTTTTATTAAGTATGTCATATACCTATTTCTAATAGTTTTAGATTTATTTTGAATTTTTAAATTTTTACCTTTGTTTTTAATACACTTACGCTATTGTGAAAGCATAAACAAATAATTAATAATAATTTTAGTACAGTTTAACTTATCTAATGTTTAATTATTATGACGTAATAAATGTTCAAAAATATGCACGTCTACTTGAATACACATGTTTAGTCATTTAACTATATTTTCCTTCACTTTCCTTAGCATAAAGGGTGTTATTGTCCCGCACGCATCCCGTATCCTATTTTCCATATCTATTGGTGTAGTAGGGGGATTCACGTAAACACGATCTTTAATTTAGCCCCACAAAAAGAAATCTAAAGGTGTTAAGTTACATGATCGAGGGGGCCACTGAATGAATCCATCCATTATTTTGGATAAAAAATTTGGATCGGTCTCTACTGCTCCATGAATGGTGGTACAAAAGTTTACTCGTCGTTCAAAATCACGGTCTTGAAGTTCTTGGTGTAGTTCCATATGAAAAGGATGATACTTGTATTTTCTCGTGGTGCGATTAGCCGTAGATTGGGATGCGTCAGATAAGTCAGCTAGTTGACGGCTGATAACCTGGGAATCATCTTCAATATGAAGTAAAAACTCCATTTCTTTTTCCTCATTGGTAGCATTCTGATTTACTACTTTCCGTTTCGTATACTCAACGCTACCACTACCATCAAACCGTTCCATTAAGCACTGAAAAGATTTTCTAGTATAGTATACGTCTATTAGAGTACTTCGCTCCGTAAAGCCGTACTGCCAAAAGACAATTTTTTCCTACCTCGCCCAGTATATAAACCATATCAATTAATTCATTTTTAGAAAAATCCATAACTATTATCTTTATACGTCACTTACTACCACAAATTAAAATATTTTTACTTGCTTAATAGACATGTCAAAATTTGACAATGCCTAAATCTTTGTTTTGTCTTGGCAACTATGATGTTATAGCGCAGGGGTCGGCACCCTTTTAACTAAGAGGTGCCAGTTTTCATCCATACATTTTGCGTGCCGACATAGGTACTTAATACAACTAAAATTAACAAAAATTAACTTAAATTAACTTAAAATATTGCTTTTAGGTTTAATTACAAAAAAATTTTAACATTTGACAAATAATTTTATTATACTAGTCCTAGGACGTAGTGTGAACCCTGTGCTTGAAGTTCTTTAGAGAGTTTTCTTATATCCGATTCATGTCTGGTTATTTTCAGTGTCACACGTGCTTCCGAGTTGTCTGTTGTCAGCCTGCTTCGGTACGGGTTTAAAATCACTCTCATATGGGAAAAAAGTTGTTCACAGACATAGGATGATCCGAAAGCTGTAAGCATGGCAAACGCTACTTTCTTAAGACAAATAAATTTCTCTGGTAAACTCATCCAACAACTGAGTATCTCGTTTGAATGGTTCTGGCAGTCACCTTCTAATACCCTTCTTAATTCTACAAATTTCGTGTTCCATAACTCGGAGCTTTTAAATTCAATGTATTGAAGATCAAAATCATTAATGTCCATCCATGAGGAAAGATATATGTCAAAGCAACTGCTGGAAAAATCCATTAAATCTGGTTTGATTAAAAAAGCGAACATAGGACCATGTTTATCAAAATCCTGACCCCTCTCAATAAAATCCTCTTTTAAATTAGTCATTATTTAAGAATTTCGTCTATTAGTGCACCATCGTCGACACTGGATATATACGTTTTTAAATTTGGAAATTATTTATATGTGTTTGTAGTAATATCGCTGATAAATAAATCTATTTTTAATTTGAATGATTTCCATGATTCGTATAAATCCAGAACTGTTTTGCCTGAACCGTGTAACTTTAAGTTGAGTTCACTGAGATGGTTTCTAATATCAGTAAAAAACATTAACATGCAGATCCAGTTCTTATCTTCTAGTTCAGGATAAGCATCCACTTGATTTTTTTCCAACAAGAACGATTTAATTTCGCCCAGACATTGCACAAATCTAGAGAGCACTTTACCACGGCTGAGCCAGCGCACATTATTGTGCAATGGTATATCTGAATATGCACTTTCTAATTCCTGCAGAAACGCCTAAAATTGTCTATGGATCAGTGAAGAACGACCGACAATGTAGTTAACTATTTTAACCACCCTATCCATCACGGATTTTAAACTTTCAGCGGAGATTTTAGCGCACAAACTCTCTTGATGAATTATGCAATCAAAATTCAAAACTGATCGACCCATGCGTTCAGTAAGAAGGGAAACAAATTATTTATGTCTCCTAATCATAGCAGGAGCGCCATCTGTCGTTACGCAAAATTTTTTATTTAAAAAAATGTTTAACAAATTCTGAAAATATATCCTCTCCTCTTGTAGTTCCCTGCAATGGGAGCAGACAAAATCAGCTCTTCATACACACTGCCATCATCGAAGTATCGCGCAACGATTGCCAGACGGGCGATGTCATTAATATCGACACTTTCATCCAACGCTACACTAAATACAAAACTCGGTTTGATAGCGTCTCTCTGCTGTTTTTTTGGACATTTTGTGTCATTTCGGTAATTCGTTTCTCGATGGTCCGCGCTGATGCCGGTATATCCATAATCCTGGCCAATATTGTATCCTTATTGGGCAAGTCGTCGAATAAAATCTCGCCAGTACTCAAAAACGTTTGCTTCATAAATTCTCCGTCAGTGAACGGCCTACCCTTTTGTGCCAACGATTGTGCAATTTTGAAACTGCATTCAGTTACCTGATTTTTTCCTTGGAAAACTTTGCTAAAGAATGTTGACTGTTTCTCGTATTGTTTACTTGCTCTTTGTATTGCCTCCCTTTTATCAGCGTTATCTTTAAATGACGATTCATGTTTTATCTGGAAATGTCGTTGAACACTAGATGTCCGGAAAACTACGCTTTCCCGACATAGGACACAAATGGCCCGATCGTTTTGCTGTACAAAACCGTAATCTGTTGTCCATGAAGTTTGAAATGATCGAACGTCTACCTTCTGTTTCTTCGCAGCCATAACGCAACGTAATTTTAATTTTTAAACTTTTCGACGACTATTGATTGGAACGGATGTTACTTCTATACTAAATGATCCAAACGTGTAGCCGCTTGCTATATATAGAAAAATAATGTTTCCAGAAAATTTCAATAATTACGTTTTTTAAATTTCTTAGAACAAAAATTATTATCTACAACGCGCCCATTGCAATCAAAGGGCCGCCTAGAAGTTAAATCTAACAAAAATTAAAGTTCGGCAATATAAAAAGAGTTGCGGGCGCGCGTCGGAACGATTGAAGTCAAGTCAAACAAAAACCGCCTTATAGCGGCCCTTTTGATCTGAATTGAGGACGTTTATTTGTGTTTTTGCCTAGGCTTATATTTTGAGGCTTGCCGTCTTTAATACTTGCCGAAATTAAAGCCAAACCAATGCATTCAGTAAAATTATAAATTACAAAATATATATTTTGTAGTTTTTGGTAAGACTACCTAGTGACCTATATAATATATCGTTTTTATTTGTATCGTTAAAGTAATACTGTCTTCGATTATTTACTTAATTTCGAAACATGTCACAGATTACAGAATTAATGTGTAAACTTTAAATAGGTACGCGTGCCATGCAAAATTGCTTGGCGTGCCAGAGATGGCACGCGTGCCATAGGTTGCCGACCCCTGTTATAGCGTAAGTGTATTAAAAACAAGGGTAAAAATTGAAAAATTCAAAATAAATCGAAAACTATTAGAAACAGGTATATAACACACTTAATAAAAGTTGAAGTTTTGTAAAATCTATCAGAAAAAATAATAATATACAGGGTGTGCCGTTTAAAAAATTTGAGCTTTTTCAATTTAAAATAGTCGAAACGTATAAATTTATTTTGAACACCCTGTAGCATCTAACTCAAAATTTCTTTGCATATCTCTTTTTTTTCTTCTCTATAGAACGCTCGTACCAATTATGAGTATTCCACCTTCAGAAACAATGGCGCTACTGGCGATTTTTTCACAAAACTGAAAACTAGCATTTTTTTTGAAAAAATTGAAATATTAGAAAAACTACTAGGTTTAGCTATATAACATTATTAATAAAGAATTTAAAAATAAATTAGAAAATAGGATGTTCCATTTAAAAAAAAACATGTTATATCGGCCACACTTTTTTGAAGTACCCTGTATACTCAAAAATAATTTTAAACTGTGCACCTTAACATTCCTTAACAGGTTGACTGCCGACCACTCCGGTCGGAGTGCGTCGGGTCTCTTCGCCAACGCCGTCTACTCCGATCGGAGTTCGACATGCGTTCTTACGAAACGTTTTAGTATTCCATCGGCGTTGTATATGAAACGTGTTTCTAGTGGTGGCGTTGCTTAAAAACGCAAGTTCTAACAGGTGCTTAAGTGGTTCCGCGGATTTGCTTTTGGTTTGGTTGTAATCTGCCGTACAATATGGACAATCAACCTGGGCCTTCTGGTATTAAAAAAATACATTGTAGTGATGAAAAAAAGGTATATGATAAGAAAAAGAAGCTAACTGACACTGAATTATTGCAGCTATTGGAAGAAAGCGGAGGTAGTAGTGACGAACATTACGTACCAGACACAGACGATAGTGATGTAAATTCAAGCTCCGAGTCCGAAGAAGAGAATTTTATAGACCCTATTCCGCCACATCAAACACTTCCTAGCCTTGATGAGAATAAAATGGAACGACAGAGGTGGTTAAAACAAATTTTGTTCCAGAAAACCCAGGAATTATTGGTGCAAATTGCAGGACAGGGTGCACCTATCGATTTTTCGAAATGATCATTGATGATGATTTTTTACAAACTATTGTAGAACGAACGAACTCTTACGCAGTCGAGGTTTTGCTGCGCCCAGAAAAAAGTACAAAATCACGTATTACTAATTTTAAAGATCTTACTCTTGACGAACTAAAAATTTTTTTGGCCCTGTTACTTCACACTGGCACAATATCCTTGAGCCGTCTTAACGATTATTGGAAAACTGATCCGCTATTTAATCTACCTGTTTTTAGAAAATATATGTCAAGGAATAGATTTTTGCTTATCTTGAGGTGTTTGCATTTTACATCTCCAGATATGGATCCGGCAGATCGGCTAGGAAAGATTAGATTTGTGGCAGATTTTTTTTTAACAACAAGATGGGAGAAATTTACTATCCTGGAAGAGAGTTGTCTTTGGATGAAGCTATGGTACTTTATCGGGGTCGTCTCCAGTTTAAACAGTATATCAAGAATAAGCGTCATAAGTATGGTATGAAGTTATACATGCTGACAGAGCCTAATGGACTTATTTTGAAATTTCGTGTCTACGAAGGTGCGACAGATGTTTATGGTGGAAGCGGACATACTGAAAAGATTGTTTTACATTTATTGGAGGAAAAATTGGGTGTGGGACATGCTGTTTATCTAGACAATTTTTACAATAGTGTTAATTTAGCTAGGAAATTACTTCAACCAAATACATACTGCACTGGTACGCTGAGAGCTGAGAGGAAAGATAATCCGAAAGAGGTAATGAGTACAAACTTAAAACGTGGTGAGAATAAATCTGTTTTGCAATGGAGTGCATGTCGGAAAATGGCGAGATAAACGCAATGTTCAATACATTTCAACAGAATTTGAAAGCGAAATGGGCATTTTTAAAAACAAAAGAAATCAAGAATCTGAAAAACCTTCCGCAATCATTGGATATAATGCTTTTATGTCCGGTATAGATAGACAGGATCAAATGATGGCATGTTATCCTTGCAGCCGTAAAACCATTCGGTGGTACAAAAAGTTATTCATGCATGTGCTGCAAATGAGCATGATAAACGCCTATTTTTTGTACAATAAATATTCGCGGTCTGACCAGTTACGATTATATGACGTCCGATTGGATGTCATAAGAAATTTACTAGCCAGACGACCAATTACTAATTTGCCGCAAATTCCTCCAGGCCAAATAAATGTCCACAGCATTAGCAAAGTAGAAAAAATTGTTAGTGAAAAAAAAGGAACTAAAGAAACAAAACGGGTAAGCAGAAAGGAATGCAAAGAATGCAGGAAAAATAAAATAAGAAAGCAAACAGTGTATGAATGCAAAATGTGCCCTGGACAACCAGGTTTTTGCCTTAATTGCTTTGAGGATTACCATAAAAATGTACAAAAATGATTTAGAAATAAATGTTTTGAGTTCATGAGTTCGATTTATTATTTCTTTACTTATTTAATTGGACACTCCGATCGGAGTATTCGGCATCTAGTAAAAATTTTCACTTGCAATGCCGATTACTCCGATCGGAATGAAATTTTTTTTTTCTAATATTTTGAATGGCACATAAAAAAAACACATCCAAGACTCATTTTAATTCATATTTACCACAATAAAATAAAAATATTTGGAAAAATCTTACCGGCGTCAACCACAAACTCAAAAATATAGATCGGCAGTCGACCTGTTAAAACTATTGAATTTAACATTTGTTCGTCATTCCCGAAACAAATGAGATAATGAACTTTACTGTATCATTGACTTGCCCTGTACCTGAGAAAGATAGTAGGAGACAGTATAGAGCTTTGGGGCATACCGGCATTGATAGTGAGAAAACACAAGAGCCACAAACATATCATAAGAGCGTAGCTTAGTCAACAAACCATCGTGCCAAACTTGGTAGAATGCCTTGCAGCCGCTCGAGATTCACTTGGGTTAGAAAATCTCCCGTTACCTTTTCCATGACTTCCGATATTCTTCTTTCCGATAACAGTGCGACTGATGTTAACAGTGTTAAAAGAAACCGCTTATTTTAATAATTCGACTTATATTACTAAATTTGGAGGTACAATTCAGTCTGATTCTGTTGATTCCTTATTAAAAATATCATTATCTAGCTTAGTAATCTAACACACAAGTCGATTGTTTTAAATCGAAATGAACATATAACAGCACGTTAAAGAATAATAGATTTATATTGTAGTACAGTAATTGTATAACAAGTTTGTTCTTTTTTGCTTTTAAAAGAATTTTTAGCAAGAATCATATGTGTTTTTGGGAATTAATATTAATAAAAGCAAGATGTTTTCCTGCTGAAGTATATAAATACAAACTATTTTCGGGACCTGATATGATATGTTTGCATCAAGTGGATGTATTTCTACATATTTCTATTGTAATTTTTTTTTTTGTATTAGCAACTACAGGTATTTATAAAGCACCCTAAAAGTGACAGCAACAGCGAATGAGTCACGACGCGCAGTAGTGCTGTACTGACTTTTTAGGACAAAATATAGATTGTTATCTAACACTTTTCATATCACTCTTTAAGGGAACGCAATCTAACATTTTTATAAATATTTCTAAAGTTACTGTGGCACCAGCAAATTTTAATATTGTTTCCTGAAAAAAGTCTTTTAAAAGCCATGTTTGATACCTATATAAATTTTAGTATATGATACAATTGCAAATAATTTGAAATTAGACTAAATTTGGGCTGGTATTTCTTCTCCATTAATGTCGAACTGTGAAGCCACCCACGCTAGGCCCCATTTTAAATTCGTTAACATGTATTTTAAAGCTTTGGTCCATTGCTCCTCTGAAATGATAGTTGCCCTGAAAGCATAGAAAAAATGTTATTTTAAAAGATTGTAAAGGTCAATTTTAGAAACTATTTGTAAAATAATCCATACCCAAGTACTATATCATCCGTTCGAGAGTCATCGTACCCACAAATCATCAGGCCGACGATCAAATAGACAAACCAAAGAATATGGGAAAATAAGTTTATCATGGTTTAAAAACCCAATGGCGTGAGAAAAAAAAAAGCAAAAATTCCGGAGTACACTAGTTCCCGTTAGCAGGAGAAATAAATGCAATAACTTACTCTTACTTACTTCTAAAACTTATTCTATATATATTCAACTCAACGTTTTTACTTTCCTTGCTATAGGAAAGTATTGTATTCGTGAAAAAATCACAACGTAGTTACATATTTCCGTCGGTCTATATGTCTATTGGTCTCTCGACAGGATAACTCTCGAGCAAAATGAGATATCAATTACAAACTTGATATAGATATATATATATATATATATATATATATATATATATATATATATATATATATATATATATATATATATATATATATATAACCTAATGAAGGGATGGAAAGTATGGTTTTTGGGCCATGTCGCTTAAGGTGAAGAGGGGAATGAGGTAGAGGTCGATAAATTTCATCCTGCCTGCGGCTCCGCTCGCGTGGACTTGATTCACTATTATCGTCACTGCTTATTCCTTTTATTACCTAACGTAACATAGAACATATGTATTTTATAAAAAAAACAACACGTAAATCGAACAAGTGGTTCTCGAGTGCTAAGCGCACTAATGGACAGACAGAGAGACGTTGCATTTTATATATATTATAGATTTTTTATTTAAATATTAAGTTAAGATTAAAAAAACACGTAAATCGGATAAGTGGTTCTTGAATGATAAGTGCACTAACGGACAGAAACGTTGCATTTCATATATATATATATATATATATATATATATATATATATATATATATATATATATATATATATATATATATATATACAGTCCCTGGCCAAATTATTAGAAGCACTGCAAGATGTCATGTAAAATATTAATTACCGAGTGATATTGTACCGTTTTATTATTTTAAATTGATTTGTTTTTTATTTTTATATTATCCAATCAATTACCTATTTATTTGACATAAATAAAACAGCATTAATTTAGAAAAGCATAAGTTTATTAAGTTTTAAAGAAAAGTGAAATGAAAGTTAGTAAAAGTCAATATTTAGTTGAGCCACCTTTAGCCGCTATCAAAGCTTTAATTCTGCGCGGCATGCTATCAATGCAAGATTGTACTGTCTCCTGCATTTGAGGATGATAATTCCACACATGAATAATCTTTTCTAGGAGCTGGGTTTTGTTGGTAATCACATCTTTAGCCACTTCTCTTTTCATCAGCTCCCACACATTTTCAATGGGGTTCATATCAGGGCCAATCCAACAGAGGGATATTTTTTTCTTCCAAAAAAGCTTTAACAGACCGAGCAGTGTGGTAGGGAGCTCCATCTTGCATGAAAGTGAATGGTTCGTGCTTTCGTCACTGAAGCAGACCTGTCAAAAATAGGAAAAATATATAAACTTCCATGTTTATTTGCTTTATTTAACTGAAAATGTATCAATTATTGATTAAATTGCTGTATCTTACCGATCTCCAGAAGTCCACATCTTTGTCTTGCCATTGTTTGACCCACTTCAGGCGCTTTGCTTTCATTGCAGCTGTTAACTTGGGCTTCCTAGCGGGGCGACAGGCCTTAAAATCTAATTCTTTCAATTTTTCTTCGAACAGTGCGCTCAGAAGCATTTACGCTAGCATCCTGGAGTTGTGATTTTATTACCTTTATGGTAGCAAATCTGTTTTCTACACAAATTTTCTTCAAACATCTCTCTGACCGTGGAGTGAAAATTGGTTTTCTACCGCATCTTTTCTTTCCTTTCGGGCTTAATTCCTTCCCTGACTCAATTTTCTTTTTTATGCGTCGTACACTAGCTTCAGAAACCTCCAATCTTCGTGATATTTCTCGGTTTGTAAATGTTTTCGCAATCACAAGGGCCTTCACTTCAGCTTTTTTACGTGGTGAAAGATCGCCTTTTCTACCCATAATGAAAATAGTCCAATTACTTTTTTAAAACACTGCATACAAAATAAACTAATAACTGAGTAGTATAAAACTGTTAAACAAACAATCACAGTCCATAAAGCCACAGAAACACGTCTGTACCTGACTCGATTCCGATCGCGACTGATACAGGTTTGTACTTATTTACGTTCATGTATCACTTTGTCAACACAGTGTTGCCATATGTTAAAAATAAATACAAATATGTAGTCTACAACAATTCTTTTAAATAAAAATCAATAATATTGTAGTTTATATATACCATTATTGCATAAAAACTCTTAAGAAACATAAAATTACTAAAAAAAATACAGTGCGTCTAATAATTTGGCCAAGGACTGTATATATATATATATATATATATATATATATATATATATATATATATATATATATATATATATATATATATATATATATATATATATATATATACATTTTCTTTTTTCCTAACCGTTAATGAATAAATTTAGGACAGTTTTTTGTTCTTGGTCTTGCGGTCAATTTTTAGTGAAACAAGTTTACTTTTGGTTAACGTCTCGGTTTATTTTATTTAAACCATCTTCAGAACTACAAGAAAGAAAAAAAAAATTTTTTATTAGTGTTAATGTTTAAAATATAAAATTGATGATTAGTGTTGTTTTATACAGAAATATATGTAGAGAATAAATATTAGTGTTTATTATATTTTTCCTACCTTATATCTAGTTGGATCTTTTGGTTTAAATGATTTACATGTTAACAGTTTCACAGTTTTCGTAATACTAAATTTAAAAGGTTTACATATTTTATTTTACTATTTGTACAGGTAAAATGGGTAAATCCAAAATTTATTTATTGCTTTCATATTGTTGTTACTTTAATTGTTATTAGTCTAGTAATTGGTTTTATTAGGTTATTAAATCATTGAATACAATACTTAGGCTTTCCGTGTCATTTCGATAATTTAAGGTGTTATTTGTTCTTCGTATATGTATCATTTCCTTTATGTTTCGTTTTTTATGATTATTTTCAAAGGCTAGGATTTGGACATTATTAAAATTGAAATTATGCAATTCATCTATGGCATGTTTTGATAGGGCAGTATGGTTTTGGTTTGTGTTTCTTATGCTATTTTTATGTTCTGTTATTCGTCTCCTTAAATATTGTTTTGATTGTCCAATGTATGTTTTTAGCCAGTTCTTGCAGTCTATTTTGTAGATTAAGTTTGTTTGTTCTGTTGTTGGTATTGTTGGTTTAAGTTTGGTAAAGATATTTTTTGAGTTGTTAGCCGGTTTTTCTGCTATGTTGATGTTATGTGGTAACTTTTTTGATCTTATTACTTAATTCAGGAATGTATGGTATGGAAATATAATTTTTCTTAATTTCATTGTTACTTTGTTTAGATTTTTTATGATTATTGTATACCTTATTTTTTCGGTTTTTTATAATTGGTTCTGTAAATTTTTTTGGGTAGTTATTGCTTAGTAGAACGTTTCTTACTTTATTCAAGTTTTGGGGTCTGTCTTTCGGATCAGTTAGTAATACTGCCCTATCAACTAGCGTAGTAGTAGTTCTGAAGATGGTTTAAATAAAATAAACCGAAACGTTAACCAAAAGTAAACTTGTTTCATTAAAAATTGACCGCAAGACCAAGAACAAAAAACTGTCCTAAATTTAATTATTTATTTATTTATATATATATATATATATATATATATATATATATATATATATATATATATATACGTACATATATATATATATATATATATATATATATATATATATATATATATATATATATATATATATATATATATATATTCAATTTCTTGGGCTTTATGGTTCTTTTGTTTTAAGGATAGAGAAATTACATCATGTTCTAGTTAGAATTTATTGAAAACGTTTCGCCCGATTTTCAGGCTTCTTCAGTTCATCTAAAAATTGAAATTTTCTGTTTTGGATATTCAATAGGACGCACAAATTTTTTTTAATTATGAATATATAAAATTCTTAAACTTATAATACAATGTAGAAGGTGAAAATAATAAAAAATACACTCAAAATATATATAAAAACTTACATGTGTGGGTTGAAACGAAGACACACTTAACATTCTTTAAAAGGTGTTACTAAGACGGTCACATTTTTTAAAATAACTTTAGATTTGTATAGGGAACGAAAGTCATCCTTTGGTTTGTTTAAGTGTTTTTTTATTTATTATCTGCTATTGAGTTACTATGAGAAGAGTCCGAAATAAATTTGACTCAGACCCCTAACGTCGCTTTTGTCGTTTATATTGTTTTTCTCTTTATTAATACAGATCATTTCATGCATTGATCTTTTAAAATAATTTGACTCTTTTTTTAGAATTTTTGTATTTTTAAAATCAAACGAGTGTTTGGTTTGTTTAACGTGTTTTGATAGAGCTGTTGGGTTATTCTTATCATACTTATGGCCATTCAGTCTAGTTTCTAGATGTTGTTTAGTCATGCCGATATAACAGCCGTTGCAGTTTTGGATTTTAGGGGGGTACCCCCCTAAAATCCAAAACACCCCTACTGAAACAATCAAACCTGATATATTCTATTCCATGTCAAAACTGCAACGGCTGTTATATCGGCATGACTAAACAACATCTAGAAACTAGACTGAATGGCCATAAGTATGATAAGAATAACCCAACAGCTCTATCAAAACACGTTAAACAAACCAAACACTCGTTTGATTTTAAAAATACAAAAATCCTAAAAAAAGAGTCAAATTATTTTAAAAGATCAATGCATGAAATGATCTGTATTAATAAAGAGAAAAACAATATAAACGACAAAAGCGACGTTAGGGGTCTGAGTCAAATTTATTTCGGACTCTTCTCATAGTAACTCAATAGCAGATAATAAATAAAAAAACACTTAAACAAACCAAAGGATGACTTTCGTTCCCTATACAAATCTAAAGTTATTTTAAAAAATGTGACCGTCTTAGTAACACTTTTTAAAGAATGTTAAGTGTGTCTTCGTTTCAACCCACACATGTAAGTTTTTATATATATTTTGAGTGTATTTTTATTATTTTCACCTTCTACATTGCATTATAAGTTTAAGAATTTTATATATTCATAATTAAAAAAAATTTGTGCGTCCTATTGAATATCCAAAACAGAAAATTTCAATTTTTAGATGAACTGAAGAAGCCTGAAAATCGGGCGAAACGTTTTCAATAAATTCTAACTAGAACATGATGTAATTTCTCTATCCTTAAAACAAAAGAACCATAAAGCCCAAGAAATTGAAAAAAATATATATTCAATATTCCAAGGTTCAAGAAAGAATTCAATCCAAATATATATATATATATATATATATATATATATATATATATATATATATATATATATACGTACATATATATATATATATATATATATATATATATATATATATATTATATTCTGTGTTACATATTTAACGGTTTACGCAAAGTATTGCAAGAGAATGCGCTAGCGGCAATCTTTTTTCCGATTTAATTCACTACTATCGTCACTGCTTATTCCTTGTGTTACCTAACGTAATAAAATATAGCCTATAACCTAGCCAGAGAACATAGGTATAAATCTAAAAAAAAAACATGTAAATCGGATAAGTGGCTTTCGATTGATAAGCGCACTAACGGAGAGACAGACAGAGAGATGTTGCATTTTATATATATTATATTCTCTGCTGCATGATATTGTTCCATATTTAATGGTTTAGGCAGTGTATTGCAAGAGAACGCGCTTCCGATTTGATTCACTATTATCGTCATTGCTGATTCCTTGTTACCTAACGTAATAAAATATACCCTATAATCTGGCCAGATAACATATGTATGTTTAAAAAAAACCGGTCAAGTGCAAGTTGAACTTGCACAATTAGTGTTCCGTACGTTGATTGTTTTTGAAATAAAAAATTTTGTTAGGGTGGTATAAAATGATCAGTGACTTCACAAAACACACCCCAAATGAGTTTTCAACAAAATTTGTTTCCAATCTTTACTGAAAACTGGTGACCTTGAAATTTTGGTTTTTTTCTACACCAGATAAATATTAAAGGTAATGATAATTTTTGTTCAATCTATACCCCGTGGAGAATATTCCAGGATTTTTTCAAAATTTTTTGATCAGTACTTTTAGAGATAAGGTAGGGGACAGCGATTTTTCACGATTTTTTAAAAGTAATACGAAGAAAAGTGTGCGCAAGTATTACATTATATATATATATATATATATATATATATATATATATATATATATATATATATATATATATATATATATATAGATATATATATATATATATATATATATATATATATATATATATATATATATATATATATATATATATATTTTACTCGTGTTTTCACAAGCTTTCATTTGACACCACACTCGATGACCCAGTAAAAAAAATTTTTTTTCACTTCCGATTTCACCCCTCAAAACGAATCCCTTAAGTCAAAATTTATGGTACGGTGACATAAAATGATCAGTGACTTCACAAAACACTCCCCAAATAAGTTTTCAACAAAGTTCTTTTCCAATCTTTTCTGAAAATTGATGACCTTGAAATTTCCGTTTTTTTATATACCAGATAAATTATTACAGGTAATGCACTCGTGATAATTTTCGTTCAATCTACACCCCCTGGAGAATATTCCGAAATTTTTTGATAAGTACTTTTTGAGATAAGACCCGGGACAGCGATTTTTCGCGATTTTTTAAAAATAATACAAAGAAAAGTGCGCGCAAGTATTACATTATATATACATTTTTTACTCGTGTTTTCACAAGCTTTCATTTGACACCACACTCCATGACCTAGTAAAAAAATTTTTTTTTCACTTCCGATTTCACCCCCCAAAACTAACCCCTTAAGTCAAAATTTAACTCTCAAAACTACATGGCTCTGATGAGGCCATCAATTCCTATATTATTACCAAATTTCAACTTTCTATGTCAAATAGTTTCGGAGAAAATCGGGTGTGACAGACAGACAGACACCGAAGTGATCTTATAAGTGTTCCGTACGGAACACTAAAAAAGCACGTAAATCGGATAAGTGGTTCTCGAGTGATAAGCGCCCTAACCTACAGACAGACAGACAGAGAGACGTTGCATTTTATATATATTATAGAGGATTATAGATAACTTGGCCAGACAACAAACGTATGAATTAAAAAAAAAAAAAAAACACGTAAATCAGATAAGCGATTCTCGAGTGATAAGCGCACTAACGGACAAACAGACAGACGGACAGAGAGACCTTGCATTTTATATATATTTATAGAAGATTATCGATAACCTGGCCAAAGAACAAATGTATGAATTAAAAAAAAAAAAAACAAGTAAATCGGATAAGTGGTTCTCAAGTCATAAACGGACTAACGGTCGGACAGCCAGACAGACAGACAGAGAGACGTTGCATTTTATATATTATTATATTCTTTGCTACATGATATTGTTCCATATTTAATGGTTTATAGGCAGTGGATTGCAAAAGAACGCGCTAGCGGCAAACTTTTTTCTGACTTGATTCACTATTATCGTCACTGCTTATTCCTTATGTTACCTAATGTAATAAAATATATCCTATAACCTGGCCAGAGAATATACGTATGTTTTTAAAAAAAAGCACGTAAATCGGATAAGTGGTTATCGAGTGATAAGCGCACTAACAGACAGACAGACAGAGAGACGTTGCATTTCATATATATTATAGATTCCATGGTTCCATTTATAATAAAATATGAAAAGGGTAGAAAAAGGGGATGAGGAAATTAGAGGGATTGTTTCGTATATATATCGTTATGTCCTTTTCAAGATTTCTGGAGTCGAGGAATTGAAAAGTTAGGTTATTTTTTTATTACTGCTTAAATATTGTATAAATAAGGGGATTAATGAAATGGGGTAGGGGGTGAGCGGTGTTGCTTTATATATATCGTACTATATGCCCTTTTCAGGATTTTTAATCTGTGGGAAAATGAACATTAAGTGATTTTTTTACTGCTACCAATTTTAAAAGGGGAAACTGGTGAAAAAGATGGGAGAAGCTTGTATAGTTTCAATAGTATTACAAGAAATTTTCCAGGATTCTGTTGATGAGAAAATGGGCACATCTTAAACATAATCATTTGTAGTAGAATATATAAGGTGTCAAAGGCGTGGAAAAAGGTGATAGAAGAGGGACTTTGTATTTGTCTTGTTATAGATCTGTTTCGGAGTTTTTTCAGTTAGGGAATCGAAACCTTACATTTTTACTTTCCTTGCTAAAGGGAAATATTGAAATCACATTCCGAGATGTTTTGCTTTTCTTCACGTTTTAGGGTTCCTAGATCACAAAAAACATAGTCACTCATTTCCGTCGGTTGGCCTGTTGTCGGTAGGATAACTCTCGAATGAAATGAGATATTTTTTAGAGATCTCTTCATACCTTAAAGAGTATTTAACATTATCAGAATCTTCTATTTTTCCATTACTAATACGATACGGAAACCTAAACACTTTGTTGTTTTTTTCAAGTTCCTCAACTTTTTCAGTAAACTGTTGGACACAATCCAAAAAGGCCATCATGCCCACGTCGAATTTTGTATCCCATAAATATTTTGGGCCTCCCGAACCATAAAGTGGGATTTTTTTATTTTCTCCTAAAACCTGTAAATAAAAAATAATAAAGTTCATTATTCATATTTTTATCTTTATCATGGTACTTTTTAAATAAAGTTATTTCACCAAATATGGTCTGTATTTCTTTTGAAAAAACTGTTTAAAAGAAAGACCTTACAGCAGGGGTGCTCAAACTTGAACTGCTGGCGATCTACCTCAATATTGTTAGACTACGATCGATCGACTCTGAGAGGCTGCAGGATTGTCGTCTAGGTCGGGTGTATCGTGGCATAGAGATTAGATTTTTCCGCACAATATGCATTTTTTTAGTCAAGGTAAGTGTACGTCTGCTCTAAATGTCAATGAAAAAACTCATAATTATTCAAAATTGCGAGTTTATTGGTTCTTATAAAACAAACGAATTCTAGTGTCTAAACTTAACTAAAGAGTGACTTTGGATGTTGAAGCGTGGCACTGCATGTCCTCAGCATACTTTTCATAAGATGGTACGTAATTACCGAGTGCTAATCGCAAGCATGATGACATATGTTCGTCAGTTAGTCGATTGCGATATTTTGGCTTAATTATCTTCATTTCAGAAAATGTAGACTCGCACAAGTAAGTTGACCCAAACATTGCCGTCAGTTAAAGGGCGATTTGCCTTAGATTCGGATATTTATCTTCAGATATAAAACACCAGATCAGATGCTGTGGCTTTGAGATGTATATCTGATATAATCTGCACTAACTCATTTTCAACAGAACACGAGTCCATGTTAAACTGACTTGCTATTTCGGTAGCTAATTTCTCAATGTTTTTACACGAAAAAGGATAACTCGTAAATGATGCGATATTTGTCAATTTACTGAAATCATAAAAACGTATTTCGAATTGGCCCAAAATATTTGATAATTCTGCCTCATAAATATCATAATTCAACTGAGGAATCCCTGCTTTCAAAGACGGACAATTTTTCAGATTCTTTCTTTTCAGTTGATTTATCATAAGCTGTAATTTACTTTTGAATGCGTTTATTGCGCTAATCATCTCAATAATAGTTTTTCCTTTACCTTGAAGCTCCAAATTAATGGTGTTTAAATGCATTGTGATATCTGTCAAAAATGCCAAATCAGTCGTTTTTCAGCATCTGAGTGTCATCACCTCTTTCGCCCAGAAAAGCTGTTATTTCACGCAATAATTCTTGAAACCTTTCTAGGAATTTTCCGCGACTCAACCACCTGACGTCCGTGTGAAAAACTAAATCAGTGTGTTCAGCTGACTGACTATCTTCCAACTGCAATTTAAAGAGCCGTGGTTGCAAGCTACGTGCACGGATAGAATTCACAATTTTTATTGCAATGCCCATAATCTCCTCCATGTTTAGAACTTTTGAACACAAAACTTGTTGATGTATAATGCAATGGAAGGAGAAAAATGAAGGGAAATCATCCTTAGCTCGACACAATGCCACAAAACCGTTTTTGTTTCCACGCATTGCTGGTGCTCCATCGGTTGTAATGCACACTACTTTATATATTGGTAGCTTGTAGTTTGTTACAAAATTGAAGAAAATGTCATATATATCTTCGCCACGGGTCTTTCCTTTCAGAGGAATCATCGTCAAAAACTCTTCCTTAGCCAACATGTCATTGAATACCATTCGAATAAAAATACATAGCTGGGCAGTGTCTGTCATATCGGTGGATTCGTCGAACTGTAAAGAAAAGTATGTACATTCCATGATATCATGTTTTAGTTTATTTGCCATGTCCTGACTCATGACTTCAACACGCCTTGTGATAGTCGAACGAGATAACTGAAGTTCTCTAATAGCAGACATAATCTCTGTTTTATTTTTAAAATCTCCAAATAAAGTCTCACCCGCTTTAATAATTGCTTCCTTCACAACCAATCCATGATCAAATGGTTTCTTGTGTTTCGCCAATATATGAGATATTTTAAATGACGCGATCGTTGCAGCTTTTGATTGTTTGGCTGATCTTGTAACCATGGTTTGTTCTTTTTTCAAACAAGTTATCAAATCACGTACTTTTCGTTTTCTTAATTCACTCTGTGACGGAAAATCCTTTTCATAGTTTTTATGAACCGTTTTATGATGCCTCTCTAAGTTTCCACGCTTAGGTATTGCAACTGACGCACGGCAAATGAGACAAATGCACTTATCCTTTACCATACAAAAGAAAAATTCTTCCTCCCAATCGTTATTAAAATGATAAGTTTTACTTTTCTTCGCCGCACTCATTTTGGACTATTTATTAATAAACTTTGTATCGATGTATCACCCTCAAGTTACAACTCAGACTGACTCCTATTCTTGCAGGCGCAACATTTATATCGGCGCGAACGAAATCTCGAATATTCCCGTCAAACACGCCGCCCGAAGTTTCTAGAAAAATCAGCGGGAATCAAAAACGCGGCTTTTCATTGACAAGTACCGCGCGTTCCTTTGATAAAGCCGCCTTTTGCCGCTAGCAGGGAGTTATTACGATAAAAGAAAGTGATGAGGGGGTTATTCTGGCCTAATTGTGGATCGAATAAATTTTAGTAGTTTATTCTTTACATTTTGTTTTAGTTACCTAAAACAAAATCTGTGAATAGTTCTATATCAGAATTTTTTTCTCGAGATCGACTCAAAAAGCACTCGCGATCGACCGTTTGAGCACCCCTGCCTTACAGTATTATTATGTCTTTTTCCTTACACAGGCCAACGATGAAAAAACTTTTTTAATAATTTTACCTGATTCCTACGTTTTTTTGGTGTGCTGAGTCCGAAAATAATAATAAAAAAGTCGTATTACCCACCAATTTTTCACATTTTAATCTTCAAAATGTGAAAAGTTTATTTTTTATCATTCGAATGTTATTAAGTTGGCAATAAAATCAGAATTTTTTTAAGGTCGGCAGTAAAATCAAATGTTATTAGGTTGGCAGTTCCGATAAATGTCACAGCTGTTTGTTTTCTTCCAGTTAATATAACCTCGCATTGCAGTGTTTAACACACGTGCTTTAATTCACATTCAAACACTTTTTGTTATATATGTGGTGAATTTGTAGTTAAAAAAACATCAAAGAAACATTACTGACTTTGTAAAAAAAGTATACTTTGCATATATTTTGGTGTAGAAATCGGTAATCAAGAAAAATGTTGGGCTCCTCACAAAGTATGTTATGTTTATGTCGAGGATCTTAGGAAATGGTATAAGAAAGAAAAGAAAGGTTTTAGATTTACAGTACCCATGGTATAGAGAGAGCAAGAAAATCATTCAAATGATTAAAAAATTATATAAAAACAACACTATGTTTTAATTTCCAATATATTTAAAGTCACTTGACAATTGATTCACCATACAATGGCTTCTTCAGAAGTAAATAAGAAAGAAAAATATTTGGTGGTAATCTTGGTTATAAAGAGCTTAAAACTATCCTTAATTACCTAAGATTAGGCTAATCACTTTATTATATTATTTACAGACAAAATTATTTTAAGAATGCAAATCTGTGGTACTATTTCCGAGAACTAATAAAGATTAAGTAAGGGTGTATGGTTTAAGTCTACCTGCTCGTTTAGTAATTGATTGGAGTTTTTCCGTTTGTTAATTTCAAGACATTCAAGCAAATTTAATTTTTTAGATTTATTTTCTACATGTAGGATTTTTAACGTATCATCAAAATTATGGGATTCGTTTATTATATGGGTTGCGTAATGTAAATTGTTCTTATTTTTTAAATAACTATGTTTATGTTCTTTAATGCGAGTTTCAAAAGATCTACCAGTTTGTCCTACGTAGGTTTTAGTACAAGATCCACAATTTAATAAATAAACTCCTGATTTTAAGGAATTCTTAGACTTGGTTTTGTTATTCAAAAAATTATACTCCCTAAGGAATTACTGGTTTTGAATGCTATTTTATTGTTCTTTTTTATTAAATGTTTGGAAATTGTTCTAGTTATTTTGCCTGTGTATGTGAGTGTACTAAATTTTCCTTTTTTTGTCATTAATTGTGGGATAAATTAGAGAGATTGCTTGTTTAAAAGGATTTTTTATTCAAGATATTATCTATAAAGTTGGGGTCATATCCATTATTAATTGCTATTTGTTCGATTATATTGAATTCTTTGTTAAAATTAGTTTTAGTCATGGGGATATGTAACAATCTATGTATGAAAGAGTTAAAAGCTGCCATTTTGTGAGGATACGGATGGGGTGAACTATTGTGTATAACTGTGTCGGTATGTGAAGGTTTGTGAAAAATCGAGAAATCGTGTTTTTGATATAGATATGTCTAAGAAATTTATAGAGTTATTGGTTTCTAATTCTATGGTAAATTTAATATTAGGACGCAAATAATTTAGGAAGTTAAGGAGGATTGTTAGTTGTCTATCTGCTCCCGTGAAACAGGAAATGATATCGTCGACATATCTATACCAGTAAACAATATTTTTGCTTACCGCGTTTTGATGAATTTTTAATTCCAAATGATCCATGAAAATTTCCGCTAGTAACGGACTTAAAGGATTACCCATTATTAGACCTTCTTTAGATGTATAAAAGTTGTCTGTCGTTGAATTCAAAATAGTTTTGATCCAAGCACGTCGTAAGTAAATCTAAAATATCCCGTTACTTACGACGTGCTTGGATCAAAACTATTTTGAATTCAACGACAACTTTTATACATCTAAAGAAGGTCTAATAATGGGTAATCCTTTAAGTCCGTTACTAGCGGAAATTTTCACGGAGTCAAATCTCTTTCCCTGCAGCGATCTTCCCAAATTTGGAAAGAGGTAATAATCGCTGGGGACTAGATCTGGTGAAAACAGCGGTTGAGGAAGCAATTCATAGCTTTCGAGCACACGAAATTCTTTTTGTTCCATCGTTTTGCAAAATTCGAAAATAACGTCACTCGAACGTCTGTAACTCGCTAAACTAATAGACAGAATGTCATGAAAATTTTATATGAATCTTCTGAGAATTATATGGTTTTTTTGTTTGTGCTGCCATCTCTCAGAAAGTCTCGAGATTTTTTACTCTATGTTAGTATTAATTAGAACTATATGAGATTAGAGTTTTAATAATTTTGTAAAAGCCAGTAAATCAATGAATTTCCTAAATTTTGAAAGTGGCAACACTATATATTTTACCGATTTGTTAGCACTAGATACAGTCAACTAATTTTCAGGACAGGTTAGATGTCTGATGCCGTCTTAATGTAAATATGCGGATTGGTATTCTCTATAAAAAAAAAAACTCTACAGTATGTGAGAAAAATTAAATAAAAAAATAACAGGCCAAGTGCAAGTCGGACTTGCGCAATTATTGTTCCGTACGTTGATTGCTTTTTAACATAATTTTTTTTTTTTTTTTTTAAACTTTGAATTGTTGTGGCTGTTACTTGATGGAAATTCATAACGAATGTAATGAAAGACTAATATTGTCAAATTTCCACTTTATTTTGTTTCACTGTAACTGTACGACGCGTTTTTGCTATACTATAGCTTCTTCTGATACAAAATGATATTTGAGTATTAGTGTTGTTCTGAATATTAATTGTATAAATTGAGTAAAGGGGAGTTACCATGGGCCAGACAGGTATCTTTTTGTTCGTTTAAGATGATGTCTGAATTTTTAATTCTATTTATTTCTAAATTTTCTAATAAGTTTAATTTTACGCCTTTGTTTTGTATGTGTAGAATTTTAAATTTATCGTCAAAAAGATGATTGGATTCTGTTAAATGATTACTGTACGCTGAGTCAGTTTTGTTTTTTAAATAGCTTCTTTTATGTTCTAAAATCAGAGTTTCGGATGAGCGACCTGTCTGACCTATGTAACTTTTATGACAAGAACCACAATTTAACTGATACACTCCAGATTTTTTTGATCTGTTTTGTTTTCCCTTTGCGTTTTCAATGAATTTTCCTAACGAGTTATTTGTTCTAAAAGCTATGTTGATATTATATTTGTTTAAGTGGTTTTTAATTTTCTCTGACGTGTTACCAAAATAGGTTAAAACATATTTTTTTCCCTGTGTTTTCTTTCTTGGGGTATACTAAAGAAATAGCTTTATTTTTTAATTTTTTGTTTAGAATTGAGTCTATGGTGTCAGGAGAATATCCGTTGTTAACAGCAATTTGTTTTATTAGATTTAATTCTTTATTAAAATCATCTACAGATAAGGGCACACTTACAAGTCTATGCAACATACTGTGGTAAGCTGCCAATTTGTGTTGTAGGGGGTGAGCTGATTTTATGTTTATTGTAGTATCTGTATGTGAGGGTTTGTGAAAAATAGAGAATTTGTGTTTGTTGTAATGTCTGGTTATCGTTAAGTCAAGAAAATTAATTTTATTGTCGACTTCTAGTTCCATATTGAATTTAATATTTTTATGTATTGAGTTTATATAGTTAAAAACATTGTCAAGTTGACGCTCTGTACCATTAAAACAAGCAAAGATGTCGTCTACATATCGGTACCAATACAAAAATGATTTGCTAAATTCTTGTCGATGTATTTGTTTTTCTAGGTTATCCATAAATATTTCTGCTAAAAGCGGGCTAAGTGGACTACCCATTATGAGACGCTCAGAACTATTATAAAACGTATTATTAAAGTAAAAATAATTTTGATTGAGGCTCGTGTTTAATAAATTTAGTATGTCTTGTTGTATAACGATATTAACTTTATTTTTGATTAGCAATGTTTTTATGATTTTTAACACATGGGCTGAAAAGTCCCGGGCCTAACACATAGATGGCGCTAGTTTTATTGCAGTCACCTTTTTTTCAGTTAATACTAACCTTCAAAAGATAGCTGTTAAAATTTCATGATATTCTATTCATTAGTTTGTGAGTTATTGTGCTAAGAGTGACGCTACTTTTGTTATTTTCAAAACAATGGATCAAAAACAATTTCGTGTTTTAATTTTACACTGCTTCTTGATGGGAAAAAATACCGTTCAAGCGAAGCAATGGCTTGAAAAGTGTTATGGGGACTCCGCTCCATCAGAAACAACAATAAAACGTTGGTTTGCTGACTTCAAACGTGGTCGTAGAGACACCGATGATGCAGAACGCAGTGGACGTCCAAATGAGGCGGTAACACCAGAAAACATCAAAAAAATCCATAAAATCGTTTTGAATGATCGAAAAGTGAAGTTGCGTGAGTTAGCTGACATCGTAAAGATATCAAAAGAACGTGTTGGCTTTATATTGCATGAGCATTTGACTATGAGAAAGCTCTGTTCAAAGTGGGTGCCGCGTTTGCTCACTGTTGATCAAAAACAAGAAACGTGTTGATGATTCTGAGCAGTGTTTGGCCATGTTTAAACGTAACAAACCGGAATTTTTTTGCGTCGATATGTGACAATGGATGAAACATGGATCCATCACTTCACTCCGGAATCAAAACGATCGTCATCTGAGTGGACAGCAACTGGTGAACCTCGTCCAAAGCGCCCGAAAGCACAACAATCGGCTGGAAAGGTTATGGCCTCGGTATTTTGGGATGTGCGTGGTGTAATACTCATCGACTATCTTGAGAAAGGAAATACCATCAACAGTGAATATTATATAGCGTTATTGGAGCGTTTGAAGGCCGAAATTGCAAAGAAACGACCGCATATGGCAAAGAAAAAAATGTTGTTTCATCACAACGCACCGTGTCACAAGTCAATCAAAACAATGGCAAAACTACATGAATTGAACTTCGAATTGCTCCCACATCCACCGTATTCGCCAGATTTGGCTCCCAGCGACTACTGGCTGTTCGCAGACCTGAAAAAAATGCTCGCCGGTAAGAAATTTCGCACGAATGAAGAGGTTATCGCTGAAACTGAGGCCTATTTTGAGGCAAAAGATAAATCGTTCTACAAAAGTGGTATTGAAATGTTAGAGCGGCGCTGGAATGATTGCGTTGCTCTTGATGGAGATTACGTTGATGAATAAAGCTAATTTTGAACCAAAAAAACCGTGTTTTCTTTGTTAGGCCCGGGACTTGTCAGCCCATGTGTTACTGTTTCATCCGGGGGTATGCTAGGGAAAAGGTTTTGGACGTCAAATGATACTAGTTTTGAATTATCTGGTAGAAAGACTTTGGAAATTTTTTCCGTTAATTCTAACGAATTTTTTATTGTGTAAGTTGGGGTGAAGTTAATGTTCGTTTTAATGATATCTATGAGAAAATTTGAGAGTTTGTAAGCTGGGGCCGATATGTAGGAGGCTACAGGTCTAATAGACCTAGATAGACAGAAAGAAAATGCAGGGAAAAAATTTAATGTTTTAACCTATTTTGGTCACACGTCAGAGAAAATTAAAAACCACTTAAACAAATATATATTATATTATACTCGTTAGGAAAATTCATTAAAAACGCAAAGGGAAAACAAAATAGATCAAAAAAATCTTGAGTGTATCAGTTAAATTGTGGTTCTTGTCATAAAAGTTACATAGGTCAGACAAGGCGCTCATTCGAAACTCGGATTTTAGAACATAAAAGAAGCTATTTAAAAAACAAAACTGACTCAGCGTACAGTAATCATTTAACAGAATCAAATCATCTTTTTGACGGTAAATTTAAAATTCTACACATACAAAACAAAGGCGTAAATTTAACCTATTAGAAAATTTAGAAATAAATAGAATTAAAAATTCAGACATCATTTTAAACGAACAAAAAGATACCTGTCTGGCCCATGGTAACTCCCCTTTACTCAATTTATACAATTAATATTCAGAATGGATTTCCCAGCAATATTCATTAGCATATAGTATTAATTTTATTACCTATCTACCTTAGGGTATTTGTATAAATGTAACAACACTAATATTCAAATATCATTTTGTATCAGACGAAGCTATAGTATAGCGAAACGCGTCATACAGTATCAGTGAAACTAAATAGAGTGGAAACTTGACAAATTCAGTCTTTGATTACTCGCATAATGATATTTCAACTTTTTCGCCATTTGTATAATACTTTTTTGGACACACTGTATATCAAAAGACACTAAAGATAAATGTTAAGACGTGTCACACACTATCAACATAACCATTTAAAAAGGTAAAATAGTGCTATGTTAAAAGGATTAAAGTCCAAGTCAAAACGCGTATAAATTCGTTTTCTTCTTCAGTTTCAAATGTGAAAAATTAAGATTTTTAATTTTTTCTTGCAAAAGACCCAATTTTAACAGTAATCAATACGAATAACATGAAAGGAATCCATTAGGTCAATTGATTAAAAATAAAATGGGCACATAGTTTAAAAGGCAGTTATAATGTTTAGAAACATGATCTGCAATAGAAAATCGATGATATAAAAACAGAAAAATAAAAATTTCAAATAAAATTTTTGACAATAATAAATTAATTAAACCCAAAATAACAGATTGTGCAATTTTGTACGGACGAATGTCTGTATGTATGTACATAAGGTTGTCCAATAACAATTTTACACAAATGTAATGAAAGACTAGTATTGTCAAATTTCCACTTTATTTAGTTTTCACTGAAACTGTATGACGCGTTTCGCTATACTATAGCTTCTGATACAAAATGATATTTGAGTATTAGTGTTGTTACATTTTTATAAATACCCTAAGGTAGATAGGTAATAAAATTAATACTATATGCTAATGAATATTGCTGGGAAATCCATTCTGAATATTAATTGTATAAATTGAGTAAAAGGAAGTTACCATGGGCCAGACAGGTATCTTTTTATTCGTTTAAAATGATGTCTGAATTTTTAATTCTATTTATTTCTAAATTTTCTAATAGGTTTAATTTTACACCTTTGTTTTATATGTGTAGAATTTTAAATTTATCGTCAAAAAGATTATTTGATACTGTTAAATGATTACTGTATGCTGAGTCAGTTTTGTTTTTTAAATAGCTTTTATGTTCTAAAATCCGAGAACACAAAAGAAGCTATTTAAAAAACAAAACTGACTCAGCGTACAGTAATCATTTAACAGAATCAAATCATCTTTTTGACGATAAATTTAAAATTCTACACATACAAAACAAAGGCGTAAAATTTAACCTATTAGAAAATTTAGAAATAAATAGAATTAAAAATTCAGACATCATTTTAAACGAACAAAAAGATACCTGTCTGGCCCATGGTAACTCCCCTTTACTCAATTTATACAATTAATATTCAGAATGGATTTCCCAGCAATATTCATTAGCATATAGTATTAATTTTATTACCTATCTACCTTAGGGTATTTATAAAAATGTAACAACACTAATACTCAAATATCATTTTGTATCAGAAGAAGCTATAGTATAGCGAAACGCGTCATACAGTTTCAGTGAAACAAAATAAAGTGGAAATTTGACAATATTAGTCTTTCATTACATAAAAAATTTTGTTACGGAGGTATAACATGATCAGTGACTTAACAAAATACACCACAAATGAGTTTTCAAAAAATTTTTTGTCTGATCTTTACTGAAAACTAATGACCTCGATTTTTTTTTTAAATGCCGGATAAATTATTAAAGGCACTAATTCGCGATAATTTTGGAGAATTTGTGGCGAAATTCCACAATTTTTTAATCAGTACTTTTCAAGAGAAGAGGGGGGACAGCAGTTTTTCGCAATTTCTTAAAAATAATACAAAGAAAAATGTGCACAAGTATTACATTATATATATTTTTGAACTCATGTAAAAAAATTTTTTGCATTTCCAATTTGACCCCCCTGAAAACTAACCCCTTAAGTCAAAATGTAACTTTTAAAACTACACAGCTCTAATGAGGCCATCGATTCCTATATTAGTGCCATATTTCAACTTTCTATGTCAAATAGGAAAATCGGGTGTGACAGACGAATAGACAGACACCAAAATAATCTTATATCAGGTGTAAAAGTATGAAATGCGGATTTTTTTACTAAAAAAACATGTTAAATTCGGAAGAATGATAAAAAGTGCTTTATTTAAAGTATGCTCCATCGCTTGTTATACATTTTTTTTTTTTTTCCCATCTTTCGGGCAATTTGTGAATACCACGCCAGTAAAAATCTTCCCCTTTTGCTGCGAACCATTCATCAAGCCATTTTTTTCACATCTTCGTACGAACCAAAGCGCTGCTCAGTAAGTGCGTGACCCATCGATGCAAACAAGTGGTAATCAAAAGGAGCCAAGTCTGATGGAACAATGTCATGAAGAAAAATGACTTTGTGTTGCCTCTTTCGGTATTCTGGACTTCTTTCAAGCAGCGAACGGTTCAAATCGGTCAACTGTTGTTGGTAACGTTTAGTATTAACCGTTTCCCCAGGTTTTAACAGCTCATAATAGACCACGCCCCTCTGGTCCCACCAAACACAGAGCATCGTCTTTCTGAAAAAGCGATTCGATCTTGTTCCTGGGTTTATCCATGATTTTTTGCGCTTAGGATTCTCTAAATAAATCCACTTCTCATCCCCTGTAACTATACGATGCAAAAACGACTTCCTTTTGTAGAGCGAGCAAAATGTCACACATGTTTTTGCACTTTTCCTTTTGCCTATCGTTCAACTCATTTAGTACCCATCTACCGGTCTTTTGAATCTTTCCCATCTCTCGTAGCCGATTGGAAACAGCTTGTTGATTAACGCCCAATTGCTCGTCGAGTTGCTCTTTGTTCGGTATAAATTTCGACATATTGAACACAACACTATGCACACACTTTTCCAATTTATCACTCGTGCGCGTCTGACACTTGTTGATGACACAACAATATGACGCAGTGTAAAATCTTTATAGCACAAACTGCATTGGTGCATCATCTGTTGTCTGACATCCGCATTTCATACTTGTACACCTGGTAAGTGTTCCATACAGAACACTAAAAATATTTGTGTCTGTATTTTTAGTGTTCCGTACGGAACACTTATAAGATCACTTCGGTGTCTGTCTGTCTGTCTGTCACACACCGGATTTTCTCTGAAACTATTTGACATAGAAAGTTGAAATTTGGTAATAATATAGGAATTGATGGCATCATTAGAGCCATGTAGTTTTGAGAGTTAAATTTTGACTTAAGGGGTTAGTTTTGGGGGGTGAAATCGGAAGTAAAAAAGAAATTTTTTTACTAGGTGATCGAGTGTGGTGTCAAATGAAAGCTTGTGAAAACACGAGTAAAAAATGTATATATAATGTAATACTTGCACGCACTTTTCTTTGTATTATTTTTAAAAAATCGCGAAAAATCGCTGTCCTGCGCCTTATCTCGAAAAGTACTTATCAAAAAATTTCGAAAAAATTCCGGAATATTCTGCACGGGGTGTAGATTGAACGAAAATTATCACGAGTGCATTATCTTTAATAATTTTTTTGGTATTTAAAAAAAAACAAAAATTTCAAGGTCATCAGATTTCAGTAAAGATTGGAAACAAACTTTGTTGAAAACTCATTTGGGGTGTGTTTTGTGAAGTCACTGATCATTTTATACATCTGTAACAAGATTTTTATTTTAAAAGCAATCAACGTACGGAACACTAATTGCGCCAGTTCAACTTGCACTTGACCGGTTATTTTAATATAAAATATGTATTTACTTACTTCAATATACGAATGGCTACCATATGGCACAGGCCTATACCTCTCAAAAACCAAATTAATTTTTCTAGCGAGGGCGCAAAACAAAAGGGTGGTTTGTCCCCACGCGGTATTGATCTCGGCCCAACCGACGGGCGCAGATGGTAGCGTGCCCAAGCAGAAATTGTTTATGGTGCCGAAATGGCCCTTGTGCCAAATATGAAAAGTGGCGTTGAACACATTCGTCCTTTTCAGTTTGTCTAGTTGGGTATTGGCAGCGTTTAGTTGGCATTCAAGGCTAAAAAATAAATAAAACCTTATTGAAACAAGTCATCAGTTAAATCCATCCACGCGAAGTGTTACTGATGATGACATAATATTGATGATGACATCATTAAACAATATTACACTTAATTCTACTTCCAACTAATATATTTACTATTATATATATAAGGTAGCGCCATTTTGTATTAAAAAATTCTGAAAAAAAAACATGCATGTTCTTTAATATTTGTATAAGAAAATTTTTTTAATTGCAAATCGATATCTTGTTTTTTTACCTTCTATTTTCATCTTCGGCCACTAGCCACTCTCTTTTATGTCTCACATATTCTTTCCAGTATCTGTCTTCTTCTTGGGTAATTTTTCTTGCCATTTCTTCTTGTTCCGCAATAGCCTATACAGAAACCAATGTTTACACTTTTTTGGTAAATTTTCTAATAAATTTAATTCGTGTAAAGCATACCTTAAGAGTTTCATCTTCTTCCTTCTTCAATGCTTCTAATTCCTCTAAAAGCCGTTTCTCTTCCTCGGTAATATCATTTAGTTCTTTTTCTAATTCTGACAGTTTTGGTTCATCTTTCTCTGCTTGGATACTTAAAATAAATAAATGAATTAAATAATAATCACCGGCCAAATGCAAGTCGGACTTGCCCAACTAGTGTTCCGTATGTTGATTGCTTTCAAAATAAAAATTTTTGTTACAGAGGTAACACACAAAACACACCCCAAATGAGTTTTCAACAAAGTTTTTTTTCTAATCTTTACTGCAAACTGATGATCTTGAAATTCTTGTTTTTTATATACCCCAGATATATTATTAAAAGTGATAATTTCTGTTCAATCTACGCCCTGTGGAGAATATTCCAGAATTTTTTCAACATTTTTTGATCAGTAATTTTCAAGATAAAGTGGAGACATGAGGATTTTTGGCCTTTTTTTAAAATTATACACAAAAATGTGTGCACAAGTATTACATTATATGTATATTTTTAAACTCGTGTTTTTACAAACTTTCATTTGACACCCCACATTGTAATTTTTTTTTTATGTCCGATTTCACCTGCCAAAACTAGCCCCTTAAGTCAAAATTTAACTTTCAAAACTACACGGCTCTGATAAGGCCATCAATTCCTATATTAGTGCCAAATTTCAACTTTCTATGTCAAATAGTTTTAGAGAAAATCGGATGTGACAGATAGACAGACAGACGATCAGACAGACAGACAAACACCGAAGTAATCTTATAAGTGTTTCGTATGGAACACTAAAAAAAAACTATCCAAGTAGTAATTTCACAAAATTTCAATTTGGAAACATTAATTCCAATTTAACCTGTTTTACTTTCCTTGCTAACGGAAAGTATTGTAGTTGTGAAAAAAGCACAACAAAGTCACTCATTTCTGTCGGTCTGTCTGTCTGTTGCCAAGATAATTCTCCAGTGAAATGAAATATCAATTTCAAACTTTGTACATATATAATACCTAATAAAGGGATGGAGCCTACAGTTTTTGATCTATAGCACTTAAGGCGAAGAGAGCAAAAGGGGTGGGAATCAATAAATTTTGTATGATTTTAATAGTAATATGATAATTTTCCTGGCTTTTTGTTCAGATAATAAATAAATATTATGCATAATTTGTGTATTAATTTCCGTAATCTGATTGATAGGTAGTCGATGTGTGGCTGCCACTTCAGAAATTGATCTATTACAACACCAAGATATTTTGTATTAGTCACCTCATTTATTTTATTGTTATTATTTATTTGAATACCTGAAAAATTTGGCCTATTTGCAACAGTTAATGAAAATGCAATATAATTGATCTTAGTCAAATTAAGAGATAATTTATATGTTTCCAACCAATTTTTTACCTTGCTGAAATCACTGACCACCTTCTCCCTAACCCCATTCCAGTCATCACCTTTAAAAATCAGAACAGTGTCGTCAGCATAGAAAATCATCATCCCACCCATGTCTAGTTTCAGTAGGGCATTAATATATGTAATAAACAAAAGGGGGCCAAGCACAGTGCCCTGTGGTACTCCTATTTTGATAATCCTCTTTATCACTTATGAAATTATTTTAACAACCTGAGTTCTGTATGTCAAATAGCTACGAATTAACCTCAACACTGGCCCCCTAACTCCATACTGTGCAAGCACTTCCAGAAGTCTATCATGGGGGACAGTATCAAGGCAAGGACAATGAAAAAAGCTATACATTTTTTACTGTCATTTAGACAGCCCGTTATTTGCGTAGTAAATTCATATAAGGCATTTGTGGTACTACTACCCTGTACAAACCCAAATTGGTTTTCAGAGAAAATGTTATTTTTTATTTTAAAAAATCAATCAATCTGTCCTTTACACACTTTTCAAAGATTTTTTCAAAACAAGTGATTAAACTTATAGGTCGATAATTTCCAATACTTGTTTTATCACCTTTATTTATATATATATATATATATATATATATATATATATATATATATATATATATATATATATATATATATATATATACTAGCCGGGCCCGCGGCTTCGCTCGCGTGGACTTGATTCACTACTATCTTCACTGCTTATTCCTTATGTTACCCAACGTAATAAAATATCTCCCATTATTTCTCCTTATCTCACAATATTTCTCCTTATTTCCCATTATCTCTACATAATTTTCATTACCTAGGCTTATCTCTGCTCATCTCCCATTATTTCTCCTTATCTCCCATTATTTCTCCTTATCTCCCATTATCTCACCTTATTTCCCATTATCTAGGCTTATCTCGACTTATCTCCCATTATTTCTCCTTATCTCCCATTATTTCTCCTTATCTCTCATTATTTCTCCTTATCTCCCATTATCTCACCATAACTCCCATTATTTAGACTTATCTCTGCTTATCTCCCATTATCTCTCCTTATCTCCCATTATTTATACTTATCTCCCATTATCTCACCTTATCTCCCATTATCGAGGCTTATCTCGTCTTATCTCCCATTATTTCTCCTTATCTCCAATTATCTCACCTTATCTCCCATTATCTAGGCTTATATCGAATTATAAAGAACATATGTATAAATTTATAAAAACACGTAAATCGGATAAGTGGTTCTCAGAGTGATAAGCGCACTAACGGACAGACAGAGAGACGTTGCATTTTATATATATTGTATTCTTTGCTACATGATATTGTTCCATATTTAATGCTTTAGGGAGTGTATTGCAAGAGAACGCGCTAACGGCAAACTTTTCTCCGACTTAATTCACTATTATCGTCACTGCTTATTCCTTAAGTCACCTAATAAAATGTAGCCTATAACCTGGCAAGAGAACATACGTATGGTTAAAAAAAAGCACGTAAATCGGATAAGTAGTTCTGCAGTGATAAGCACACTAACGGACGGACAGACAGACGGACAGAGAGACATTGCATTTTATATATATTATAGATATTCTCTGCTACATAATATTGTTCCATATTTAATGGTTTGGACGGTGTATTGCAAGAGAACGCGCTAGCGGCAAACTTTGGCCGACTTCATTTACTACTATTGTCACTGCTCATTCCTTATGCTACCTATCGTAATAAAATATAGCCTATAACCTGACCGGAGAAGATATGTATGTTTAAAAAAAAAAGTACGAATATCGGATAAGTGATTCTCCAGTGATAAGCGCACTAACGGACAGACAGGCAGACAGAATACGTTGCATTTTATATATATTATAGATGTAATAAAATATATACCTATAACCTGGTCAGAGAACATATGTATGAATTTAAAAAATCACGTAAATCGGATAAGTGGTTCCCGAGGGATAAGCGCATTAACGGACAGACAGACAGACAGACAGACAAACATTGCATTTTATATATATTATAGATATAGATTATTTTTATTATTATATAACCTGGCCAAAGAATATATGCATGAATTTAAAAAAAGACAGGTAAATCTGATAAGTGGTTTCTGCGTGATAAACGCACTAATGGACAGACAGATAGACAGAGAGACATTGCATTTTATATATATTATAGATTATACATATACAGATACATAATATTGTTCCATATTTAATGGTTTAGGCTGTGTATTGCAAAGGCACGCGCTAACGGCAAACTTATTTGCGACATCATTCACTATTTTACGTCACTGCTCATTCTTTATACTACCTATCGTAATAAAATATAGCCTATAACCTGCACAGAGAATATATGTATGTTTTAAAAAAAAAAAGTATGTAAATCGGATAAGTGGTTTTTCAGTGATAGGCGCACTAACGGATAGACAGACAGACAGACAGAGAGACGTTGCATTTTATATATATTATAGATGTAATAAAATATATATCTAAAACCTGGTCAGAGAACATATGTACGAATTTAAACAATCACGTAAATCGGATAAGTGGTTCTCGAGGGATAAACGCACTAACGGACAGACAGACAGACAGAGAGAGGTTGCAATTTGTTTATATTATAGGTATAGATTATTATTATATAACCTGGCCAAAGAATATATGTATGAATTTAAAAACAGACGTAAATCGGATAAGTGGTTCTCGCGTGATAAACGCACCAGTGGACAGACAGACAGACAGACAGAGAGACATTGCATTTTATATATATTATAGACTCTAGATATTCTCTACTACATAATATTGTTCCATATTTAATGGTTTAGACTGTGTATTGCAAGGGAACGCGCTAGCGATAAACTTTTTTCCGACTTCATTCACTATTATCGTCACTGCTCATTCCTTATGCTACCTATCGTAATAAAATATAGCCTATAACCTGGCCAGAGAACATATGTATGTTTTAAAAAAAAAAGTACGTAAATCGGATAAGTGGTTCTCCAGTGATAAGGTCACTAACGGACAGACAGACAGACAGAGAGACGTTGCATTTTATATATATTATAGATATATATATATATATATATATATATATATATATATATATATATATATATATATAAATAAAGGTCGCTTTGCAAGGACACAGTATTCTAAGTATTCTAGATTGCCTCCAATTTCATTTTTAATTTTATGGTAAGATGTGTTTCTTTTATCCATGAATTTTCACTAAATTTAAAATCCTGGAATACTGTAAATAAGAAGAGAGTGGTTTTAAATTATCCAAAAAAACTTCTAGAAAAGTCTGATAAAAGTTTGTTTGCTCTCTTGCTCATGGGATCTCGTGGGCAACAAAATATCTTAAATTTTTAAATGTGAACATACAAACATAAATGAACTTGTCATTTTTGAAAGGGGATATGTGCTGATGAGGTGAAAGTTTTTTGTTTGCTCTACTACATATAACTGTCCTAAAAGCAGCACTCCGAACTGAACCAGGGCATATGCTGAAGATGGCAATAGAAATATCTTGTTATGAGAAGTTTAGTTCAGTATTGAAAGAGGACATGTAATTCACATAATATTTTTTCCCGCCCAAACCATTTCCAACAGCTTCAACAAACGTCACAAAGTTGGAGCTGTGTTTCTCGATGTAGCAAAGGCCTTCGACCGAGTCTGGCACGAAGGCCTCATTCTGAAACTGATCCGACACGGCTACCCCTTTTCATTAACAAACTCATTCAATCCTTCGTCTCTGACAGAACATTCCAAGTCAGAGTCGATAACGCCACCTCCGAAGTCAAGGCCATTAGAGCCGGAGTCCCTCAAGGCTCCGTCCTCTCCCCCCACCTCTTTAACATTTTCACAGCCGACATTCCAAAAACGGATCAGACTACCCTACTCCTGTATGCTGACGACACAGCTATCATAGCAGAATCCAGCAGCTACAGAATCATCACCAGTAGATTGCAGCGCCACCTGAACGTCCTCGCCCCCTGGTTCGACCGATGGAAGATCCAGCTAAACCCATGTAAGACACAGGCCATCGTCTTCGCCAAAGGCAACGGCACTCCTTATGGACAACTCCAGCTCCAGGGATCCCGCATCCAATGGGCAACCACCATCAAGTACCTGGGAATCCAGTATGACAACACACCTCATCTGGAAAGACCAGGTCTGTGCTGCCTCAAGGAAAGCCAAGCAACTACTGGGCAAACTGTACCCAATCATCAGCCGGTCCAGTAAGTTGCAACCAAAAATCAAGCTGCTAATTTATATAAAACCATCGTGAGGGCAGGACTCACACACGCCTGCCCTACTTGGTCTAAAGTCACCAAGACACGCAGAGCTCAACTTCAGGCAGTACAGAACAAGGCCCTGAGGATGATCACGGGAGCCCCATGGTTCGTCCGAAACCGTCAATTGCATAGAGACCTCGGTGTGCCAACAATCAAGGCACACATGAGGTCCACCAACATCAAGTTCTTCGCAAAGGCGCTACAACACCCAAACGCCACCATAAGGAGCGCATTCCACGTGCCCGCCAACGCCCGCCATCACTATCCAAGACCTTCTGACCCCATATCCGACGAAGACGATGGCCCTCCCCCACCCCCATGAAGATTGTAACCTAGATTAAGTTTAGAATTAAGTTCTAGATTAGTTTAGAATTAAGCTCTAGTTAAGTTAGATTAGTCAACAAATGTATTTTAAATTCCAATGTCCTAGGTTAAGTTAATTAGGATTACTGTATAGAACCTAGGTTAAGTAGTATAGGAATATAATCTGTCATAAATATAAGTAAGAGGCATAGCCTAACTTAAATTCAATAAAGAAAACCGAATAATATTTTTCAATTTGCCAAAAGTTTGAGTTTTGAAACATACCCCCTTTCAAAAAATGATTGATTCAAGTATGTCATAGAAAAAATAACCAGTCAAGTGCAAGTTGAACTTGCGCAATTAGTGTTCCGTACGTTGATTGCTTTTAAAATAAAAAAAAATTGTCAGTGACTTCACAAAATACACCCCAAATGAGTTTTCAACAAAGTTTGTTTCCAATTTTTACTGAAATCCGATGACCTTGAAATTTTTGTTTTTTTATATACCATATATGTAAATTATTAAAGGTAATCCACTCATGATAATTTTTGTTCAATCTACACCCCGTGGAGAATATTCCAGAATTTTTTCAAAATTTTTTGATAAGTACTTTTCGAGATAAGTACAAATTGCATAAAATAGCTATACATATCCTATGTTAGAAGTATATTAGAATATGCTAGTATAGTATGGTCACCCTTTTATAATTGTCACAAGCGAACACTTCAATTGAAACAGAATAAAATGATGCGTTACATGCATTATAAACAAACCGGTTCATATAACTCTATGATCTCTTCCACACTGTTGCACGAACGCTATGGGATGGTAACCTTAGAGAAACGTAGAAAACAATATTGCATGTTCTACTTGTACAAAGTAGCGAATGGTCTCATTGATGACCCGGCATTTCTGTCCAACTTATATTTTAATGTGCCAACGTATACCACAAGAAATCATAGCACTTTCTATATATCAGATGTAGCCCATAATAACTATCACCTGGGATCTCCATTGTATAATGCTTGCATGCTATACAATGGAATCCAGAATAGTGTAGATATATTTAATGATAAGTGCAGTCTTTTCAAAACTAAAATGCGTGCGTTGTTTTAAGTGTATGTAGATTATTATGTAATATTATTTAAATTAAGTTAATTTAAGTTCTAGTACTTTGTAATTGGAAAGATCTCTGTGATTAATCTGTAAAGTGCAGTAAATAAATAAATAAATAAATAATAAAATAAGGCCCGGGACAGCGATTTTTCGCGAATTTTTAAAAATAATACAAAGAAAAGTGCGCGCAAGTATAATATTATATATATATATTTTTTACTCGTGTTTTCATTTCATTTGACACCACACTCGATGACCTAGTAAAAAAATTTTTTTTTCACTTCCGACTTCAACCCCCAAAACTAACCCCTGAAGTCAAAATTTAATTCTCAAAACTACATGGCTCTGATGAGGCCATCAATTCCTATATTATTACCAAATTTCACCTTTCTATGTTAAATAGTTTCGGAGAAAATCGGGTGTGACAGACAGACAGACAGACACCGAAGTGATCTTATAAGTGTTCCGTACGGAACACTAAAAATGGTGACAATGCAAAACATAAATAAAATGGCTCCAATGATATCAATTCGTGGTGCTTGAATTAATTTCCTCTTTACCCTGAGAAAGTCAAATTCAGAGCTTATTTTTTTGGATTATTTAAATGAGGTAAACTTTTAATTTTTTTCATTAAAACACACTATAATAAAGTGGATTGAATTAAGTTATTCTCTAGTGTGAAATAATAAAAGTTAGTATTTATTTTAGAACTGCAGGTTGGCAAGTAAAGTACTAGATAAATCATTTTATCACTTTTTTACTTGTAATTTTCTTCATGAAATAACTAATGGTAAAATTTAAAAACTCTACAATTAGCTTATTCATATTTTTTCTGTATTTTATAACTTACACTTTATAATAACCATAATAATCCTCATAATCTTTTTGGGTTGCCTCCAGTTGTTGTTCCAGTAATTCAATTAAATAATCTGTACATTCATCACACAATGGATGATCAATATCTGAACTACCAGAAAGATGATCGAATAATATAGCTTTAGTCTAAAACAAATATATTAACAAAAAAAATATACTACGGTCTTCATTCTGTTAAAGTTAATATTTGCGTACATAACATATAACACGTAGGCTCAAAAGTTTTTGGTGTGACAACACATAGATGTTACCCTTTTCAAAAAATCCATATGATTTTTAGGAAGTACCAATCTTTAAACGATATGTGTCAAAATTTCATGACATTTTGACGATTAAATTTACTAGTTACAGTTATTTCGGTGATGTTACTTTTGATTTTTTAAAACAAAGAAAAAAATCGAATTTCGTGTGTCGATTAAATACCCTTTTTTTGATGGGAAAAAACATCATTCAAGCAGGCTTGTTAAGTGTTACAGGGACTCTGCCTCTGGAAAATCACTCATCATTTACTGGTATGCTAAAATTAAATGCGGTCGTACGCTCTGGACACCCAAATGGGGGGGTGGTTACACCAGAAAGCATAAAAAAATCCACAAAATTGTTTTGGATGACTGTAAAGTGAAATTGCGTGTGATAGCTGACACCTTAAAGAATGTGTTGGTCATATTTTGCAAGAAGATTTTGGCATGAGAAAGCTCTGTTTAAAATGGGTACCACGTTAGCTCATAGTGGACCAAAAACAACAATGTGTTGATGATTCTGAGTGCTGTTTGGGTCTGTTTAATGTTTTTCATAGGATATGTGACAATGGATGAAACATGGATTCACCACTACACACTGGGATCAAATCGGCAGTCAGCTGAGTTGACAGCAGCCAATAAAAGCCACCCAAAGCGATCAAAGGCCCGATAGTCGTTGGCTGGAAAGGTTTTGGCCTCTGTCTTTAGGATACGCATGGAATAATTTTCATCAACCATGCTAGGAAAGGAAAAACCATCAATAGGGAATATCATATAAAGTTATTGGTGCATTTGAAGGCAGAAATCACAAAGAAAAAGTGCTCTTTTATCAAGACAATGCACCACGTCACAAATCAGTGGTTATGATGGCAAAATTGCATGAACTGAACTTCAAATAGCCTCCTCGTCCACCATATTCTCCAGATTTCGTCCCCAGCGACTATTATCCATTTGCAGACCTCAAAAAAATGCTTGCGGGAAAGATATTTGGCTCCAATAAAGAAATTATCACCAAAACTGAGGCCTATTTTGATGGCAAAGACAAATCCTTCTACAAGAAAGGCATAGAAATGTTAGAAAAGCATTGGACTGATTGTTTCTCTCTTCAAGAAGACTATATTGATGAATAAAGTCGAATTTTGCAAAAAAATGTGTTTTAAATAGCTAGACCAAAAACTTTTCAGCCTGGGTTATATCTCTCAAATAGTTCTTACTCGAAACTGGTGACTTAATAAATCCACTTCATTTTCATCTGATATAAGCATAAATCCATTAGCCCCATTTCCAGAATCTGATAATCTACAAGGGGGCACATAGTGATCAAAACTTGTTGCTTGTGATTCCAAATCAATATCGGTGTTGGAATGTATCGGTACTACAACGGACAAAATACTTAAAATCAAAGCTGGCAATATTTAGCTACTGAGTAGTTGGTTTGGGTTAGTAGTAAGACAATGGAGTTCTATATCTTTTTTTATGGCCCTTCTTACCTAAATCATAAAGTGAAGTCTATTACAAATATTTAAGTTACTACTTCAGTCTCATGGTTTAAAATTTTCCTTGCATAATTTATATATAAAATAACTTACCAGTCTAATAAATAGTCTTCCGTTAAATATAACTGATGTCATACATATATATGAATCATTTCTCTTAAAATCTAAAGCATTTAGTAAACAAAGAACTGTAAACTTTCTACTTACAATTTAGTTCAGCGGAAATGTGTTCGCTAAAGGAATTTAGCGAATCGTCAAGTTTCAAGCTCTGCGAACATCTCTGGCAAGTAAACGACACAAAAACTTTATCCTCAGCCATGATTTTTGATAAATTTTCACATCATTTTCTACATTTTGCAAGTATTCAGTCGATCGACATTTCATTTGTTTACGTCATAGAATTTGACATTTATAAATGCAAAAATTTAGGGAAATTAATTTCTATGTTAATGCTATTGGTGCAAATGATTACAAAGAACGTTCGAGAATTCGGACAAAAATGCTTGACAAAACCAAGTGTTATACACATAGACATAGAGGATGGACTGAGCATTAACTTCATAAAATTGACCACTCTCTAGAAAGAGACAAAGTGATTGTGCGGCCAATACCTGTCTCTTTTCTGTAGGCCTGTAATAAACAAAGCGTAGTACCCCGAGACGGAATTCAAGGCGAGAAAAGCTCCATACCCGATTGTAGTGCAAATAGAACATTTAGAAATATTATTTTCAAGAGAGCCGTAGCTTAGCGGCATTTTAAAAAGAGATAGCTACTGGCCGCTCATTCGCTTGTCTCTCTCACTTTGCCGTCCATATTTACTTTTCAGCGGAATACGGAACACTCAGTCTATCCTCTATGTCCATGGTTATACACATAGAATTATTATTAGAATACAGGAGGTAAGTTCTCGCGAGAAGCGTGGGGCTTCTAGAAAAAAAAAAAGAAATAATAGTAGTTATTCTGTCTCTCTTACTCGGCGCACACCCACAACACTAAGTTAGAATGTGTCCCCGCGCCAGAATGTTATTCGTATTCTCCTTCGCTCCCTCTGATAAGAAAGACAGAATAACTTATATTATCTCTTTTTTAATGACGCTACGTTATGGCTTACAGCAGGCTGTATACTTTACCTCCTCTATTCTAATATCTATATTCATATACGTGGTTTTAGTTTTAACATGTCAGATCCCATTTGTATTCCTGTTTGTAATTAAGGGGGACACCGTTTTATAATTCTGAACACAAGAGGGCGTAGAAATGATGTTTGTAGCAATCAGAATTTGAGGATATTAACAATACAAATTAATGCCGAAAATTAATTCCGCTAAATTCTGGTTCTCATAAATATCTTCTCAGGGCTCTTTTGTTTATAATGTTCTGAAATATTAGTCTCCTTAAATTACAAACACCAATTCTTATTTATAATTAAAGGGGACACCATTTTACAACACTATAAACAAGAGAGTGCAGAGATGTTTGTAGTAACCAGAATTAGGGAATATTATAACTCTATTATTAATATCTTCAAATTCTGGCTGTTATAAATATGTTTTCCATTGTTCTTTCTTTATAGTACTATAAAATGGTGGTCAGCCTTAATTACAAACGGGAATAAATATTCTCTTTGCGCACACTTTTTTTTACAGTTTTGTATTTTATTTACAAACTAGCCGTGTCCGCGGCTCCGCTCGCGTGGACTTGATTCACTACTATCGTCACTGCTTGTTCCTCATGTTACCTAACGTAATAAAATATCTGCCATTATTTCCCCTTATCTTCCATTATTTTTCCTTATCTCCCATTATCTCTTCATAATTTCCATTATCTAGGCTTATCTTTGCTCATCTCCCATTATTTCTCCTTATCTCTCATTATTTCTCCTTGTCTCCCATCTTCTCACCTTATTTCCCATTATCTAGGCTCATCTCGGCTTATCTCGCAATATTTCTCCTTATCTCCCATTATTTCTCCTTACCTCCCGTTATCTCACCATAACTCCCATTATCTAGACTTATCTCTGCTTATCTCCCATTATTTGTACTTATCTCCCATTACCTCATCTTATCTCCCATTATCTAGGCTTATATCGAACTATATAGAACGTATGTATAAATTTATGAAAACACGTAAATCGGATAAGTGGTTCTCAAGTGATAAGTGCACTGACGGACAGACAGAGAGACGCTGCATTTTATATATATTATATTCTTTGCAACATGATATTGTTTCATATTTATTGGTTTAGGCAGTGTATTGCAAGAGAACGCGCTAACGGTAACCTTTTTTCCGACTTGATTCACTATTATCGTCACTGCTTATTCTTTATATTACCTAACGCATTAAAATATATCCTATAACTTGGCCAGAGAACATATGTATGTTTAAAAAAAAAGCAGGTAACGCACTAACAGACAGACAGACAGAGAGACGTTGCATTATATATATATATATATATATATATATATATATATATATATATATATATATATATATTATAGATAGATAACCTGGCCAGAGAACAAATGTATGTTTTAAAAAAAGCATGTAAATCGGATAAGTGATTCTCCAGTGATAAGCTCACTAATGGACAGACAG
>CM032446.1:5868201-5920128 GCA_019049505.1 Pachyrhynchus sulphureomaculatus | reverse complement strand
TCACTACAATTTTATACTGAAAATAAATGAAACATATCTTTGGAAATACCTAACAACTGTCAAACAAACTTCAAAGCTAACGTTAGTCTGTATTATACAACAAGTAGAAATGCCAGTAATGCTGTCGGTAGTAGTATGTAGAAAAGCCAAAAGATTCACTTTCGGAAAAGATCAGCTTTATTAAATGTGAGTAAAACTACAGTTGCGAGAATTTTAAGATCAAATAAATTTAAACCACGATACCAACTCAATTTACCATAACTTTAAAAGCAGGAGAATTTTGAACAAAGATTTGGATTTTGTTGCTTGGCTTCAGGGAGGTTGTTGGAAGATAACAGGTTATGGCAAGACAAATATTTTGTCTGATGAAGCAACATTTGCGTCTGATGGGACAGTAAGTTCTCAGAAACTATCGCTGGTGGAACAATGTTAATCCTAACTTCAATAATCCAAACTCAATATCAATACTCGTTTTAAAACCAACATATGGTGTGGAAATTCTAAAGATAGAATAGTTGGACCATTCTTTTTGTCAAAATAATATAAATGCTGAATGTTACTAAAATTTTTATAATTCCCCCCCAAGTTTGTTAATCACCTACCAATAATTGAAAGACAACATATATGGTACCAACATGATGGTGCATCATGTTACAGTTTTGTAATGGTAGAGTAATAGGGAGGTATATATAACTCCTGATGTACGAGGCTGGTTTGAAAAGTCCGTGCAAAGTCCGAGAGATGGCAACCACCGGCGCGTATCGAGGTGTTTTAGTTAGTAGCATCTCTTGAATGAAATGCACACCAAGTTTCAGCCATATTGGTCTATTTCTTTGTGTTTGGCATTCGTGTGAATCAAGGAAGTCGAGTGATTTGCAAGAAATGGACGAATAGAATAGAATAGAATAGAAATATGCTTTATTGTCCTAAAATACAACGTATTCTGTTGACAAAGCAAGCTTAACTTAAATTATTATTAATATTAAATAAACACAAATTCAAAGAAAGAAAAAATAAGGAAACAGAACAAGATTAGTAGTCAATGCAGTAAATACAAAATAAAAGAAATAAAAATTACACATATGTCAACCCAAATGCCAACCACTCAACTACTGTTATATGCTTATTCCTAGCTTATCATTGTAGAATTCCTCAAGTACATAGTATGCCTTTTTTATAAGTAGGGCCCTAGTCTTTCGTCTAAAGACTCTCTCGCAATTCAATCCTCTCAATTTGAGAGGCAGATGATTATATATTTTTTTTGCCATTATAAACAATTGCAGATTTGATCAGCTCCGTTTTCGGGGCCGGCAATGGCAGGACGAACGCTCGCCTAGTGCCGTGCCGCTGACTGGCATTGCCTCAAGACGATGTTTTTTTAAAGATGATGATAGCAGTTTCCAGGATAAATAGGGCACAAAGAGTAAGAATCCCTAACCTCAGAAACAATGGTCGAACATGACTCTCGCAACCCAGCTCCCCGAAGTATATCTGATAGCTCTCTTTTGCAATACAAAAACAGAACTAAAGTGAACTCGGGCAGAGCAGCAAGCCCAGAAACAGATCCCATACCTCAAATGAGCCTCAACCAGTGAAAAATAAGAGGTTCTAGCTATATTCAGCCCAGGCTACTTGAAATAACCCTAAGGGCATAGCAGCCTGAAGAAATTTTGCTGCAGATGTTGCCAATGTGATCCTAAACCGCAGCGATGAGTCAATTATTAGACCGAGAAATGAATTCTTATCAGCTGAAGAGATGATCTCATTCTCAATATTAACATTCTCTATATTGCATCTAAAGCTCAGAATCCTTGTCTTGGCTATATTGAAGGACAGTTTGTTATCATCACACCAAAGCCTTCATCTCAGATAAATCTGCCTGAACATCGGCCGAAGTCTCCCCACATCCTTATTAAAAAGGAATTTCGTGTTTGTGGTGATTAAACATTACTTTATGAAAGGCAAAAACGCCTCAGGAGACTAAAGAGAAGCTTGATAAACATTATGGTGACTCTGCACCCCTTCGTTTAGAACAGTTTATAAGTGGTTTCAAAATTTCGGACTGGCCATATGGACACAAGTGACGCTGAACGTTCTGGACGGCCTGTGGAGTTACGACTCCAGAAATCATTGATCAAATCTATGATATGGTGATGGATGACAGAAGAGTTAAGGTGCGTGAGATTGCTAGTGCTGTGAGCATCTCGACTGAACGGTACGGTACATAATATTTTGCATAAACATTTGGACATGAGAAAGCTATCCGCAAGATGGGTGCCGCGATTGCTCACGCTTGACCAAAAACGGAATCGTGTGAAGTGTTGCAAGGATGGTTTGCAGCTGTTCCAGAAGAATCCGGAGGACTTTAAAGCGTCGTTTCGTCACTGTGGATGAAACATGGATACATTACTATACTCCTGAGACCAACAAAAATCTAAACAATGGGTTACCAAGAGGGAATCTGCAACCAAAAAAGGCGAAGACCGTTCCTTCGGCCGGAAAGGTTATGGCGACTGTCTTTTGGGATTCGCAAGGGATAATCCTCATCGACTATCTGGAAAAGGGTAAAACTATTACAGGTGAATATTATTCATCGTTATTGGACCGTTTGAAAAAACCGAGCTGCAAGAAAAAACGCCCGCGATTAGCCCACAAGAAAGTCCTTTTCCATCACGACAACGCACCAGCACACACCTCAGCAGTTGTGGTCGCAAAAATTAATGGAAATAGGATTCTAACTCGTTTTCATATCCCCCCTATTCTCCAGACTTGGCTCCCTCGGACTACTATTTGTTCCCCAATTTGAAGAAATGGCTGGCGGACAAAGATTTTATTCAAACGAGGAGGTGATTGCAGACACTAATGGATATTTTGCAGACTTGGACAAATCCTATTATTCGGAAGGGATCGACAAACTAGAACATTGTTGGACGAAGTGTATAAGCCTAAAAGGAGACTATGTCATAATTAGAGATGTAATAAAAGATTTTTCTCGAAGAACAATCACCTGTTTAGAAAAGAATGGTGGATACATTGAAAGCACTTGTGCAATAAAGTTAGAATTAATCCGTATGTTTAGTTGTTATGTTATGTACATAGTAATTAAGTAATGTTGCAATTTCAAAATAAAATATTAGCACAAATTTATTATGGATGTAATTGTTGCATGGCGGATAAAAGGGTTACCAAATTTTTAACAAAAATATGATACACTCAAAATCAGTGCACTAGTTAGTGTTCCGTACGGAACACTTATAAGATCACTTCAGTGTCTGTCTGTCTGTCTGTCACACCCGATTTTCTCCGAAACTATTTTACATAAGAAGTTGAAATTTGGTAATAATATAGGAATTGATGGCCTTATCAGAGCCATGTAGTTTTGAGAGTTAAATTTTCACTTAAAGGGGTTAGTTTTGGGGGATGAAATCGGAAGTGAAAAAAAAATTTTTTTACTAGGTCATTGAGTGTGGTGTCAAATGAAAGCTTGTGAAAACACGAGTAAAAAATATATAAACTGGCTTAAATATTCAAATACTACCGACGAACAAGGTCGTGAAGCCGAATCATTTTCAATCAGTTGTGGCTTGACTCAGCTTATTGATGAACCAACACGGATCCCTGATCGAGACGGAGAGTTCGCCAGTCTTCTTGATCTGTTTTTTAACCACCAATCCGGAGATTTACACGGTCAGCGTAAATCCACCGTTAGGTTCTTCCGACCATCAACTACTTTCGACATCGAGTATTCTACCAATCAGTGACAGAGAGGCGCCCAAACCGCGCAAGATTTGGCACTACAAATCTGCTAAATGGGAAGATCTCATGGAATATTTTCGAACTTTCCCTTGGTTGGACGTTTATTTTCGATTCGACGACCCATCTGACTGCGCCAGGGAGGTTTCCGATGTTATTTTGGCCGGTATGGATGCTTACATCCCTTTTTCGAAGAAATGCCCTTCCAACGGCAAGCCTTGGTTTGATCTAAAATGCAAAGAAGTGTTGCTTCTAAACATCTTGCATACCGACAGTGGCGTGAAGATCCTAACACCATAAATCGTAACATCTTTGTTCGTGCCAGGAACAGATGCAAAGAAATTATCGACGAAACCAAGGAGGTACACAATCAACGGATTAGAAACAAACTTCTCGCTTGTCCCGGCGATTCCAGGTCCTTTTGGTCAGTCGCTAAGGCAGTTGGTCAGAATTTCACCAAATCCACCATACCGCCACTCACACGGCCAGATAATTCTATTGCAACGACACCTGTTGAGAAAGCGAACTTGTTGGCTGAACTCTTTGCTTCACATTCTACTGTCGATTTCCAAGGAAATACACCACCTACTATTCCCATAGTGCAGTCAAGGATGCCCGATATTGTCTTCAGACAGCGTACCATAAAACGTATTTTGATGAAGCTAGACACCAAAAAGGCTTCAGGCGCTGACGGAATACCTGCCATAGTTCTCAAGAACTGTGCGAGGGAACTAACACCAGTTTTCTGTAGACTTTTCAACCTATCCTACAGAAAGGGAATATTTCCTTCCTGCTGGAAATGTGCCACAGTTCAGCCGATACCTAAAAAAGGCAAGAAGACCTTGCCAAATAACTACCGACCAATCGCACTACTCTCAATAATATCGAAAGTCATGGAAAGGCTATCAATCAGCATCTTCTAAAATATCTTGAAGGATTCAACATTATTAGTGATCACCAATATGGCTTTCGTAAAAATAGATCAACAGGAGATCTTCTGACTTATGTAACACATGTTTGGAACAACGCAATTGAACACTTTGGAGAATCTCGAGCGGTTGCTCTTGACATATCCAAGGCATTTGACCGTGTTTGGCACGATTGGCTAAGCTACGTTCTTGTGGTATGTCTGAAAAGTTCTGTTTGTGGCTCTCATGCTTCCTCAGAGAGCGTTCTTTACGAGTGGCGGTTGACGGATTTCTTTCTAACACCTTCACTATCAACGCCGGTGTGCCCCAAGGTTCCATACTGTCTCCTACTCTCTTCCTCATTTATATTAACGATCTGCTGGAAAAGACCGAGAATCCAATCTACAGCTTTGCAGATGACAGTACACTTATCTCTTCATTCACTTTGAACGCTCGGACATCGACTACTCAGACGAATATCCGCAGACAGCAGGAAGTCATTCAACATAACAAAGACCTGGAAGAAATTCTATCTTGGGGTGACAATAACCAAGTGGAATTTAACGCTACAAAAACCCAGGCAGCAGTTTTTTCTAAAAAAGTTAACGTTGCAGAACCCGACATAGTTATGTCGGGGCACTCCATCCCTCTAACATCGTCACTCAATCTGTTAGGCGTTAATTTGGGAGCAAATATGTCCTGGCATGAACATGTTGCAGGCATAGCAAGAAGAGCTTCTCAAAAGTTGGGAATATTGTTTCGAACCAGAAAGCTTTACACTCCACAACAACTGTTAATTCTTTACAAAGCTCAAATTCGACTAACTATGGAATACTGCTCCCATGTTTGGAGCTCCGCTCCCAAACATACACTGCATTTGTTGGATTCTATCCAGAGAAGAGCTGTTCGTCTGATTGGACACCCGGAACTGACCGACGGCCTTGATTCGCTGGAACATCGAAGAACGGTTGGCGACTTGAGCCTATTCTACAAGTACTTTCATGGAAAGTGTTCGAAGGATGTGGCCCGTTTAATTCCTCCCAGAGCGGTGCATATTAGAAGTACACGTCGCACTAATGCTTCACATCCGTATGAGGTTCAGCTTGTTACTCCTCGTACAGCGCTTTTCAAGCAGTCTTTTATATGGAGAACATCATACCTTTGGAATGGTTTACCCAGGACTGTGTTTCCCATCGAGTACAATCTACAGCGATTCAAGAACAACGTGAATCGCTTTCTCCGCACACGTGTCGCTCCTGTAGCGCTTTAGGGATTTCCCTGTAGCACGTGTGCTAGACCCATAAAAAAAAAAAAAAAAAAAAAAAAAATATATATATAATGTAATACCTGCGCGCACTTATATGTATATATATATATATATATATATATATATATATATATATATATATATATATATATATATATATATATAATATTATACTTGCGCGCACTTTTCTTTGTATTATTTTTAAAAAATCGCGAAAAAATCGCTGTCCCCCGCCTTATCCCAAAAAGTACTTATCAAAAAATTTTGAAAAAATTCTGGAATATTCTCCACGGGGTGTAGATTGAACGAAAATTATCACGAGTGCCTTACCTTTAATAATTTACCTGGTATATAAAAAAAAACAAAAATTTCAGTCAATCAGATTTTAGTAAAGATTGGAAACAACTTTGTTGAAAACTCATTTGGGGGTGTGTTTTGTGAAGTCACTGATCATTTTATACCTCTGTAACAAAAATTTTTTATTTTAAAAGCAATCAACGTACGGAACACTAATTGCGCAAGTTCAACTTGCACTTGACCGGTTATTTTTAATTAATTTCGTTTTCCTTTATTCAATAAATATTCCAACAATTACTGACGTGTTTTTACTGGAGTTTTTTGAATTTTTAACTAGGTTCTCCAAAAATCTAAACGTGAGTATAATTTTTTAGTTCCTATTAACATTTTCAATTAATATTTTGCCCGGTATTTAAATTTAAACACACTTTACTCTTCATTATAAATCATTATTTTTTATTTTCCTTGTATACCATCAAATATTTTAAACTTTTGATACTTGATTATGGATTTCCATGTGATGCAGAACTTTTTATCAAGAATAAATTTTTTTTGTAATATGTAAGATAAACTTTTTCTTCATTTGTATAAAACTTTTTGGGACATACTATATATTATTAAAATAAAAATTTTTAGTAAAATCATCAGTGACTTCGTAGAAACTACCCCAAATGACTTTTCAACAAAAGTTTGTTTCTGATTTTTGTTTTTATATACCAGATAAATGCACTCCTAATAATTTTTGATCAATCTACACCTTATGGAGAATATTCCGAAATTTTCTAATTCCCCCTTAGAGCAGGCGGGAGGACACTGATTTTTGTCATGTTTTCATTTGGTACCCCACTTGCAATTTTTTTTTTTTTTTTCACTTCTGAGCTCACTCCCCAAAACTACCATCTACCAGGCAGGAAAAATAGGCTCTTTTTTGGGAATTTTTTTACACTCTACTATACAAGCAACAAAAAATCTGTCTTAAGGTTTTAATATGCATATTAAAATGCACAAAATATTTTTTTATTTTATGGTATGGACAAAATAGCGGCGCACTAACACGCAGAAACAGAGGCATCTGTTTTTGGAGGTGTTCCGCTGCTGGCAGTAGTTCAATTTTGATTTATCTAGAGCGAACAAGCAAATTTTTTTATTATTCACATTAGTTTTGCTAGCGATTGCACGATTATTGAAAAATTTTTCAAAAAATTGTGGAAGTTTGAGAAAAATTTCATCTTTGTTTTTAAAAAAAAATTAATTGATTAATCCTATTAATCGTGTGTACTTCCCTAAAGAATCTTATTAAAAAGCTATAGTTAAAAGCTCAAGTTAATCGGATGTAAATTGTTGGAGTTATGCTGCCGGCCAATTTAAAAAACGTAGTTTCAAGAAAAACCCGTTTAAAATTTCAAAATGTTTGCTCTATGAAATTTTTAAAAATTTTGGAATACCAATTTTTTTACCTTTATCATGCCAACTATACTTAATTTAAGAAAGTATTAGCCGTTACTGATAGATTAAATGTATCTAGTAAGCCAAATCACTCCAACAGGCTGCGTGCAAAGTAAGCGCCTTTTCGTGCGCTACGACTTCTTTCAGGAATTAAGTACTAGGAGCTAAAAAAAAATTTTCAATCTAAAAATAAGGCTATAGGACTATAATACGAGGCTGGTTTGAAAAGTCCGTGCAAAAATAAAAACTACTTATGTGTTTTGGGTAAACCTTTTTTATTTTTCGACATAGTCTCCTTTTAGGCTTATACACTTCGTCCAACGATGTTCTAGTTTGTTGATCCCTTCCGAATAATAGGATTTGTCCAAATCTGCAAAATATCCATTAGTGTCTGCAATCACCTCCTCGTTTGAATAAAATCTTTGTCCCGCCAGCCATTTGTTCAAATTGGGGAACAAATAGTAGTCCGAGGGAGCCAAGTCTGGAGAATAGGGGGGATGTGAAACGAGTTGGAATCCTATTTCCATTAATTTTGCGACCACAACTGCTGAGGTGTGTGCTGGTGCGTTGTCGTGATGGAAAAGGACTTTCTTGTGGGCTAATCGCGGGCGTTTTTCTTGCAGCTCGGTTTTCAAACGGTCCTATAACGATGAATAATATTCACCTGTAATAGTTTTACCCTTTTCCAGATAGTCGATGAGGATTATCCCTTGCGAATCCCAAAAGACAGTCGCCATAACGTTTCCGGCCGAAGGAACGGTCTTCGCCTTTTTGGTGCAGATTCCCCTTGGTAACCCATTGTTTAGATTGTTGTTTGGTCTCAGGAGTATAGTAATGTATCCATGTTTCATCCACAGTGACGAAACGACGCTTAAAGTCCTCCGGATTCTTCTGGAACAGCTGCAAACCATCCTTGCAACACTTCACACGATTCCGTTTTTGGTCAAGCGTGAGCAATCACGGCACCCATCTTGCGGATAGCTTTCTCATGTCCAAATGTTTATGCAAAATATTATGTACCCGTTCAGTCGAGATGCCCACAACACTAGCAATCTCACGCACCTTAACTCTTCTGTCATCCATCACCATATCATGGATTTGATCAATGATTTCTGGAGTCTAACCTCCACAGGCCGTCCAGAACGTTCAGCGTCACTTGTGCCCATATGGCCAGTCCGAAAATTTTGAAACCACTTATAAACTGTTCTAATCGAAGTTGCAGAGTCACCATAATGTTTATCAAGCTTCTCTTTAGTCTCCTGAGGCGTTTTGCCTTTCATAAAGTAATGTTTAATCACCACACGAAATTCTTTTTCGTCCATTTCTTGAAAATCACTCGACTTCCTTGATTCACACGAATGATAACACAAAGAAATAGACTAATATGGCTGAAACTTGGTGTGCGTTCATTCAAGAGATGCTACTAACTAAACATGACCTCGATACGCGCCGGTGGTGCCATCTCTCGGACTTTGCACGGACTTTTCAAACCAGCCTCGTACGTCATTTAAAAAAAAGTCGATTTTTTCAAAAATTGCAGATAGATAAAAAAAGTCAAAATTTAACTTTCAAAACTACACAGCTCTTTGAATTGTGGCTATTACTTGATGGCAATTCATAACGAATGTAATGAAAGACTGATATTGTCAAATTTCCACTTTATTTAGTTTCACTGAAACTATATGACGCGTTTCACTATACTATAGCTTCTTCTGATAAAAAATGATATTTGAATATTAGTGTTATTACATTTATACAAATACCCTAAGGTAGATAGGTAATAAAATTAATACTATATGCTAATGAATATTGCTGGGAAATCCCTTCTGAACATTAATTGTATAATTGAGTAAGGGGGAGTTACCACGGGCCAGACAGGTATCTTTCTGTTCGTTTAAGATGATGTCGGAATTTTTAATTCTATTTATTTCTAAATTTTCTAATAGGTTTAATTTTTACGCCTTTGTTTTGTATGTGTAGAATTTTAAATTTATCGTCAAACAGATGATTTGAGTCTGTTAATGATTACTGTACGCTGAGTCAGTTTTGTTTTTAAATAGCTTCTTTTATGTTCTGAAATCCGAGTTTCGAATGAGCGACCTGTCTGACCTATGTAACTTTTATGACAAGAACCACAATTCAACTGATACACTCCAGATTTTTTTGATCCATTTTGTTTTCCCTTTGCGTTTTTAATGAATTTTCCTAACGAGTTGTTTGTTCTAAAAGCTATGTTGATATTATGTTTGTTTAAGTGGTTTTTAATTTTCTCTGACATGTTACCAAAATAGGTTAGAACATTATATTTTTTCCCTGTTTTCTTTCTTGGGGTATACTAAAGAAATAGCTTTATTTTTTAATTTTTTGTTTAGAATTGAGTCTATGGTGTCAGGAGAATATCCGTTGTTAACAGCAATTTGTTTTATTAGATTTAATTCTTTATTAAAATCATCTACAGATAAGGGGACACTTACAAGTCTATGTAAATGTAAAAAACGAGGGATAAAATCAGAACTATAATAAATAAAAAATACATTAATCAAAAAGAAAACTCGATTCTCTTATAAGGGAAAAAAAAAACATCAAACACAGCCTACTACAAAAAAAGTGTTTTCAGATCATAAATTCTTTGACATTTATCAGCAACATATTTTTCCAATCAAGAAACAGCCCTCTTAAACAAAGGTTTTAAACATAATATAAATAATAAAATTTGATTTAAAAGAATCTGAAATCTTGGCTGTAGAAGCAGAAATAGCTTTAATAAATGTACCATTCAACACGCCAAAAAAATACATTTGCGCAGATATTATAAAAAAGGAATTTCTTAGCAACAAACTAAATTTAGATAATAAAATAAATGTAGCTAGATGAATACCAAACAAGGCTAAAAATAATAATATTATTTTCACAAAAGCAGATAAGGGTAACACAATAAATCAACAACAATATATAGATAAAACATTAGAATTTATTAAGAAAGGAAATTTCAAAATATTACTAAAAGATCCGACAGAAAAAATTCAAGAAAGATATTAGAACAGCGTTAGGTAAAGCTTCTAGCATCGTATCAGACAACCAAATCTCAAAATTAACAGTCATGAATCATCAGCCCCCTCTACTTTATTCATTAGTCAAATTTACATAAAGAAAATCATCCTATTAGACCTGTAGCCTCCTACATATCGGCCCCAGCTTACAAACTCTCAAAATTTCTCATAGATATCATTAAAACGAACATTAACTTCACCCCAACTTACACAAAAAAAAATTCGTTTAATTAACGGAAAAAATTTCCAACGTCTTTCTACCAGATAATTCAAAACTAGTATCATTTGACGTCCAAAACCTTTTCCCTAGCATACCCCCGGATGAAACAGTAAAAATCATAAAAACATTCCTAATCAAAAATAAAGTTAATATCGTTTTACAACAAGACATACTAAATTTTATTAAACACGAGCCTCAATCAAAATTATTTTTACTTTAATAATACGTTTTATAATATTTCTGAGGGTCTCATAATGGGTAGTCCACTTAGCCCGCTTTTAGCAGAAATATTCATGGGTAACCTAGAAAAACAAATACATCGACAAGAATTTAGCAAATCATTTTTGTACTGGTACCGATATGTAGACGACATCTTTTGCTTGTTTTAATGGTACAGAGCGTCAACTTGACAATGTTTTTAACTATATAAACTCAATACATAAAAATATTAAATTCACTATGGAACTAGAAGTCGACAATAAAATTAATTTTCTTGACTTAACGATAACCAGACATTACAAACAAACACAAATTCTCTATTTTTCACAAACCCTCACATACAGATACTACAATAAACATAAAATCAGCTCACCCCCTACAACACAAATTGGCAGCTTACCACAGTATGTTACATAGACTTGTAAGTGTCCCCTTATCTGTAGATGATTTTAATAAAGAATTAAATCTAATAAAACAAATTGCTGTTAACAACGGATATTCTTCTGACACCATAGACTCAATTCTAAACAAAAAATTAAAAAATAAAGCTATTTCTTTAGTATACCCAAGAAAGAAAACACAGGGAAAAAATATAATGTTCTAACCTATTTTGGTAACATGTCAGAGGAAATTAAAAACCACTTAAACAAATAATATAATATCAACATAGCTTTTAGAACAAACAACTCGTTAGGAAAATTCATTAAAAACACAAAGGGAAAACAAAATAGATCAAAAAAAATCTGGAGTGTATCAGTTGAATTGTGGTGACTGACTCAGCGTACAGTAATCATTTAACAGAATCAAATCATCTTTTTGACGATAAATTTAAAAATTCTACACATACAAAACAAAGGCGTAAAATTAAACCTATTAGAAAATTTAGAAATAAATAGAATTAAAAATTCAGACATCATCTGAAACGAACAAAAAGATACCTGTCTGGTCAAACCTTTTCCCTAGCATACCCCCGGATGAAACAGTAAAAATCATATAAACATTCCTAATCAAAAATAAAGTTAATATCGTTATACAACAAGACATACTAAATTTATTAAACACGAGCCTCAATCAAAATTATTTTTACTTTAATAATACGTTTTATAATAGTTCTGAGGGTCTCATAATGGGTAGTCCACTTAGCCCGCTTTTAGCAGAAATATTCATGGGAAACCTAGAAAAACAAATACATCGACAAGAATTTAGCAAATCATTTTTGTACTGGTACCGATATGTAGACGACATCTTTGCTTGTTTTAATGGTACAGAGCGTCAACTTGACAATGTTTTTAACTATATAAACTCAATACATAAAAATATTAAATTCACTATGGAACTAGAAGTCGACAATAAAATTAATTTTCTTGACTTAACGATAACCAGACATTACAACAAACACAAATTCTCTATTTTTCACAAACCCTCACATACAGATACTACAATAAACATAAAATCAGCTCACCCCCTTCAACACAAATTGGCAGCTTACCACAGTATGTTACATAGACTTGTAAGTGTCCCCTTATCTGTAGATGATTTTAATAAAGAATTAAATCTAATAAAACAAATTGCTGTTAACAACGGATATTCTCCTGATACCATAGACTCAATTCTAAACAAAAAATTAAAAAATAAAGCTATTTCTTTAGTATACCCAAGAAAGAAAACACAGGGAAAAAAATATAATGTTCTATCCTATTTTGGTAACATGTCAGAGGAAATTAAAAACCACTTAAACAAATATAATATCAACATAGCTTTTAGAACAAACAACTCGTTAGGAAAATTCATTAAAAACACAAAGGGAAAACAAAATAGATCAAAAAAATCTGGAGTGTTTCAGTTGAATTGTGGTGACTGACTCAGCGTACAGTAATCATTTAACAGAATCAAATCATCTTTTTGACGATAAATTTAAAATTCTACACATACAAAACAAAGGCGTAAAATTAAACCTATTAGAAAATTTAGAAATAAATAGAATTAAAAATTCCGACATCATCTTAAACGAACAAAAAGATACCTGTCTGGCCCATGGTAACTCCCCCCTTACTCAATTTATACAATTAATATTCAGAATGGATTTCCCAGCAATATTCATTAGCATATAGTATTAATTTTATTACCTATCTACTTTAGGGTATTTGTATAAATGTAACAACACTAATATTCAAATATCATTTTGTATCAGAAGAAGCTATAGTATAGCGAAACGCGTCATACAGTTTCAGTGAAACTAAATAAAGTGGAAATTTGACAGTATCAGTCTTTCGTTACATTCTACACAGCTCTGATTGGCCCATCAATTCCTATATTTGTGGCAAATTTCAACCTTCTATGTCAAATAGTTTCGGAGAAAATTGGGTGTGACAGGCGGACATCGAAATAATCCCATAATCCCTCTTTTGTAGATAGGTTTTTCTGAGTCATTACTTCAAGGGTAATTTTAAAACAAAATTTTTTTCACAGCAGATTCCATGGTAAAATTTAAAAAAAAATACAATAGTGTTCCTATAAAAAAAACTGCAGTTTAATTACAATATAAGAGATCTATAAAGCTTGTATGAGTGGTTCAGCATTTTTAATTCATATTTTTCTCTAGGTTTCATAGCAGGTACGGGTTTTGGACTTTGGGCAAAAAAACCTATGGTTGGTTTTAACATGGGTATGGTTTGTGGTATTTTAGCCTTTTTAAGAAAAGAAGCTTTGATACAAGGATGGGATGTATATCCTGAAAATCCCCCAGTATGTATAAACTTTTTTAATGTTTTCTTTTTATCATATTTACATTGTCCATGTTCTAAAGATCAGACTCTGACTCACTTTTATGCTACCCTTTAAATCATTATCCATTAAGGGATGATGTTTTGTTTTAACTTGATTTGTAAAAAACTACCCTCTGGAATTTTTAAGATTTCTAGGTCACCAAAAAACATAGTTTTTCTTCACTCATTCTATCTAGCAGTACAAAAAATATAGCTATCGCTGCAGAAAGACGAATACGTGGAACAAAAAGTCGCCATATAAGAAAGCCGGGTCGTTAAAATGTGGTTGGTCAACTTTCTCAGAAATGCAAGGCAAATAGAAGTATTATATCTAACAATAATGTGCCGCAACTCTGAGAAGCTTGAGGCAAATTTTAACGATCCGGCAATAGCCAGCCAGTATGTCGACACAATAACTCTTAAAAAAAATGAGGTATTAATTTCAAATTTCGTACTCATATAGTTTTTTTTATGGGTATAGCACACGTGCTGCAGGGAAGTCCCTAAAGCGCTCCAGGAGCGGCATGTGTGCGGAAAAAGCGATTCACGTTGTTCTTGAATCGCTGTAAATTGTACTCAGTGGGAAACACAGCGCTGGGCAAATCATTCCAAAGGAATGATGTTCTTCATATAAAAGACTGCTTAAAAAACGATACGCTCCTCGTATAAACGAGGAGTAACAAGCTGAACCTAATACGGATGTGAATGAAGTATTAGCGCAACGTGTATTTCTAACATGCACCGATCTGGGAGGAATCGAGCGGAAAATACTTGTAGAATAGGCTCAAGTCGCCAACCGTTCTTCGATGTTCCGGCGAATCAAGGCCGCCGGTCAGTTCCGGGTCTCCAATCAGACGAACTGCTCTTCTCTGAGTAGAATCCAACAAATGCAGTGTATGTTTGGGAGCGGAACCCCAAACATGAGAGCAGTATTCCATAGTTGGTCGAATTTGAGCTTTGTAAAGAATTAACAGTTGTTGTAGAGTATAAAGCTTTCTGATTCGAAATAACGACAGTAACAATTTATCTGTTATCCTTGTTATTACTTCTTTTTGTAAATTATTATATGTGCATTCTTTTTTTCTTTGTAACTATAATCACCGTTTTACTATTTGGAATTGTTGCTCTGTAAGTATTCATTGTATAAATAAATAAATAATATTCCCAACTTTTGAGAAGTTCTTGCTATGCCTGCAACATATTCATGCCAGGATATACTTGCTCCCGAATTAACTCCCAACAAATTGAGTGACGATGTTGACTCCTTCAAGATATTTTAGAAGATGCTGATTGATAGCCTTTTCCAAGACTTTCAATATTATTGAAAGCAGTGCGACTGGTCGGTAGTTATTTGGCAAGGTCTTGCCTTCTGTAGGTAACGTCTGAACTGTTGCACATTTCCAGCAGGAAGGAAATATTCCCTTTCTGTAGGATAGGTTGAAAAGTCTACAGAAAACTGGTATTAGTTCTCTTGCACAGTTTTTGAGAACTATGGCAGGTATTCCGTCAGCGAAGCAAAGAGTTCAGCCAACAAGTTCGCTTTCTCAACAGGTGTCGTTGCAATAGAATTATCTGGCCGTGTGAGTGGTGGTATGGTGGACTTGGAATTGTTGGGACAATCGAGAGCGAGAAGTTTCGTCCATAATTTCTTTGCATCTGTTCCGGACACGAACCAAGGTGTTACGATTTATGATGTTAGGATTTTCACGCCATTGTCGGTAGGCAAGATGTTCAGAAGTAACAGCTTCTTTGCATTTTCGGTCAAACCAAGGCTTGCTGTTGGAAGGGTATTTCTTCGAAAAAGGGATGTAAGCTTCCATACTAGCCAAAATAACATCGGAAACCTCCGTGGCGCAGTCAGATGGATCGTCGGATCGAAAACAAACATCTAACCAAGGAAAATTTCGAAAATATTCCATGAGATCTTCCCATTTAACAGATTTGTACTGCCAAATCTTGCGCGGTCTAGGCGCCTCTCTGTCACTGATTAGTAGGATACTCGATGTCGAAAGCAGTTTATGGTCGGAAGAATCTAACGGCGAATTTACGGTGACTGTGTAAATCTCCGGATTAGTGGTTAAAAACAGATCAAGAAGACTGGCGAACTCCCCGTCTCGATCAGGGATTCGTGTTTTATCTTATTTTGTAAAAAAATTGTAATTTTCTTTTTGCTTGACCCTTCTCTTGTTCATCATAAAAGCAATTTCTTTTAATCTTTGAAGTACAAGAACATCACTTAGAGGGATATCATTTTCTTCTGCCCATCTCATGCACACATTGAAACTTTTAACCGCCTCATCATTCTTCACAGCGTTCTTAACAGTCTGGTTTGTTTTAGTATTTAACTCTGAACCTTCATTATCACTCTCGTGTTGTTCATCTGTATCATCTGTGTCTTCCGGTGGTAACAAATCTTCATCATTTTCAAGCCAATTACATATTTCTACGTTCGTGAGATTCTGCTCAGTGAGAACATTCAGCATATCTGAAACATCTGTTAAATATTTACGAATTAACCCAAAAAATAGGCAGGCTTTACCTTTCATTTCTTTATTCGTGGAAAGCAAATTGTGCCGCAATTCACTCAGAGGAATCAGATCTTCAGCATCATATTCAGTGTCTGGGTTGGTATCTGCCACATAAGCCATAATTTTGTGCCAGCACTTTTTCAAGACTTCAGGGGAGACTTTTTCCTGTGAATTGCGTAGTAGACATACAGCATCTTTTAAGTTAATACTTTTTAATAACCTAACAAGGTTCTCTTCATTATTTGATAAAATATGGGCTAAAAGACTTTTCCGATAAAATAATTTTGTCAGTCTGATTGCGTTCTGGTCCATAGGCTGCAAAAGTGCAGTACAATTTGGTGGAAGAAATAATGTTGTAAACTGTCCATCCTCACTAGTCAGCTCTTCTATAGTTCCATGGCTCAAAGCGTTATCAACGATTAGCAGGGCTCTTTCAGGCAAGTTGAGACTTCTTAAATGACTTTTGACTTGACGAATAAAAGAATGATGAAACCAGTCTAAGAAAATTGCTGTAGTCATCCATACATTGGCAGATGATTTGTACTCAACAGGTATGTTCACATTTTTAAAAGCTCTCGGATTTTTTTGCCTTTCCTATCACTAACTCGCACTTTAATTTTTGTGATCCATCAGCATTGCAACAGGCTAGAAAGGTAACGCGTTCTTTGTTTATTTTTCGACCTGGTGCGGTCTTTTCCTGAGAACGAACCAGCGTTTTTTCAGGCAACATTTTCCAATACAGAGCTGATTCATCTGCATTGTATATTTGAGTAGGTCCAAGGTTTAATTCTTTTATCTTATCTGCGAATAAAGTTAGGAAACGACGAGACTTTCATCATTGGATAGTTTTTCGCCATAGACTTTTAAAGCATGCATACCATGTCTTTTTCTGAAGTTATAAATCCAGCCTCTGCTAGCTCTAAAATTATCATTCCCGTAGGTTTCAGTGTAAAACTGTTTTGCTTTGCCTGATAAAATTTCGTAGGAAATTGGGACGTGCCTTGATCGTTGCGTACAAAACCATGTATACAAACGAGTTTCCATTTCTGGATATTCGGCTTTTCGTAAGGTTTTTCTGACGCGAGGACCAGAATCACATTTGGAAATAAATCTAAAAGAAGTTACACGTCCATAGTGAGTGTCCAAAATTATCTTTAAAATAAATCATATATACATACCTTTTGATTTTCCCTTGCTTCTTTTTTATATCTGAAATTGTGGATGTTCCTACTCCGTATTCATTTGCCAACACTTTTCCGCTTTCACCAAGAACTAGTCTTTCTAATATATCGGACTTTTGTTTTATTGTTAGTGTAATATGTTTTTCTTTTAGAAGGCATTTTAATATGTAGGTACATATACGTAAAAAAAACGTTTACATACTTATATGAACCACATAAAGTAAAATAGAACGTAGGTATGTTGTACTTGTGACAATAAACAAACAACTACAAAGTCCTTAACCTTTAGACGCGATACGCGATGCGTTGTAGGCAAATCAAAGGTACCTACAGTTTGTGTGAATCTCAGAGGTATTAGACTGGAAGTTAGGGGAATCCCCTCACTATCGATTTCAGTTTTCCTATGTAGTTTAAATTAAGTAGATGTCTAAAAACGCAGGTCCGGATTACCTAGTACTATCAAATCCGGATTATAAAGTACACAATGCAATAGAAATGTTTGTCCGGATTATTAAAGAATCCGGTTTAATGGAGATCCGGATTATCGAGGTGGCACTGTATATTATATATTTTATTTATAATTTAATTATATTTATTTAATTTATATTAGATTTGTTATTTATACTTTTAAGAATATTTCAAGCTTTACAAAATGGAATCGCAGATTGAAGGTAATATAAAAAAAAATTATAGACTTTTAAGACGCGGTACATTTATTCTTTTGCGTTTTTCTCGAAACTATTTTTTGAAACTCGTGGAGATCTACTGAACCAATTTTGATAAAATTTATACCACGTATTCTTTAAAATATTATCTTGAAGTTGACCTAAGATTTTTTTCGATTAGATTGCACCATTCATTTTTTATTAATTTTTAAAACTCAAAATTTTTACAGAAAAATCTGAGTTTATTTTCGAACAGCTGTAACTTCTACGAGATGTGAGCTGGTGCATTATCTTGGTAAAACAACACTTTTTTCCTAAATGCGGCCTTTTATTCGTGATTTCACCATTCAGTTCACCAACGTAATAGTCTCTGGTGATTGTTTGCCTCTTCTCAAGGAATCAGTATCAGTATCACTTCGATCGGCTTTCATGCGGTTGCAGCCACTCAGGCGTGTAGTGGTGGATCCATGTTTCGTCCATTGCTACGAATCGATGCAAAAAGTCCTTTGGATTACGCCGAAACAGTACCAAACAGCGCAGCGTTCTGAATATTCGACACGTTACTGTTGTTGACGAATCGCGATAATACGCGGCACCCATCGGGCACATTTTCATATGCAATATTCAAGCGTTCTGTTGAGATATTCACGATGTCAGCTATCTCTCTCACTTTCATTTTGCGGTCATTCAGATTAGTATGGTGGATTTTTTTGTGTTTTCTGGAGTGACTGTCTCATTCGAACGTGCGGAACGCGATGTATCATCGGTGCTTGTACGGCCGCATTAAAATTCACTAAACCATCGACATATAGTATAGTTGCTATCGACGGACCGGATGAACCATAACACTTCTCAAGACATTCTTTGGTTCTGACGTTTTTTCCCATCAAAAGGCCAAATTTAATCAGCACACGAAATTTTTTTTGTTCCATTTGTGCAAAAATCAAAAGTAGCGTCACTCAAACAGCTAAAATAATATACAAAAGTCATGAAATTTTACACAAATCTTCTGAGAGTTGACACTAACTAAAGCCTCGGGACTTTTCACCTCAGGTAGTAGTTATTATAAAGATAGTTGTATACTACTAGCCGGGCCCGCGGCTCCGCTCGCGTGGACTTGATTCACTACTATCGTCACTGCTTATTCCTTATGTTACCCAACGTAATAAAATATCTCCCATTATTTCCCCTTATCTCTACATAATTTCCATTATCTAGGCTTATCTCTGCTCATCTCCCATTATTTCTCCTTGACACCCATTATTTCTCCTTATCTCCCATTATCTCACTTTATCTTCCATTTTCTAGGCTTACATCGAATTATATAGAACATATGAACAAATTTATAAAAAACACGTAAATCGGATAAGTGGTTCTCGAGTGATAAGCGCACTAACAGACAGACAGACAGACAGAGAGACGTTGCATTTTATATATTATATTCTTTACTACATGATATTGTTCCGTTTAGTGGTTTAGGCAGTGTATTGCAAGAGAACGCGCTAGGGGCAAACTTTTCTCCGACTTGATTCACTATTATCGTACTTATTCCTTACGTCGCCTAACGAAAAAAAAAAAAATATATCCCATAACCTGGCTAGAGAACATACGTATGTTTAAAAAAAAAGCACGTAAATCGGATAAGTGGTTCTCCAGTGATAAGCACACAAACCGACGGACAGAGAGAAGACAGACAGACGGACAGAGAGACGTTGCATTTTATATATATTATAGATATAGATTATTATTATTATTATATAACCTAGCTAAAGAATATATGTATGAATTAAAAAAAAGACACATAAATCGGATAAGTGGTTCTCGCGTGATAAACGCACTAATGAATTATAGATTATAGATATTCTCTGCTGCATAATATTGTTCCATATTTAATGGTTTAGATTGTGTATTGCAAGAGAACGCGCTAGCGGCAAACTTTTTTTCCGACTTCATTCACTATTATTGTCACTGCTCATTCCTTATGCTACCTATCGTAATAAAATATAGCCTATAACCTGGCCGGAGAACATATGTATGTTTAAAAAAAAGTACGAAAATCGGATAAGTGGTTCTCCAGTGATAAGCGCACTAATGGACAGACAGACAGAGATACGTTGCATTTTATATATTATAGATGTAATAAAATATATATCTATAACCTAGTAAGAGAACATATGTATGAATTTAAAAAATCACGTAAATCGGATAAGTGGTTCTCGAGGGATAAGCGCACTAACGGACAGACAGAGAGACGTTGCATTTTATATATATTATAGATATAGATTATTATTATTATTATATAACCTGGCCAAAGAATATATGTATGAATTTAAAAAAAGACACGTAAATCGGATATGTGGTTTTCGCGTGATAAACGCACTAATGGACAGACAGAGAGACATTGCATTTTATATAGATTGTAGATTATAGATATTCTCTGCTACATAATATTGTTCCATAATTAATTGTTTAGGCTGTATATTGCAAGGGAACGCGCTAGCGGCAAACTTTTTTCCGACTTCATTCACTATTTTACGTTACTGCTCATTCCCTATGCTACCTATCGTAATAAAATATAGCCTATAACCTGGCCAGAGAACATATGTATGTTTAAAAAAAAAAGTACGTAAATCGGATAAGTGGTTCTCTAGTGATAAGCGCACTAACGGACAGACAGACAGAGAGACGTTGCATTTTATATATATTATAGATTAGCATTATGACACCATAACATCATTCCCCTATTTAGAACAGTTTGATGAATGTAAATACAGTATTACTTTGTCTTTTGCGATTACATTTGCACTAAAGCATAAAGTGATCCGGATTAGCTTGAATAATTTCAGTCAAATACCGTTCTGTTAAGAATATAATTTTCTTGTGTATTGTTTGTTATAGATAAGACGTGGTGGGTGTACTACTAGTCTCTTTGACATTTCCTTAACTGCTGAGAGACCAAGAAACTGGACAACTGGTCGAGAATAGTTTATTTTGTGTAACTCACCTTTTTTTATTTAATTTAAAAGTTTGTTAGTATGATATGTATATATAAAAATATCGATAATAATAATGAAAGAGAAAAATATCTGATTTTATTAAAAAATCGTTTAAAATAAAACATCTTTATATTAATTAACCATTTATTTATTTACGGCTTGGTTTATGGAATTTTATTCCCTTCATATGTACAATGTTTTAACTTATGTAGATTTATAAAGTAAAATCTAAAATTCTAGCGTTAACTAATTACATTTTAAGACCTAGCAATTCACAAGGTAAAAATTACTTTTATGTCAGCATCCTTTTAGATATTAAAATATTAAAAAATATTGAATATTAACAATTTACTTTGTTAACTTTGCACTTTATTATTAAATTTCTATGACTGCAGTTTCGTTGATCGTTCGATCAATTTTCAAATGCCGTAATTTCTATACTTTATTTGAAACTGATAGTAATAAAAATTCCAGTGGACTGGCTGGCGGTCCTATAATAGAGGGCTGCTATCTATTTCCAGGTATTTTTCAGGTAACAATGCTCTTCTGTAAGGAAGTTGCATATTTAGAGCAGCATGCCCAAGTGTTAAGGCCAGTTAGTGACGAGTCAGTCATAATGAAAAGCGTATAGTTAAAAATGTATATTACTACGTTAAAAACGATCAAAATTGTGATTTAAGTGCGGACGATTGTGTGACAAAATGTTCCTTAATGACCGGAGTTGGTAAAGCCACAATTTACAGAATTTTAAGAGAAGAAAGGGAGGGAGGTATAGACTCTCTAAAAAAGAGACCAGGTAGAAAAGAACTTAAGCTGACAGATAACACAAGCAGGCAGTAAGGCGTATTGTTCATGACTTTTTTATGGAAAAAAGAATTCCAACTTTGGGTATGATCCTACAGGCTGCGACACGCCACCCAGAAATACCGAAAATGAGTAGAGTGGAGTATTTTAAAAGATATGAATTTTTATTGGAAAAGGTATGGAAGAAAATCTTTATTGACAGAAAATGGAGAAATTGTACACTGGAGAAGAGACTATTTAAGGAAAAGCAGGCTCTGAAGGAAAGAAGGATGAAACGTTAATAAATGAAGGGTACAAGTCAAGAAATTTTGGCAAGAAAGATGGGAATATCAAAAATGTTCGCCAAGCATTCAATGAAGGTATCTCTGCTGGTCTTAAACCGCCATCTAGTAAGAGACGTAGATTAATTATTAGTACAGACCGGATTATATGCATTTGCATATTTTCATACGTATTTGCATATATAGACCATTCTCACCGATTATTGCATATTTTACCCAAAATCTATTAATGATGCATATTTTCCCTATATTTACAATATTTCTCAGAATTACTAGGCAATTGAATTGCTCAGGGTATTGTTAATGTCGCCGTCTGGAACCGATCTTATCGCCGGAACATTACCTGCAATAGTCTAAACATCGATTAGGCTATAGTGCCAAGGAAATACCCAAAATTGGTCGGGATATTAAGTGATAAGTAGTTAGTTTCTAAGAATATTTGTTTGAGCGTGGATCAAATAAACAATTTTCTCGAAGACGAATTTTTATTTTAAAACAAGATATCAGTTTTTTAACATTATTGTTGACGCGCTTGCATCAGTGTAGTCTTTTTGCAATTTTTTAACATGTATTAAAGTTTAACGTGTACCATGCCACCCGCAAAAAAGTGTCTCTTCGTGGGTAGCTGATTATCCTGGAACATTTACATAGGACGGAAATGTTTTATATTGTCGAGTTTGCGAGAAAAATGTTTCGTGCACCAAAAATGTTTCAAATTGACCAGCATGTCAAGACAAGTCTTCATGTCGCAGGATTGTAAAAAAAAGCCCACGACAACTTATAACAGCAGCAAGTAGCAGTGATTCCACTTCTATAGGCAAACAAAAAAAACACTTTAGCGTGGATTTATGTGAAGCATTGCTTGCAACTTACAAATCCTACATTCAAAGATTTTCTGCGAAAATATTGCTTGAATCAAAAAATACCAGACGAATCAACACTGCGTAAAAATTACATACCAACAATTTACCAACATGTTCTGGAAGAAATACGTAATGAACTTCAGGATGACATTATTTGGATTTCAGCTGATGAAACTACCGACAGTTTTGGTCGTTATATTGCGAATTTAATTGTGGGTGCATTAAGATTAGAGCCTTCTTCCTATCTGGTGGCCTGCAAAGAACTTGACAAGACAAATCATTCTACAATCGCCAGATTTGTGAATGAGGGCATTAAAAAAATATTTCCTGAATCTTCTGAAGATGAAAGAGTGTTGATATTTCTCTCAGATGCTGCCCCTATATGAATCAAGGCAGCCAAAATCCTCCAAGTATCTTATCCAAATTTAATTCATGTGACGTGCTTTGCTCATGGAGTCCACCGACTCGCTGAAGAAGTACGATCCACGTTTGGAAATGTAAATAAACTGATTGCATCAGCAAAGAAAGTGTTTCTTAAGGCACCTGCTCGCAATAACGCCTATAAAGAACACCTCCTGAACCAGTGGTAACTCGATGGGGAACATGGATTAAAGCTGTACTATTTTACAATGACTTCGATAGTGCAGAGGCTATGGCAGTTCGTCAATCCAAGGAAGCATTTAGCGATTCTGATATTAAAAAAAAAAACATAGCTTTGATTAGCACTCACTTTTCCCACATACCTGCGGGTATTAAAAAACTTTAAACTCGAGGTTTGGCGTTGACCGATCAATTCAGTTAATGAATAAAATCCGTCAAATAAACTCCACATTGCCAGATGTATTCCCACGTAGAGTTAAAGAAAAGTTTGAAAACATTTTGTGCAATAACCCAGGCTCTGAATCTTTGTGTCAAATTGATAGTTTTATTAATGGGACGGGTGAACTTTTGCCAGAAACAATAAGTGCTAACATAGCACCCAAATTCAAATACTGCCCAGTTACCTCAGTGGATGTGGAACGGTCTTTTTCCCTATTTTAAGTTATCGAAGACACAATCTTACTACCCAATATTTGGAACAATACCTTATTGTTTACGTGTACAAGAATACAAATGTTAAACAATTTTAAAAAATGTTAAATAATTGTTAATTAAATTTAAACATCGTCGATAACTCGTTAATTTTAGGCTGATTTTGAAATAAAAAACTAAAAATTACTACTTTTATTATTATTTAATATTGCATATTTTGACCCTTTTCATGCATATTTTAAGCTTTTTTCATGCATATTTGTATGCATATTTTAAGCATTTTTCATGCATATTTGCATGCATATTTCAAGATTTTTATGTTGCATATAATCCGGTCTCTAGTGATAAGGTAATCTCTAATATGTGTTCATATTTTAATTATTCTAATTTGTAACTTCTGTTTTATAAACGAAAAAAAAAAGGATTTTAATATAACACTCCTTAAGGCATAATTAGAATTCTAAAATTTCCGACCGTTTGGCCTGTTATAAAATTTATGTTTTATTGCCCGGAAAAACCCAAATGTATAGTTCATAATATTAGGCACCTGTGTAACCCTTATAAAAAGGACACATCTAAGTTTGGAAATTAATGCGTTTGAAAATGTGGTAAACCTACGAAAGTGCAGTGACGTAGAAACTAAATAATAAATTCATAAGTTAAAGAAATTTGTTCATTTTCAATATTTACAATGTTTTTTATCATTACGTAACAGTCAAATCAATCAATAAGTTATGAGAGAATAACCCTGTACTTATAAATTAAAATAATTTCACCAAACTGAATCTCTGTAGGCAAATATACTTACTATAAACGATTTTCTACTAAGTAGTATTAAGCCATGTATCCACTAGGCAACAATTGACGCGCAACGCGTGACGCTCAACATCGTGTGGACAGACAACGTTGCTAAACAAAACTTCCGCATCGACGTTCAACATGATGAGCAACATGTTGTGCAACATGTTGCGCGTCAATTGTTGCCTAGTGGATACAAAGCTTTACTCTTCAAATCTCACTCTTAACATTCATTATTTCAGCAAACACTAGCGTTCACTCTCTAAATTGTTTACAATTTTTTTACTGCTAATAAAAATACACTTAATACTTTGATTATATAGAAAATTGCATTGCATCAAAGAAATATTCATACCTAGAACTCACACATCACACTAGTTTAGTCAATGAAGTAAAGCCATCAACCACCAGTGGGAATTTACAACAAGCTAATATTACAGAATATTTTGGGACAACCAGACAGTGAAATATAGACGATCCTAAAGCAAAACTTGCACATACAGCGGTAGGAGAGACGATAGCCTTCGACAACCAGCATTTTTCTTGTATTTAGGTTATTGCTATGCTGGGAATGTGGAATCTTTGGCACAATGACACTATTCAGTATATATCACCACTACACCAAACACTTTATTTTTGCACTCGACGCCCGTTTCGCTAACCATGTTAGCTTCATCAAGAGCGATGATCCACTAAAGCTAGACTATAAATCTACCCTATTTATACTTAGTCAAACACCTGAATTACTCAAACGGAACTATTGGCATAGCCAAGGCCATCCGTTCCGGTCAACTGACCAGTAGAGGGGGCTATATGGAATATTTTTTTTTGCAAAAATTTTGATGCTGTAATTTCCGATCATTTTTGTCAACTTATATATTGTCATGACGAGCAAGCAATATTACCAGAGGCAGTTCAACGGGAAACGGTCCGATGCCTTAGGATGGTTGACAGTGGTTCAATTAACGAATTTAATTTTCTTTTTGATTCACTTAAAATAGACCTCACTCAGAGCAATATGGAAAAAAACTTTGAACACTTCTTTGATGCGTTTAATTGGTGCTTTCAGCTGTCCGAATAAAGAGGTTAAGGAAAATAAGCTACACAATTTTCTAATGAACTCCTTGAGGATATTAAAAACTTAAAAAATTTACATTGGTTATAGAAACGTACTGAGGACTTTCAACTAAAAAATAAATATAAACACATAAAAAAAACATAAATAGTAAAATTAAGAAAGAAAAAGAAAGCTATTATAACAGGAAAATAAATAACAAAAAACAAAACAAAGATCACCTGGAATATAATTAATTTTTTAAATGGCAAAAAACCAAAATAATTCCAAAAGATATATTAACCAAATATGCACAGATAATGTCACTCTTACTAATGCAGAAGACACAGCAAGTAGCTTTAATAATTATTTATCTACTGTTGTAAGAAATAAATTAAATTCCCACTTCAGTAACGGTTTATCACAGGAATGCACTGTATCAAAGAAGTGTTTTGAAGCCTTTCAATATACTAATGTAACTTCACAGGATGTTAGGTCTGCCATAAAAAAGTTATCCAATAAAAAATCAACGGGACCAGATGAGATACCTATTGCTTTGTTGAAGAGATGTTCGCCTAGAGTAGTTGCTTGCCTGGTTTATTTAATAAATATGTGTGTTTATGAAGGTATTTTCCCTTCACGACTGAAAGAGGCTAACATTTTACCTGTATTTAAAAAGGGCGATCCCCTTTTAATTGAAAATTATAGGCCTATATCTTTAAACTTTGAATTGTTGTGGCTGTTACTTGATGGAAATTCATAACGAATGTAATGAAAGACTGACTGATTTTGTCAAATTTCCACTTTATTTAGTTTCACTGAAACTGTATGACGCGTTTCGCTATACTATAGCTTCGTCTGATACAAAAAAAAAATGTTATATGAGTATCTTAACAAACCTTGAGAATTCTTCGAATTAAAATTAAAATCATATGTAAAGTAGAAATCATTTTTTAAAAAAACTTTGTCTGTAAATGAAAAAGCTTTACTTGCCTCCTACAAAGTTTCATATAAAATAGCCAGATGTAAAAAGCCTCACACCACTGGTGAAGAGCTTGTCTTGCCAGCAGCAATTGAGATTGTAGAAACTATGTTTGGAGATAGTTGCTATCCATACCTATATCAAATGATACTGTATTTTTCTGCAAACCAATAAAACTCAAAGCAACATCACTCGCATTATCTGCTATCGTAAATGATTTTATAAACGAGGCAAATATGGAGTGGAAAAATTGCGTCAGAATATGTACCGATGGTGCTCATTCAATGTCTAGAAGTTTTCAAAGTGTACAAGCAGTTGTGAAACAAAAATCTCCACTGTGTGTGTGGACACATTGTATGATCCACAGAGAAGCTCTGGCTTCCAAAGAAATGAGTCTTGCTCTGAATATTGTGCTCACCACAGTTGTAACCGTAGTAAATTATATTAAAATGAAACCCTTAAAATCTAGAATTTTTTCTGCACTTTGTAAAGACATAGGTCCCGAACATTCAGCTATTTTATTGCGTGGCAAGATGGTTATCACGTGGGAAACGTTTGCAACGTGTTTATGAATTAAGAAATGAAATCGCCATTTTTCTAGAAGAGGAAAACCTACCTGAAGCCGAGAAGTTTCGAAATAGTTTATTTGTGATGAAATTGAGCTACTTGGTCGATATATTCGAGAAACTAAATACCTTAAATCTTCAACTCCAAGGAACAAATACACATATATTCGATACAAGTGATAAAATTAATGCTTTTTGTAGAAAATTGGAATTGTGGAGCAGAAATGTAAAGCAAAAAAACCTAGAAATGTTTGCAAATGTGGGTGAATGTATTAAAACATACAAGGCTGAAGAATAACATGTGAAAGTTGTTTTAGTAACCATTGAAAATCATCTAGCCATGTTGACAAAGAATTTTAAAAAGTATTTTCTTACTGACAACTTAGTAGCAAGTTACGAGTGGGTTAGGGACCCATTTCAAAACACTCCCGAAGGGCTCTCAACTTTCGAGGAAGAAATCTTCACAGACTTCACGGCAAGTGGCGAAATCAAAAAACAATTTAATAATAAATCAGTCTTTGAATTTTGGTCAGGGGTGAATGATGAGTTTTCTGCACTGAAAACAAGAGCATTTGGTATTACCATTTTCAACATCCTACCTTTACGAAACCGGATTTTCTGCGGTGGCTGCTTTGAAAACAAAATATAGATCTCAACTAAATATAGAAAAAGAACTCAGAGTGTCTATTTCCAATATTAAACCATCCTTCGAAAATCTTTGCTCTGCAAAACAGGCCCAAGGGAGTCACTAATAATTATTAAACTTGTTTTTAATTTAGTATTGATATGTTTTAATTATTAGGTAAATACATTGTGCAGTACTAATACAATCCTATTTATAGGTGTATTATATCAGTGTAAATGTGTATTTTATTTTTTATTATGTCAGAATGTATTTTGTTTTGCTTTCCTTCCAATAAATTATATTAAATGTTTTTAATAATAATTTCTTTTCGATACGCTCGCGCCCCCCAATAGTGTAATTACGCCCCCCCCTAGTGGGGCGCGCCCCACAGGTTGAGAAACGCTGGTATGGAGACATCTGTCTTGGTATTATTTTGCTTCGCGTGTAAAACAGGTGCAATGAAATATTCCTAATGATTCATTTCATTACAACTAACATAAATTAGCCGCATTACATTTTTTAGTTCATCGTTTGGTCACTTTTCCTCTGAATAGAATAAACTTCAATAATGAAAGAAATCGTATTAGGAATATAACTAGAGTTAATGGCTATGACGATGACTTAATAAACAAGTTAATAAATAGACATAAGTTCAGATTAAATATTTAAAATTCCCCCTTTTTACACGCGAAGCAAGTAAGACCAAGTATGTATCCATACCATATTATCCGAAATATAGCAGGGGACTAAATAAGGTATTTAATAAGGTAGGCGTCACCTTAGTCTATAAGTCATCAGACAATTTGAGGAATTTCTTAGAAAATCCTAAAGACAAGATTCCTAATTGTAAGAAAAGCAGAATTTATGAAATTTTTTATAATTATTGCGACAAACAGTATGTTGGGGAAACTAAATGGTCAATTAAAACACGATTTAAAGAACATTCAGCACATTTAAAATACAGTAGAACAGAAACATCTAGGATTGCCGAATATGCCCTTGTAGCTGATCATACTGTAACGTTAAATAATCTAAGATTAATTAAACATGTATCTGGTAGGAGATTGTTGAATGCATACGAAAGTATAGAAGTGATAATATGTACAAGTAGTTTAAAGAAAGACAGAAGGTCTATTCCTTATAGTCTCCTCTACTGGTTACTTAACCGGAACTGGATGGCCTCCCTTATGCCATTAGTTCGGCCTGAGTAATTCAGGTATAAATAGGGTAAATTTGTAGTTTAGCTTTAGTCAATCACCGCTCCATGAAGCTAACATGGTTAGCGAAACAAGCGTCGAGTGCAAAGAAAAATGTGATGTATTGGTGATATATACTGAGTAAGGTTTTGTTATTTACTTTTGTACAGTAAAATGCACCTACACCTATAACTTAAAAGGGTATAGGTAACAATAAAGTATTGTCAAAATAATTTTCTTCCCCTCTCTTTATCAAAAAATAAGCTCGCAAAATATTCTAAAAAATAAAAACGCAAAAATTCCAAATAATTATTTTTTGAGAGGTCAAGAGGCTGTTTGGTCTACTTGAGTTGAAGTATAACCAAGCCGATTATTTTTTAGCCAGAGCGTCATTCCCGAAATATACAAAAAGTGCAAGACTCGAATTGCTGATTTACTATCAAGTAATGATTATTTTCCTTTACAACATATATATGGACATCTGACGCAAATTACAAAACCTCTGCGTAATATCGGAGGCATAGAAGGTAGTCCCACCAGCCAAAACATCAAGAATGGAGTACCGTTACATCTCTGGTTTAAAGCCCATGATGATAGGCGTCACTTTTTTGACCAAACAGAGTGCATAATGTAAGTTTGTCTTAAAAGGGTCAACCCCCATTTAAGCACACACCACGCGGAAAAATGAAATAAATTAACGAAAAGTTCGACGAGCTGGGAAAATTAATTTTTAGATTATATTGTAATTAAAATAACGTTCTAATCGAGTTTTTAGGCCACCTACTAAACATCCTTACTTATAAAAAATTATAGATTTGGGCTCCTAAAGCGTCCAGGTTGTACATAATAGATGACTGCACATGAAAAAATGAGACACAGCTTTTCAGATGTTGAAGAATCAAAGTATATTTGAGTCTATGCATCTGAAATATCCTGCAAACCGCAAATATCGAACAATTGGAAAGAAAAATGCAACTGTGCCTCTGTTTGTACTAAAAGAAAAAAACATATATACTTTTAAAAATACCTAAAATTATTTTCAAGTAAAAATATCCTCTTCTTTGGAGTTTCTCGTGAATATTTTCATAAAACAACCAACTAAGTACCTAATAATTACACATTTCCTTTAACTAAATAACACCCATAATTTTGGTCATAACCAAGTCCACTTGCAGTTACTTTTTTGAAGGTCCTTCATCTGCTATATCTAAAATAAATTTGTTTTTACCATTTTTATAAGTTACAAAAAATGCTGTTATTTAAGACAAAGAGAGGTTTTTTTAAGACAAGGAGAGGTCCGAACAATTTGATTTGTTTGTATAATAATGTCCTAGTTGTGTCATTTCCCGAAACGCCGACATCAGTTGACCAATAAGATTATGTGGTTCGACGCTGTGAATTATTTTTGTGGAATTTTGTTGAATTCCAAGTTTATGTTAGCAAGCCGTAAACAATGTCCGAGGTTAAAGTCAAGATACAACGCATGATTAATAAGATTGAGCTGAATCTGAACCCGAGGTAAATTTAATCGCAACATTAAGTTAAAAATAAAAACAATAAACTGTAAAATGCAATTTACAATCCTGCACGTATTCAACAAAACTGTGAGATTCTTAATTATTTCAGTTTTAATTATAACAAGAATATTCTTATTTACAATAGTAACTTCAAATTATTGTAATTCTTTTGAATTCTGAGAAATCCTTCAAGACACTTATAGAAAAAGGAAGCCGGTCAAATGATTAAAACTTTCTTAATATTTGGTTCTTGACCTTCTCAACAACAGTGATTCCCGTGGAACAACAACAACAGGAGTCGGACTTGCGTAGGGTTCCGTACCGTGATTACTTTTAAAATAAAAATTTTTGTTACGGAAGTATAAAATGATCAGTGACGTCGACAAAACACATCCCAAATGAGTTTTTAAAAATCCATATCCTGAATTCGGACACAAACTTGTTTGTGATGGTTAAAAAATTTTCTACAACGTGAACTTCAATATCGTTAGGAAAATTGCAAAACACATCTTGTGCAGTAAAAAAAGCATTTGAAATTGCATACTCTAGATACAACAATATTATGATTTTATCCTCTCTGGGGTATCACCAGGAGTATTGTCCTGAGTTCTGGACCTCCAAAAACTTGTGCTCTTTTATTTATAACCAATTTAAGTTTTCAAAACACGTTTTTTGAGCTTAAAATGCGAACGACTCCGATTATACAGTCAGTTCAAAAAGTCTCCATACATCACCTCCTTTCTATACTATTTTTCTGTTATGTTTAACTAATTAATTGGAACTATGAGAAAACATGTTTAAATTAATATTTAAAACTTAACCAACGGGGATTAGTATTAAAAACAACTACGGAACATTTTATTTGAGGTTACATCATTGTTGTAAAAATGCAAACAAAATTAATGTCAAAAAATTCTCCATACACTCAAGAAACACGTTATAATCAGCCGCATTTTATCAAGCTATCTATTGCTCGCTAAACTGAAAACAAATGAATAATTTTCGGTCATATTTTATAATCTGTCACTTGTTGCTAGTAATTTTGCATTGGGTTTTCAAAGTGGTATTAAAAATGAGCGAGAGAAATTGTGAATTTCCATTTCAAGTTCGAAAGATCATAATTGATTTGTGCAAAGATGGAACATCATACAGAAATATATAAAAAATTGTTAAAATGTCGCATGCATGCTACTGTTCACTACATTGTAAACCAGTATAAATCAACGGGTTCCTAAAAAATTCGATCACGCTCCGGTCGTTCCAAGAAGCTGACTCCACGTGAAGAGGCCAGTATTGTTAGACAAATAATTATAGATCCCAAGAAAAGTGCACCAAAATTAAAAGAAGTACGGGAACTATTTTCGAAAAATGTTTTTTCACAAACTTAAAAAATAATTGTTGGGTGGATGCCTCCTATCGGGATAACTTGCCATGTACAACTCGGCGGCTTGTCTGCTATTCTTTCTGCACTCTCCATAAATTAATAGCATGTCTACTTTTTCATCCGTTGAATACATTCTTGTTAACGAAAAATTATTTTTGACGTAAAGTAAACAATAATAATCCATTTCAAGTTCGAAAGATCATAATTGATTTGTGGAAAGATAGAAAATCGTACAAAAATATAGGAAAAATTGTTAAAAAGTCGCATGTTATTGTTCAGTACATTGTAAACCAGTATAAATCAACGGGTTCCTATAAAATTCGACCACGCTCCAAGAAACTGACTCCACGTGAAGAGGCCAGTATTGTTAGACAAATAATTATAGATTCCAAGAAAAGTGCACCAAAATTAAAAGAAGTACGGGAACTATTTTCGAAAAATGTTTTTTCACAAACTTAAAAAACAATTGTTGGGTGGATGCCTCCTATCGGGATAACTTGCCATGTACAACTCGGCGGCTTGTCGGCTATTCTTTCTGCACTCTCCATAAATTAATAGCATGTCTACTTTTTCATCCGTTGAATACATTCTTGTTAACGAAAAATTATTTTTGACGTAAAGTAAACAATAATAATCCATTTCAAGTTCGAAAGATCATAATTGATTTGTGGAAAGATAGAAAATCGTACAAAAATATAGGAAAAATTGTTAAAAAGTCGCATGTTATTGTTTAGTACATTGTAAACCAGTATAAATCAACGGGTTCCTATAAAATTCGACCACGCTCCAAGAAACGGACTCCACGTGAAGAGGCCAGTATTGTTAGACAAATAATTATAGATCGCAAGAAAAGTGCACCAAAATTAAAAGAAGTACGGGAACTATTTTCGAAAAATGTTTTTTCACAAACAGTAAGAAATTGTTTACAGACGGCAGGCTATAAGGGGTGTGCAGTCAGGAAGAAGCCGTTAATTTCGGAAGCCAATCGCAAAAAGCGGTTAGCTTTTTCTAGGGAATACGTTACTAAACATCCTGAATTTTGAGAATCCGTAATCTTTAGTGATGAAACTAAAATCAACCTTTTTGGGTCTGATGGCATAACTAAAGTTTGGAGAAAGAAGAATACCGCATTCGATATTAAAAACATTTGTTCCACGGTGAGACAAGGGGGTGGCAGTGTTCTGCTTTGGGGATGTATGTCCGCTGGAGGGGCTGGAAATTTATATTTTATTAATGGTACCATGGATTCAGCATGTTTATCTGAACATTTTAAGAAACAATTTAAGAGAAAGTGTCCTAAAATTAGCACTTGAAAAAAGATACATTTTCCAACAGGACTACGATCCGAAACATTCCGCAAACTTGGCGCGAGAATAGATGTTCCATAATGTACGACCCGATGTTAATACCATCGAGCATTTATGGGAGGAACTTAAATGGCCCGTTCGCAAACTTAATGTTTCAAGTAGAAAAGAATTAAAAATAGAAGGGTGGTTGCAAGCATAACAAAAGGGTACAGGAGATTATCCAAGCCAACGGCGGTCCTATTAAACATTAGTTTAAATGAAGTTGTTATTTTTCGTTAAATTCCATCAAACTATTATTGGTAATTGTTAAGTGTATGGAAACTTTTTTGACATTAATTTTGTACATCTTTATAGCAATGATGTAACTTCTAAATAAAATGTTCCGTAGTTGTTTTTAATACCAATCCTCGTTGGTTAACAGGTTGACTGCCGACCACTCCGATCGGAGTGCGTCGGGTCTCTTCGCCAACGCCGTCTACTCCGATCGAAGTTCGACATGCGTTCTTACGAAACGTTTTAGTATTCCATCGGCGTTATATATGAAACGTGTTTCTAGTGGTGGCGTTGCTTAAAAACGCAAGTTCTAACAGGTGCTTAAGTGGTTCCGCGGATTTGCTTTTGGTTTGGTTGTAATCTGCCGTACAATATGGACAATCAACCTGGGCCTTCTGGTATTAAAAAAAGACATTGTAGTGATGAAAAAAAGGTATATGATAAGAAAAAGAAGCTAACTGACACTGAATTATTGCAGCTATTGGAAGAAAGCGGAGGTAGTAGTGACGAACATTACGTACCAGACACAGACGATAGTGATGTAAATTCAAGCTCCGAGTCCGAAGAAGAGAATTTTATAGACCCTATTCGGCCACATCAAACACTTCCTAGCCTTAATGAGATAAAATGGAACGACAGAGGTGCGTTAAAACAAATTTTGTTTCCAGAAAACCCAGGAATTATTGGTGCAAATTCCAGGACAGGGTGCACCTATCGATTTTTTTCGAAATGATCATTGATGATTTTTTACAAACTATTGTAGAACGAACGAACTCTTACGCAGTCGAGGTTTTGCTGCGCCCAGAAACAAGTACAAAATCACGTATTACTAATTTTAAAGATCTTACTTGACGAACTAAAAATTTTTTTGGCCCTGTTACTTCACACTGGCACAATATCCTTGAGCCGTCTTAACGATTATTGGAAAACTGATCCGCTATTTAATCTACCTGTTTTTAGAAAATATATGTCAAGGAATAGATTTTTGCTTATCTTGAGGTGTTTGCATTTTACATCTCCAGATATGGATCCGGCAGATCGGCTAGGAAAGATTAGATTTGTGGCAGATTTTTTTAACAACAAGATGGGAGAAATTTACTATCCTGGAAAAGAGTTGTTTTTGGATGAAGCTATGGTACTTTATCGGGGTCGTCTCCAGTTTAAACAGTATATCAAGAATAAGCGTCATAAGTATGGTATGAAGTTATACATGCTGTATTGTTAGACAAATAATTATAGATCGCAAGAAAAGTGCACCAAAATTAAAAGAAGTACGGGAACTATTTTCGAAAAATGTTTTTTCACAAACTTAAAAAATAATCGTTGGGTGGATGCCTCCTATCGGGATAACTTGCCATGTACAACTCGGCGGCTTGTCGGCTATTCTTTCTGCACTCTCCATAAATTAATAACATGTCTACTTTTTCATCCGTTGAATACATTCTTGTTACCGAAAAAGTATTTTTGACGTAAAGTAAACAATAATAATCCATTTCAAGTTCGAAAGATCATAATTGATTTGTGGAAAGATAGAAAATCGTACAAAAATATAGGAAAAATTGTTAAAAAGTCGCATGTTATTGTTCAGTACATTGTAAACCAGTATAAATCAACGGGTTCCTATAAAATTCGACCACGCTCCAAGAAACTGACTCCACGTGAAGAGGCCAGTATTGTTAGACAAATAATTATAGATTCCAAGAAAAGTGCACCAAAATTAAAAGAAGAAGTACGGGAACTATTTTCGAAAAATGTTTGTTCACAAACTTAAAAAATAATTGTTGGGTAGATGCCTCCTATCGGGATATCTTGCCATGTACAACTCGGCGGCTTGTCTGCTATTCTTTCTGCACTCTCCATAAATTGTCATGTCTACTTTTTCATCCGTTGAATACATTTTTGTTAACGAAAAATTATTTTTGACGTAAAGTAAACAATAATAATCCATTTCAAGTTCGAAAGATCATAATTGATTTGTGGAAATATGGAAAATCATACAAAAATATAGGAAAAAAAAATTGTTAAAAAGTCGCATGTTATTGTTCAGTACATTGTAAACCGGTATAAATCAACGACCACGCTCCAAGAAACTGACTCCACGTGAAGAGGCCAGTATTGTTAGACAAATAATTATAGATGCCAAGAAAAGTGCACCAACATTAAAAGACGAAGTACGGGCACTATTTTCGAAAAATGTCTGTTCACAAACAGTAAGAAATTGTTTACACACGGCAGGCTATAAGGGGTGTGCAGTCAGGAAGAAGCCGTTAATTTCGGAAGCCAATCGCAAAAAGCGGTTAGCTTTTTCTAGGGAATACGTTACTAAACATCCTGAATTTTGAGAATCCGTAATCTTTAGTGATGAAACTAAAATCAACCTTTTTGGGTCTGATGGCATAACTAAAGTTTGGAGAAAGAAGAATACCGCATTCGATATTAAAAACATTTGTTCCACGGTGAGACAAGGAGGTGGCAGTGTTCTGCTTTGGGGATGTATGTCCGCTGGAGGGGCTGGAAATTTAAATTTTATTAATGGTACCATGGATCAGCATGTTTATCTGAACATTTTAAGAAACAATTTAAGAGAAAGTGTCCTAAAATTAGCAGTCGAAAAAAGATACATTTTCCAACAGGACTACGATCCGAAACATTCCGCAAACTTGGCGCGAGAATAGATGTTCCATAATGTACGACCCGATGTTAATACCATCGAGTATTTATGGGAGGAACTTAAATGGCCCGTTCGCAAACATAATGTTTCAAGTAGAAAAGAATTAAAAATAGAAAGGTGGTTGCAAGCATAACAAAAGGGTACAGGAGATTATCCAAGCCAACAGCGGTCCTATTAAATATTAGTTTAAATGAAGTTGTTATTTTTTCGTTAAATTCCATCAAACTATTATTGGTAATTGTTAAGTGTATGGAGACTTTTTTGACATTAATTTTGTACATTTTTATAGCAATGATCTAACTTCTAAATAAAATGTTCCGTAGTTGTTTTTAATACCAATCCTCGTTGGTTAAGGTTCAAATATTAATTTACACACGTTTTCTCATAGTTCCAATTAATTAGTTGAACATAACAGAAAAATAGGATAGAGAGCAGGTGGTGTATGGAGACTTTTTGGACTGACTGTATATAAAACAAAGTTTGTTTCTGATCCTTGTTTTTATATACGAGATAAATTACACAGGGCAACAAAAAAATATTTTTGTTTTGGTGCCTGGGATTTTAGAGCTGATTTTAACTATATTTGGGACGCTAAATCTATACATGCAATCCGTTTTTCTCTATCAGCTCTACTTTTTTAGATACATCAACTTATCTACCAATGTGGTTTTTATTCAGTATATTCATTTATGAGAGTTCTAAAATTATTATATATTCATTAATGTAGGTACAATGGTTTTATTGTCAGTCTGTAATTGAGTAAATTCCAGGTAAATCTATAAATAGTGGAACCATTGCCTATCAGATACCTGAACTGACCCTTTTAATCACCTAACTCGGGTAAGTCTCGTCAGTTTGTGCGCGTTCTTACTAATGAGAGTAGATCGAATTCGGCGTGTTATTTTATGTTAAGAAAAGAGTGTTTTTGTATTATTGAACAGAATTAAACTGAGTTCAGGTTCCAGTTCAAGAAGAAGTTGTGTAAATCAACCTGATGTGTTTTGCTATATATGCGGAGAATACATGTTTCAACAAAACAGACAAACTATTACTGACTTTATAAAGCGAGCGTATCTTGGATACTTTGGAGTTAAGCTTGGTGATCAGGACAAAACGTGGGCCCCGCATCTCGTATGTAAAACTTGTACAGAGCATTTACGGCAGTGGACTACCGGGAAAAGAAAATGTCTAAAATTCGGCGTACCAATGGTTTGGAGAGAACCAAAAAACCACTTCAATGATTGTTATTTCTGTTTAGTAAATACTAATGGAATCAATCGAAATAACCGCAGTAAGTGGACTTATCCCAATTTAGACTCGGCAATACGCCCTATCCCGCACTCAGATGAAATACCGATTCCAACATTTCATCAGCTACCACATATCTCTGATGACGAATATTTTCCCTCTGATCGCTCTTCTGATGCTAATAAAAGTTCTGATGCTAATGAAACTAACAGTGACTATGAGGGGACGTCATCAGTTCCTCAACGCTTCAATCAAAATGAATTAAATGATCTCACCAGGGATCTCAATTTATCGAAAAAAGCTTCTGAAGTACTGGCTTCTAGGTTGAACGACAAAAATTTGCTGGAACAAGGAACCAAAATTACCTTTTACCGTACAAGAGAAAAAGATCTGCTACCATTCTTTTCTCAAGAAGACAATCTTGTATTTTGTCACGAAATTAGGGGACTCATGAAAGAAATGGGACTTTCTGAATATATTCCAGATGATTGGCGCCTATTTATTGACAGTTCAAAGCGAAGTTTAAAATGTGTCCTTCTACATAATGGGAATAAATATGGTTCAATACCACTAGCTCACTCAACGAAACTGAAAGAAGAATATAATACCATAGCTTTGGTCTTGCAGAAGATAAAGTATTACGAACATCAATGGATGATTTGTGTAGACTTAAAAATGGTAAACTTTCTTCTTGGGCAGCAAAGTGGTTACACGAAATATCCGTGTTTCTTGTGCCTCTGGGATAGTAGGGACAAAACACACCACTGGGTTAGAAAAGATTGGCCTCAGAGAGAAAACATGGACGTTGGGGAAAAGAATGTCATTAACGACGCTTTGGTTGAAAGAGAAAAAATCATACTTCCTCCGTTACATATAAAGTTGGGCTTAATGAAGCAATTTGTAAAGGCTCTTGATAAGAATGGGTCTTGTTTTGCATATATAGGGGTAAAAATGCATCAGTTGAGCACAGAAAAACTCAAAGCAGGGATATTTGACGGCCCACAAATAAGACAATTAATTAAGGATCCTGCCTTCATAAATTCAATGAATCAAGTTGAACGAGAAGCTTGGACATCATTTGTTGCAGTTGTAGAAAATTTTCTAGGCAAACATAAAGCTCAAAACTATGTTGAAATGGTTAACAAGATGCTTAATAGTTTCAAATCCTTAGGGTGCAATATGAGTATTAAAAATACACTATTTACACAGCCACTTAGACCGTTTTCCAGAAAATTTAGGAGACATGAGTGAGGAACAAGGTGAAAGATTTCACCAAGATATTAAAGTTATGGAGGACCGCTACCAAGGAAGATGGGACATGCACATGATGGCAGATTACTGCTGGAGTTTAAAAAGAGACTGTTTAAAAAAAACATTCAAGAATGTCGCGGAAAAGAAGCTTTCCAAGTGTTGAGTGACTATTTCATTTCTTCAATGTTTTTTTTTTTGTTTGTAAGTACGACATAATATTGTATTTTGTATAACTAAAATAAAAATTTCGTATCTACTTTTGTTTACTACACTTACGGATTTGAGTTACAATAATGTAACTTATATTTCTCTAAAATTGTATATCTTAAAAATTTGAGCTCCTAGGTACAAATGAATACGTTATTTGAATTCAGGACATCAAATTGATATAGAATCAGCTCAAAAAAACCTCGACACCAAAACAGCTATTCCCCTGTGTTATCATAGGTAATAATGCACATACAATTTTCTTTCAAACTACACCTTATGTAGAATATTCCAGAATTTTTTCGAAATTGTTTGAATAGTACTCTTAGAGATAGAGTGGGTGGACAGCGATTTTTAGCAATTTCTTTAAAATAATATAAAGACAAGTTTGCGCAAATATTACATCGTAGATATTTTGGAAGCTTTCATTTGACCTTGAAAAAAAAATTTCCCTCTCCGATTTCACCCCCCCCCAAACTAATCCCTTAAGTCAAAATTTAATTTGCAAAACTACACGGCTGTGATTGGGCCATCAATTCCTATATTTGGGACAAATTTCAACTTTCTATGTCAAACAGTTTCGGAGAAAATCGGGTGTGACAGACAGACAAACAAACAAACAGCGGAGCGATTCCATAAGTGTTCCGTTTCGCAATTTTGGTACGAAACACAAAAAATTGCTTGGTTATCAAATTACTGTGGCTGTTCTAAGTATTTTGATGAAATTTTGTACGTTTCTTTTCCTTCCGAAAGGATTATTGCTGGACTGAACGTATTAGTGTAGACAGTAGTTATGTAAAAAACTTTTTTTAAGCTTTGTAGGTTTTCCTTCATAGCTAACATAGGTAGATAACTTAAAAAGAACACCCTCATAAATTGAAACGTTAAAGGCCCAAGATTATCCATCAACTGGATACAACTCACCAAGCCGAGTCAATAGAAACTAACTTTCGGCACTTCCTTCTACTGGTAATCATATTATACAATAATGTTGGATTAATCAAAAAATAAAACTAGCACATTTCATAACATGCATGCATATGTAATTAAAAATTCATCTGACCCTATTATAATGCAGATTAAAAAAAATCCTTTACACTCAAACATGGAATTTCTGACCCCTATATCTTTAATTCTATTCAATGAAAGCACCTTAAAGTGTGTCAGTCGACTTAGCTTGATGAGATCTGTCCAATGAGGGGCCTTCGTCTTCTTTATATTAGGCATTCCTGCCTGTTTTTCTTCAATGTATCGTCGCTACAGGCCGTCGTTCCATCTTTTTCGTGGGCGTCCTCCTATACTCCTTCAGCCCACCAGTGATTTATCTCGAGCTATTTTCACTAATGGTCGTTCGGACATTATATTTATGTGTTGGTTCCATTTTTGTTTTCTGTTTCTTATTCACCTATTAATGTCCTCTACTTCACATATGTGCCTAATGTTGTCATTTGTTTCTCTATCCCAAAGTGTTCTTCCTGCAATTCTTCTTAATATTTTCATTTTACTTATTTGTAACAATGCTTATCCTACACTCCTCCATTACAACTCTCTAGACACTTATCCCTCCTTAAATACTACTCCTCGGCCTTATTCCGACCTCATACAAAAACCTCTTTAAACTTAGAAAACGTCCACTTATTAAACCTAAACCACATTCCGAAATCGATACCAAAAAGAATAACAACAAACAATTTGATCATAACATACAATATTACCCCCCCCCCCCCCCAAAGCACGAATATCCCCTTTACACTACTTTTCCACCATGCCTTTCCCCCCCGCAACCCAACATAGACCTTTCAATGAGAGTTTACGATAAGACAAACTGCTCTGACACTCTTCTTAGAAAATCATTCCTAGAAATTATCTCAAAAAAATACTCAAAACACGTACTATACTATACCGACGGATCTAAAACCGAAAAAGGAGTTCGAGTAGCCTTTATCACTCAAAATATCACAAAAATATTTAAGCTCCCTAATCATTCTTCCATCTTTGCCGCTGAACTGTTTGCACTAAAAGAGGCGATTAGGTATTCCTTAACAAGGCCCCACAGGGCTCCAATCTTAATAATATCTGACTCCCTAAGCTCTCTGACAGCAATCAAATCTAAAAATCTAGACTACAATTATATCAAGCAGATCATAGATCTCATGTCGTCCCTACCATGTCAAACTATCGAATACGAAAATGGGTAGTTTTCAGGAGAGCAAAAAAACAATTGCAAAGTTTAATACACTTTAATAGTGAAGACAAAATTAGCACATTCCCAAAATTGCAAAGTTTAATACTTTTCCTACACATGTTTTAAAACCTTTTCAGGATGTTATCAAGATTTAGTCAGTTTAATCTTTTTTTACTTTAAATTAGTTTTTTCACACGACAGCCCACATGTCCAGACTGTGATGCACCCCTTAAAACGTCACACATTTTCGAGGCAGCTCACTATAGACACAAGAGAAACAGATATAACATTCCATTTAGCATGAAACAAATAATTGAATCATTTGAACACATGAAAGTAAATATTCATAACTTCCTCCTAGAAATACACTTGTAAAGTCTAGATAAACAGAACAAGGGGCGCTAAATAACCTTTAGTAGTTGATGCGCCCAGACACCAATAACAACAACAACTTATTTGTAAGTACCTTTGAGTTTTGCGTGTTTCTGGTCTTGTCTCTGCTATGTAAGTCATAACTGGTCGTCGAACTACAGATTTATATATACAAGCTTTTACTTCTGTTTTCGAGTATTTATTTTTCCAAATAGTGTCATTCAAGCATTCTGCTATTTTATTGGCTTTTACTATTTGTTCTTTTATTTCTTTTTCTATGTTGTTGATATATGATAATTTAATTCCTAAATATTTAATTGTCATCACCTGCTCTATGATCTGATTATCGATTTCCAGCTTGCACCTAATTGGTTCTTTGGAGATAACTACTAATTTGGTTTTTTTCAGCCGATATTTTCATATTAAATTTCTTTGCTGTTGTATTAAACTGATGTAATAATCTCTGCCAGTCATCTTCATTCTCAGTGACTAGGACAGTACCGTCGGCGTATCACAATATTTGTATCTCTTTACTACCCATTTTATAGCCGTTTTTGTTTTTACCTGTTTAATTATTTCATCTAATATAATGTTAAACAGTAGGGGACTCAGTGAGTCTCCTTGTCTAATACCAGTTGTTACCTCTATGGGTTCAGTTAACTCCGAATTTACTCTCGCTTCTATTTTATTTCTTTTGTAAATGTGCTCAATTAGTTTTATTATATCCAATGGAATATTCTTGTCATAAAGTGTGACCATTATGTCTTGCAGCTATACTCTATCAAATGCTTTTACCAAATCTATAAAGCATAAGAACGCTGGTCTGTTATACTTAATTGAATTTTCAGTAATTTGTCTAATTACAAATACTGCGTCGTTACAGGATCTTCCGCTCCTGAATCCTTGTTGTTCTTCGAAGAGCTGTATAAGTGGAGTTATTTTATTGGTAACAATTTTTGTCGTCAGTTTTAAAATTGTGCACAAAAGGTTAATTCCTCGATAATTATTCGGATTCTGGTATTCGCGATCCCTGTATTATTTTGTTTACGAGCTTTGTCAATTCACTCTTCCGTACTTTAATAATTCATTTTGTATTTCGTCCTTAACAGGTGATTTTCGGTTTTTTAATTTTTTGGAAGCTTCTTCCGCTTGTTTATCATCTATTTCCGATGTTTCATTACTATTTCTGGTGTTTCGGGTGCTAAATTTTCTGTTACATACAAATGCTTTATATAATTTATTTATGTATCTTTTTCAATGTACCTTACTTCTATAAATAACATCTTTGTTGCAAGCGTGCCTCAGAAGTCACAAAGTAGAAGGCACTTCCCTCTTTGGTACACCAAGGAGATCATAGATAACATTTATAAAAAAGAAAATGCTTATCGTAATTATAAGGTGTTCAAACTCAAGTTTTACTATCAGAAATTCACTTCTCTTCGTGGGTTAATTAAGCAGCAATCTAGTGTTGCCTATAGAGAATATATCCGCAGTACTGAGAATAACATCTCTAACGATCCCTCCAGCTTCTGGGCGTTTATTCAGAGTAAACGCTCTCAATCTGGCATTCCTTATAACATGAGAAATAATGATCATGTCTATAACGACCCACTTGCCTTTGGTGATTGCTTTCACAGCGTATTTGTTAAGTCGGCTAGGCCTGAGGACTATAGTTATTGGGGAGCTCCCCTTCTTTGTTGACGTTCCCGAAATTTCCGAGAGGGATATTGTAACTGCTGCTAGGGCTCTCAAGAATAAACTGACCTCCGGTTCCGACGGCATTCCCATTTTTGTTGTCAAGGATTGCGTGTCCGCTCTATCCGGTCCTTTACTAAATATCTTTAATCTAGTGTTGACGACTCATACGTTTCCTGCTACTTGAAAGGTGGCCAAGGTCCGACCTATCTTGAAGTCTAGGGATCCAGGTGTGGTTGATAATTATCGACCCATATCTATTTTATGTAATTTCTCTAAAATTCTTTTGCATAAATTTGTTTTCTCAAAAGTGAGAAATACGCTTTCTACTGACCAACACGGTTTTATGCCTGGCAGATCCACCACCACAAATCTTGCCTCATTCTCGCAGTTTGTGTGCGACGGTATCAATGATGGGAGCCAGATTGACGTGGTCTATACGGATTTTCGCAAAGCCTTTGATCGACTTGATCACTACTTACTGTTGGATATGGTCGGATCTCGTTTCGGGCTCTTAAATAACCTAATTGATCTTTTAATTCATTCATACCTCCTGGATCGCAGGTTTTTTGTAGAAATCAATGGGTTTAGATCGCCTCTTCATATTCCCACTTCAGGTGTTTGCTTATGCCGATGACCTTAAGATTTTTAAACGCATAGACTCGGTTTCTGATTGCCACGAATTACAGAGCAGCATTAATGTTCTCACCGATTGGTGCTCTACTAACAGGTTCACCTTAAACGTTTCCAAATGCAATGTCGTCCGATATTCCTATCGCAACAACATATTTTTCAATTATTCCGTAGGTAATACTGTTCTCCAGAATCTTCGTTCAGTTAGAGATTTGGGTATCATCTTTGACGAGAAATTCTCTTTTGCTGACCATATTGAACAAATGGTTGCTGGTGCATCAAGGATGCTGGGTTTCCTGATTAGAAATTGTAGAGACTTTACTAACATATCTGCAATCAAGCTTCTTTATTATTCCTTCGTTAGGTCTAAGTTTGACTAGGCTTCTATTGTTTGGTATCCAATATACAATTGCCATAACAACTCAATCGAATCGATACAGAGGCGCTTCATTAAACATCTTATTTTCAAAAGGGATGGTGTCTATCCGGACCGCGGTGCTGATCACGGACTAATCTTGTCAAGGTTTAATGAGTTGCCTCTTGCAAAGAAAAGGGACATTCACTCCATCAAATTCTTATATAAGCTGTTAAATCACCATATTGATTGCCCTTTCCTATTAAGCAATGTATCTTTCCATGTACCACGCCTTGGGGCAAGGCGTGGTACATGGCGTATTTTTAGCCTCGGCCGGGCTAGGTCAAATATATTATTCCACAGCCCTATTTATATAATGTGCAAGAACGGCAATGTCATTGAAAACTCCGGTGATTTCCATTGCAGTAGGCTGTCGGTACTTATTGGTTCTCTGCTCAATGTTTAGAGGTTGCTCAAATTTGTAGTTTTTTATTAGTACTATTTTTTTTTTTTTAAATTTGGAGATTGTTCAAACATTTTAATTTTATTTTAATTGTATCATGTTCTTCTTTTATATGTAGCTCATTAGTATAGACGTTATTCCTGTAATTGGGCCCTGGCCTGTTGGAATTGAAAAAAATTAAAAATAAAAAAAAATAAATTCTTTCAATGAGGGGTCAGATGTCCAAATGTGCACAGTTGAATTCTAGAATCCCTATACTGGATATTGAGATATGTTCCTGTTAAAAGCGAATATAAGTTCTGTGATTCCTTAACCATGCAAAATAATAAATTACTTGAAGACCCCTCTAATTAGCCAAGACAGTTAAAATTGTCAATTATAAACCTTTTTTTGTTAGTTTAAACAGATAGAATTTATGCACAAGCAACAAGCATGTTCCAGGATGATGCTGCAGGCAGAGTTTTGAATGCTTACAACTCAGAACACAGCAGTACCACTTTCTGAACGCGTGTAATTTTTTTTTTGTAAATTTGTATAAAATAACAGAGAATTATTTATTTGTGAAAATTAGCTTAACAGGCCCTTAGACCAAGCTTTGCCCAATTTTTGACCAAGGAGGTATGTAAAAGAGAACAAGCTAACACAAAAAAACCCAATATATTTCTGTTATATTATGATTTATTACATTTTCTAGAAAATTAACATAAATTCTACAGAAATATAAAATCAGAAACCATTAAAAAATTTCTTTTTTTGAGTGGTTTGCTGTTGTTAAGGGTACTACTTTTACAATTTGAATACCTATTAACTCACATAAAAAACAGCATTAGAAAGTAATTCCCCAACAATTTAAAAATGTTTAACTGTAAAAGGGGAGAAGAGGAGAATGTCTCCTATCTATTCATCTACATTAGCAATATGACAAAAAACTACATACATTACCACTCACGGAAGTAAGGACACCTTGTTAAAATTCAGTTAGACAGTAAATAACTATTCTTTCTGTATTAAATTTTGATTTGGCTAACCCTTTACTATTTTCCTAAGACAATATTGTTTTGAATGAAAATAATTCACACTTGTACATTTTTTTTATAAGTAATTGTTGGATCGAAAACTAGAACTAAAATACTTAGAAGTCCTTGAACTGAACTCTTAGATGGTGGTTTACACTAAAAAACTGTCCGCCGTCGAGAGCTCACTTGTATCTTTGTTTCACGTCAAGTTTTGAATTTTCACATTCGTTGGCCTGTGATAGGCCTCTCTCCATAAAAACTCGTTCAGCCATTTTCACTTTACATCGAGAAAAGGTAATAGTATGTAACATCGTGAAAAAAATTAAGGGTTTGTGCTTTGATGGTGAACCTTACATTACAACGCTACGGAAAGACAGGAAGTCTTAGGGATCTCGATCGGCCTGGGTCATCATTCAATGCAGAACATCACCTTATCAGACTGATGAGTAAGTGAAATAGAAGATTAATTGCCCCAGTTACTGTCACGGAGTTTCATCAGGAACGCGATAAAACAATATCAGTCAGTACAATAAACCGGCGTCTCTAGCAGGGGAAATCTTCATGATCATACTGTGACCAAAAAATCGTTATTATGGCGTAGCCATAAGGCCAAACGGCTTCAGTAGGCACAAAACCATTGTTCCTCGACAACTGAACAGTGGAAAAACGTATTAGGGACCAATGAATCAAAATTTGAAATTTTCAGTCAGAAACGTGCATCGTCTACAACTGAAAAATGATACAAGACTGTATTGTTCCGACTATCAAGCATGGAGGTGGGTGTCTTTTAGTGTACGGGTGCTTCTTTTTACCTGGAGTGGAAGTAAAGGTTATTGGCATTATGAGCAAAGAACATTATAAAAAAATTTTAGTAGGAAATGCCATACCATCAGGGTTGCAATTAATCAGAATGGGATTCGTAATGATGCATGACTAAACCTACTACAAAGCTTTGTCAGGACTATCTAGCAAATCAAGAAGAAAAAATGCTCAAAATAATGGCATGGCCACCACAGAGCCCAGACTTCAACCTCATTCAGTTGCTATGGGATGAACTGGACAGAACTGGCAGAAAGGGGCATCCCATGTCCAGAAATCATCTTGGGGTTTTCTTCAAGGTGTCTGGGGAGAGTTGCCATTCAATGCGCGTCTACAACTAAATAATGATACAAGGCTGTATTGTTCTGACTGTCAAGCATGAATGTCTTTTAGTGTACGGGTGCTTCTTTTAACCTGAAGTGGAAGTAAAGGTTATTGGCATTATGAGCAAAGAACATTATAAAAAAATTTTAGTAGGAAATGCCATACCATCAGGGTTGCAATTAATCGGAAAGGGATTCGTGATGATGCATGACTAATCCTACTACAAAGCTTTGTCAGGACTATCTAGCAAATGAAGAAGAAAAAAAATGCTCAAAATGATGGCATGGCCACCACAGAGCCCAGACCTCAACCTCATTCAGTTGCTATGGGATGAACTGGACAGAACTGGCAGAAAGGGGCATCCCATGTCCAGAAATCATCTTGGGGTTTTCTTCAAGGTGTCTGGAGAGAGTTGCCATTCAATAAATCTTAAAAATGAATCGAAAGAATGCCGAGAATAGTAAAAGCAGTATTAAATGCAAAGCTTGGTTTTTTTCATGAAAATAATGTATATTATTAAAGTTAATTTTTTTCACCCTATAGATGATGACGATTTTTGTTTGTTTTTTACCTGTTGTATTCTTACGTTAAAGTGTAAAAATTCACTTTTTACTTGTATCTATACTTCCATGAACGGTGGTGTATTTCCTTTCTTATTTAAAACTGTTAAATTCAAATATATAAAAGCAATATTGCTTAGGTCATTTTCAACATAAAGTTGTTTAGTACTAATAAAGTTTCTTTCTTATTATATTGTTGTTTTGTAAATTTTCTCATAAAAATATTGAATTAAAAATTATAGATAACATAAATGTGGTACTAATAACAGAAAGCCATATCCCACCTAAAAGCAGCATTACCATTCTTGCAGACTGTCTAAAAAATTAGGTAGTCAATACACGCAACATGATTTTTTAAAATATACCTACATAATAATGAACAAAAGTAATAATTAAATTAATTTTTAGACAATCTGTTTCCAACCACCATGTAAGCACGCAAAAATTAGACAAGCAATTTAACTGTTATCCGTACTTTTTCCATCACAGGCGACAATCTTTACTTTGTCAATTTTGGTGATTTCTTGAACCTCTCTGAATTCTACATCGTTGAGCATGAATGTCCAGACATTGTCACAAAATCGATAGGTATTTAATTTGCCAGCTTTAAATGTTAGTCTTGATTTTACTCGAGTGGCCAGTGTTTGGTTTATCGATTTGTCGAATTGAAGCAGCACCTTGCAAGCTAGCTGGGGAGTTATTTGACCATACTGTAATATTAATACATTTTTTTGTGAAATAAATCAAACTATCAGTAATGTTACAATTAATCTTTATAAAAAGGGAAATAACTATTATCATTTATAGAAAAAGGTAAAATACAACTAAGTGTGACTCAACAAAAGTACTTTCCTTTTTTTCTTCCACATTTAACACAAAAAAATAACTATAAAATATTACCTGTATAAGTTCATCTAAACTTTCTTGAAGTGTATGGCCCAAAGTTGTATTTCTATAAAGTTGATAAGACATGTTATACGATATTTCTTATATCTATTAATAAATTAATTAAGAATTTATAGAAAAAACCTATGTTTTTCCGAGAATCCCCGAAAATTGCTATTTGTTCGTTTATGATTCACTTTGAATATCAGCCATAACAAAAAATGACAAATACATATGACAGTAAAGACAGTTCTTCGCTCTCTTTGCTCCACATTTTGACAGACATGTGATTCCTTCATATAAATAACATAGACATAAAGGATGGACTGAGCATTAAGCTCATAAAATTGACCACTCTTTAGAAAGAGACAAAGCGATTTTACGGCCAATACCTGTCTCTTTTCTGTAGGCCTGTAATAAACAAGGCGTAGTACCCCAAGACGGAATTCAAGGCGAGAAAAGCCCCATACTCGATTTTATTTCAAATAGAACACTTAGAAATATTATTTTCAAGAGAGCCGTAGCTTAGCGGCATTTTAAAAAGAGGCAGCTACTGGCCGCTCATTTGCTTTGTCTCTCTCACACTTTTGCGTCCATATTTACTTCACAGCAGGATACGGAATACTCAGTCCATCCTCTATGTCTATGATAAATAATATGAGAGGTCAACTTTATTTTGCAATTTAGAGTAAAAATAGGGAAAGAAAGGAAAAATTGAACCCTTGTATATATATATATATATATATATATATATATATATATATATATATATATATATATATATATATATATATATATATATATATATATATATTTTAGAATAATGTATGTACAAGAACTGATCTTAGCACAGGATATAATTACAGTAAGTAACGTTCCGTTAATAACTTTTATTTAACCCAGGTTAGTTAACGGAACGCCACTTAAATTTTTTTAATATGCCAATTAAGACAATAAACAAAAATCATTTTTACTGGTTACAATTTTTAAAATTTTAGCCAATAGGAAAGATATTTTGTTCAATGATTTTAGCTGGTATGTATCAGGATATTTTTATATGTGTGGCAATGTTGGGACCTTCCAAAGAAATAGAGACATTCTGTAACAAACTGAGTTTAACGTAAATCATGAAAACGATAAGCTCTTGTTCAAATGCAGTATAATTTACGCAAAACAACCCTAGTTTTTATTTAATGACCTTCTAATATTGGATTTATTAATTTTGAGTTAACTCTTAACTCCAAGTTGAGACTATCAGTATCAAAATAAAAAACCGGTCAAGTGCAAGTTGAAACTTGCACAATTAGTGTTCCGTACGTTGATTGTTTTTAAAATAAAAATTTTTGTTAGGATGGTATAAAATGATCAGTGACTTCACAAAACACACCCCAAATGAGTTTTCAACAAAGTATTTTTACCAATCTTTACTGAAAACTGGTGACGTTGAAATTTTGTTTTTTTTTATATACCAAATAAATTATTAAAGTAATGCACTCGTGATAATTTTCGTTCAATCTATACACCGTGGAGAATATTCCAGAATTTTTTCAAAATTTTTTGATCAGTACTTTTCGAGATAAGGTAGGGGACAGCGATTTCTCGCGATTTTTTAAAAGTAATACGAAGAAAACTGTGCGCAAGTATTACATTATATATATATATATATATATATATATATATATATATATATATATATATATATATACGAGGCTGGTTTGAAAAGTCCGTGCAAAAATAAAAACTACTTATGTGTTTGGGGTAAACCTTTTTTATTTTTCGACATAGTCTCCTTTTAGGCTTATACACTTCGTCCAACGATGTTCTAGTTTGTTGATCCCTTCCGAATAATAGGATTTGTCCAAGTCTGCAAAATATCCATTAGTGTCTGCAATCACCTCCTCGTTTGAATAAAATCCTTGTCCTGCCAGCCATTTCTTCAAATTGGGGAACAAATAGTAGTCCGAGGGAGCCAAGTCCTGGAGAATAGGGGGGATGTGAAACGAGTTGGAATCCTATTTCCATTAATTTTGCGACCACAACTGCTGAGGTGTGTGCTGGTGCGTTGTCGTGATGGAAAAGGACTTTCTTGTAGGCCAATCGCGGGCGTTTTTCTTGCAGCTCGGTTTTCAAACGGTCCAATAACGATGAATAATATTCACCTGTAATAGTTTTACCTTTTTCCCAGATAGTCGATGAGGATTATCCCTTGCGAATCCCAAAAGACAGTCGCCATAACCTTTCCGGCCGAAGGAACGGTCTGGGTGCAGATTCCCCCTTGGTAACCCATTGTTTAGATTGTTGTTTGGTCTCAGGAGTATAGTAATGTATCCATGTTTCATCCACAGTGACGAAACGACGCTTAAAGTCCTCCGGATTCTTCTGGAACAGCTGCAAACCATCCTTGCAACACTTCACACGATTCCGTTTTTTGGTCAAGCGTGAGCAATCGCGGCACCCATCTTGGGGATAGCTTTCTCATGTCCAAATGTTTATGCAAAATATTATGTACCCGTTCAGTCGAGATGCCCACAGCACTAGCAATCTCGCGCACCTTAACTCTTCTGTCATCCATCACCATATCATGGATTTGATCAATGATTTCTGGAGTCGTAACCTCCACAGGCCGTCCAGAACGTTCAGCGTCACTTGTGCCCATATGGCCAGTCCGAAAATTTTGAAACCACTTATAAACTGTTCTAATCGAAGGTGCAGAGTCACCATAATGTTTATCAAGCTTCTCTTTAGTCTCCTGAGGCGTTTTGCCTTTCATAAAGTAATGTTTAATCACCACACGAAATTCTTTTTCGTCCATTTCTTGAAAATCACTCGACTTCCTTGATTCACACGAATGCCAAACACAAAGAAATAGACCAATATGGCTGAAACTTGGTGTGCGTTCATTCAAGAGATGCTACTAACTAAACATGACCTCGATACGTGCCGGTGGTGCCATCTCTCGGACTTTGCACGGACTTTTCAAACCAGCCTCGTATATATATATATATATATATATATATATATATTTTTTACTAGTGTTTTCACAAGCTTTCATTTGACACCACACTCGATGACCTAGTAAAAAATTTTTTTTTTCACTTCCGATTTCACCCCTCAAAACAAACCCCTTAAGTCATAATTTATGTTACGGTGGTATAAAATGATCAGTGACTTCACAAAAATACACCCCAAATGAGTTTTCAACAAAGATTGTTTCCAATCTTTACTGAAAACTGGAGACCTTGAAATTTTGGTTTTTTTATATACCA
>CM032446.1:5831498-5868101 GCA_019049505.1 Pachyrhynchus sulphureomaculatus | reverse complement strand
ATATATATATATATATATATATATATATATATATATATATATATATATGTATATATGTATATATGTATATATATATATATATATATATATATATATATATATATATATATATATATATATATATATATATATATATATATATATATATATATATATCGGTAGTATGGAATTCACAACCCTAAACAAATAATGTCAAAAATATTTTTTTTGCACCCCACTGATGAAGGCTGAACTCCACAATATTGAAATATGTAAATCAGACAGAAGGTCGTTTTTTTTTCGATCCCGTCAGCCGACTTTCTCAAATAAATTTGATTAAAAAAAATATTAAAATATTTTTCGATTCTAAAATCGAGAGATTTGCGGCTTTTTTGTTATCCGCGTTTATGCGACGACACCAATGCTATCTCTTTTCTCTTCAGTGAAAATTTATCAGTCACGGGGATGAGGTGTCATAAAGGTCAATATTTTTTTAAAGATAAATGGACTGACATAGTGATTAAGAAATTTGCAGGAAGTGTAGAATATAGCAGAAAGTGAGATAGATTGTGTCATTGGTACAGTTGGTTAAGTTTTAGATTTGTCATGGACAACTTAGGATATTATATATCGAGATCCATTGCACATTTTAGGTACATTTATTTATTTATTTATTCCGTATGGATGTACATTGCACACAGCACAATGAAAGTTAAATAAAATTACGTAAATGAATTATACATAACATAACCAATCATCCAATAAGGTACCAATTTAAAGTACATAAAAAAATCGTTTACCATTTAGGCATTTATCTTGAAAAAGTTCAGAGAAAAATCTATTTGAAATTCTGTTTTTATTTTGCCCCCAAACAACTGTTAAATAAAAAATAGCGAAACTCAATAATAAAGGAAAAAATCTACCCTACACACCATTTTAATAAAAAAGATTTTAAAATAGATACTTATTAATTACAGAAGTTTTTTATTTTAATATTATAATAAGTAAAAACTTTAACAGGTAATTTACCAAAATATTATTTGCTTCCTTGTAAAAAAGGTAATAAAATAAATGTTGGGATGTATTGTTCCCCTTTATTTATTATAGACTAGAAACAATTTTTTTGTAAGACGTCGACAAACAATTGTTTTATTATCGCCGACAGTTGCGTGCTTCTGTTGTAGAAGAGGCTTGTGTATATTATATTTTACGTCTTTTCTTATCTATTCTTCTAACATATTTGTAAAGAGTTAATGTAATGTCCACAATTTTTTCTACAGTATTTTTGTAGTATTGGATAGAAAGATTTTACAATTTTTTAAAAGGCTTCAGCGTTAAATCCCGAAATAGATGGTTCACTATTTAAATGAAGCTGAGCAATTGCTTGTTTTCATTATTGATAATAATAAAAGCGTCTTGTAAGATCGATGTGCTTTAGTTACTTGAGTTTGTTTGAGAGAGAGCATTTATATTTTCAATTGCTTTGAAAAATGTTCGGGAAAGACGTTTTTCTCCATGGGCCAAACTTCTGCCTCTTTAAATTCGTTCACAGTCATGCTGATGATAGCAGCTTCTGCAAATTATAACATTAGCCTTTGCTAGGTTCAACGCTTCCAGATTTTTCGAATGCGTTCTATTTGCATTAGGCAAAAGTAACACTTTATTTTCACAACTTGGCTTTACGATACTTATAAGATGTTTAATCCATTTTACAAATAAGTTTGAGTTAATATAGCCAGTGCTTGAAATGGTGACAACACTCTTAGAAGGTGTACCATTCCCAAATTAAAGATTTTGTTTCATTCTTGTGAATATTTAATCCTAAAACTTTTTGCGCCAGGAAAATCCACTTTCATCAACGTTAAATATTTTTGTAGACGAATATTTATTTTTATTTACGATTTTTTTAAGGTGAGAGTCGATTTTTTCCTACTCTCCCTACTTGAAAACAGCTGTTAAGGGGAAATGATATATTTGCTCCGTCGCCTTACTAAAGCCATGGTCAGCCTTTCAATTGCGCGTTGATTTTATAAATATTAAATTTGAAAAAAAAAGTGCTTCTACGTGGCCGCACAAGTCACCTATTTCAATATATGCAGTGAATTTCATAACACCCTGTATATATATATATATATATATATATATATATATATATATATATATATATATATATATATATATATATATACCAGGTGTACAAGTATGAAATGCGGATTTTAGACAACAGATGGTGCACCAATGCAGTTTGTGCTATAAAGATTTGACACTGCGCCATTTTGTTCTGTTATCAACAAGTGTCAGGCGCGCGAATGATAAATTGGAAAAGTGTGTGCATAGTGTTGTGTTGTTGTGTTCAATATGTCGAAATTTATACCGAACAAAGAACATTCGCGGACAGCATTAATTTTTTGTTTTCATTTGTTTTTTTGTCATGGGTATCGAACCATGTTTCGTCAAGGTAAATTATTGGCCAATTCTCTCATCGATACTTTTTAATTTCTTGTAAATAAGTATGTCGCGAGATTCGTAATCTTTGTGACTCCATCACTACTTACCTTTTGTTCATTTTTCGGAACGTGAATCCCATTCTTAAGAGAATTCTGTGAAGGGTTGATCGGCCACAATGTATATTGGTCCCGTCCTGGACCAATCACTATTTTATTTTGTCTAATGTCGGCACCAACTGCTCTTCATACATAGAATATATTTTCCTCCTGATGACGTCTTTTCCACAATCGTCTACATGATACATTTGAAAATCTTTCCGTTTTTTCCTGTTCCAGAGTGATGGTTTTCCTACAATACCCTTGATCGTAAAAATTGGGGTTTTTGTTAGTTCACTGGATTCTTGCAAAGCACTTTGTTTATTCAAATTTTTTTTACTAAACTATCGTAAACATTTTTCACTATTTGTTTAGCGTCAAGTGATAAATGTTTGCTCTTGCGATAGCCACTATTGCAATTTTCCCTCGGACGCCACATAATTAAAATAGAATCGTTACATTGTAAGTTGTAAGTAAAACTAAAAATAAAAATAATAAAAAGTATCTTTCGAATCTTAATGGGGACCTGTGTCATTGGGCCTATATTATCAAATACTTAAAGGGCTTTAAACCGGGTTGCCAGGTAGTAAATATATAGCTAAAAAATAGATCCAATATAATTGCAAGTGCAAGTGAGGGCGATATACAAAGCAGGTAAAATAAAAATACGTTTATCGTAATACCTGGCAACTATGCACAAAACCGTATTAGGGTCGTTTATTGTTCCATTGAAAAAGCAAAAAGGCAGGATCTTAAATCTTGGAATTTACTATAACATAAGGAATAAGTAGTGACGATAATAGTGAATCAAGTCGGAAAAAAGTTTGCCGCTAGGGCGTTCTCTTGCAATACACTGTCTAAACCATTAAATATGGAACAATATCATGTAGCAAAGAATATTATATATATATATATATATATATATATATATATATATATATATATATAATGCAACATCCATCTGCCTATCTGTCTGTTAGTGCTATTGTCACTCGAAAACCACTTATCCGATTTACTGTTTTTTTTTTATTCATACATATGTTCTCTTTCCAGGTTATATAATAATAATAATAATAATAATCTATGATCTATAACAGGGTCGGCAACCTATGGCACGCGTGCCATCTCTGGCACGCCAAGCAATTTTGAATGGCACGCGTACCTATTCAAAGTTTACACATTAATTCTGTAATCTGTATAATCGAAGAGAGTATTACTTTAACGATACAAACAAAAACGATATATTATATCAAAATGTATATTTTGTAATTTATAATTTTACTGAATGCATTGGTTTGGCTTTAATTTCGGCAAGTATTAAAGACGGTAAGCCTCAAAATATAAGCCTAGGCAAAAACACAAATAAACGTCCTCATTTCAGATCAAAAGAGCCGCTATAAGGCGGTTTTTGTTTGATTTGACTTCAATCGTTCCGACGCGCGCCGCAACTCTTTTTATATTGCCGAACTTTAGTTTTTGTTAGATTTAACTTCTAGGCAGCCCTGATTGCAATGGGCACGTTGTAGATAATAATTTTTGTTCTAAGAAATTTAATAAACGTAATTATTGGAATTTTCTGGAAACATTATTTTTCTATATATAGCAAGCGGCTACACGTTTGGTTTATTTAGTATAGAAGTAACATCCGTTCCAGTCAAGAGTCGTCGAAAAGTTTAAAAATTAAAATTACGTTGCGTTATGGCCGCGAAGAAACAGAAGAACGATCATTTCAGATTACGGTTTTGTACAGCAAAACGATCAGGCCATTTGTGTCCTATGTCGGGAAAGTGTAGTTTTCCGAACATCTAGTGTTCAACAACATTTCCAGATAAAACATGAATCGTCATTTAAAGATAACGCTGATAAAAGGGAGGCAATACAAAGAGCAAGTAAATAATACGAGAAACAGTCAACATTCTTTAGCAAAGTTTTCCAAGGAAAAATCAGGTAACTGAATGCAGTTTTAAAATTGCACAATCGTTGGCACAAAAGGGTAGGCCGTTCACCGACGGAGAATTTGTGAAGCAAACGTTTTTGAATACTGGCGAGATTTTATTCGACGACTTGCCCAATAAGGATACAATATTGGCCAGGATTAGGGATATACCGGCATCAGCGCGGACCATCGAGAGACGAATTACCGAAATGACATAAAATGTCCAAAAACAGCAGAGAGACGCTATCAAAGGGAGTTTTGTATTTAATGTAGCATTGGATGAAAGTGTCGATATTATTTTCATTGCCCGTCTGGCAATCGTTGCGCGATACTTCGATGATGGCAGTGTGTATGAAAAGCTGATTTGTCTGCTCCCATAGCAGGGAACTACAAGAGGAGAGGATATATTTTCAGAATTTGTTAAACATTTTGAAAAGCGGAACATTGATTTAAATAAATTTTTTTGCGTAACGACAGATGGCGCTCCTGCTATGATTGGGAGACATAAAGGATTTGTTTCCCTTCTTATTGAACGCATGGGTCGATCAGTTTTGAATTTTCATTGCATAATTCACCAAAAGAGTTTGTGCGCTAAAATCTCCGCTGGAAGTTTAAAATCCGTGATGGATAGGGTGGTTAAAATAGTTAACTACATTGTCGATCGTTCTTCATTGATCCATAGACAATTTAAGGCGTTTCTGCAGGAATTAGAAAGTGCATATTCAGATATAACATTGCACAATAATGTGCGCTGGCTCAGCCGTGGTAAAGTGCTCTCTAGATTTGTGCAATGTCTGGGCGAAATTAAATCGTTCTTGTTGGATAAAAATCAAGTGGATGCTTATCCTGAACTAGAAGATAAGAACTGGATCTGTATGTTAATGTTTCTTACTGATATTACAAACCATCTCAGTGAACTCAACTTAAAGTTACAAGGTTCAGGCAAAACAGTTCTGGATTTATATGAATCCTGGAAATCCTTCAAATTAAAAATAGATTTATTTATCAGCGATATTACTACAAATACATATAAATATTTTCCAAATTTAATAACTTATATATCCAGTGTCGACGATGGTGCACTAATAGACGAAATTCTTAAATATATGACTAATTTAAAAGAGGAGTTTATCGAGAGGGGTCAGGATTTTGATAAACATGGTCCTATGTTCGCTTTTTTAATCAAACCAGATTTAATGGATTTTTCCAGCAGTTGCTTTGACATATCTCTTTTCTCATGGATGGACATTAATGATTTTGATCTTCAATACATTGAATTTAAAAGCTCCGAGTTATGGAACACGAAATTTGTAGAATTAAGAAGGGTATTAGAAGGTGACTGCCAGAACCATTCAAACGAGATACTCAGTTGTTGGACGAGTTTACCAGAGAAATTTATTTGTCTTAAGAAAGTAGCGTTTGCCATGCTTACAGCTTTCGGATCATCCTATATCTGTGAACAACTTTTTTCCCATATGAGAGTGATTTTAAACCCGTACCGAAGCAGGCTGACAACAGACAACTCGGAAGCATGTGTGACACTGAAAATAACCAGACATGAACCGGATATAAGAAAACTCTCTAAAAAACTTCAAGCACAGGGTTCACACTAGGTCCTAGGACTAGTATAATAAAATTATTTGTTAAATGTTAAAATTTTTTTGTAATTAAACCTTCTAAAAGCAATATTTTAAGTTAATTTTTGTTAATTTTAGTTGTAGTAAGTACCTATGTCGGCACGCAAAATGTTGTATGGATGAAAACTGGCACCCCTTAGTTAAAAGGTTGCCGATCCCTGATCTATAATATACATAAAATGCAGCGTCTCTCTGTCTGTTTGTTCGTTAGTGCGCTTATCACGCGAGAACCACTAATCCGATTTACGTGTTTTTTTTTTTAATTCAGAGATATGTTCTTTCGTTAGGTTATATAATAACAATAATAATCTATATAACATATATAAAATGGGCCGTCTCTCTGTCTGTCCGTCTGTCCGTTAGTGTGCTTATCATTCGAGAATCACTTATCCGATTTACGTGTTTTTTTATAAAATATATATGTTCTCTGTCTAGGTTATAGGATATATTTTATTACGATAGGTAACATAAGGAATAAGCAGTAAGGATAATACTGAATCAAGTCCACGCGAGCGGAGCCGCTGGCACAGCTAGTAATATATATTTTTGAACTCGTGTTTTCACAAGCTTTTATTTGACACCCTAGTCGACGACCTGGTAATTTTTTTTTCCACTTACGATTTTACCCTCCAAAACTAATCCCTTAAGTCAAAATTTAACTTTCAAAACTACACGGCTCTGATGAGGACATCAGTTCCTATATTAGTGCCAAATTCCAACTTTCTACGGCAAATAGTTTGGGAGAAAATCGGACAGACGGACAGACATAACACCGAAGTGATCTTATAAGTGTTCTGAACGGAACACTAAAAATTATACTTTTACGGATTAAATTTATAAATTGACAATTTAAATAACGTTAGGAATTATAGGTTTTGTTATTAAACTGCCAGCATTGATATGTCAATTGTAAAAAAAATCCATTAACGATCGTTATGGGAATTACAAACGTTCTACTGCATGGTCTGTTTGTTTTTAAAATTATCATTATATTGATTAAATAACAAGGGATTGGCTGTCTATTGGGACTATATTTTTGCTTTTTCGTTACTAAGAAATAAAGTGTTTATTTAATATCAATATTTATTTTATAGCGTTTTGACATGAGAAACTAAGAACGTTTTTTTTATGAGCATTCAACATTTAATTTGCTTGAAAATTACCGGAAAAACCTTTAGCCCAACCAGCAGATTACTTAACTCATTTTTAGCTTTTGAGGGTTGTAAATCATTTTTTTTTAGATGTGATTAAGTTTCTAAAATATCTGTATTCATTCATTAATTCGATTTTCATATGTAACACTTTCGGTTTCAAGTGACGCGAAATCCACCTATAAATTCCCTTTTTTTTCTAAATTTAGTATTAAAGAAAAATCCTATATGTCGCACACCTTCTGCTGGTATATCTATATATATATATATATATATATATATATATATATATATATATATATATATATATATAGATAGATATATATATATATATATATATATATATATATATATATATATATATATATATATATATATATACTCCTGGGCAAAATTAACGCAATAATATATTAAATCATACAAATCTCTATAATGAATTAATTTTAATAATTTTTTATGAACATTGGTTACACTAAAAGTTAGAAAAAACTTATTCGGATACTTTAAAAGTGAATTAGCTACCAAATTTCTCTATAAGATTCGAATTAAAATTATTCTTAAAACCTAATAACAAAATCGTTGAAATTATGTAATAATGAAAAAAATAAACTGGGCCACTAGTAGCAAAATTAATGGTGTAACTGGGACACTAGTAGCATGTGTTGCCTCCTCTACTTCAGATGACAGCGTTTATGAGCCTAGGCATGCTTCTAATTAAATTTTGGATAAAATCTTGAGGAATTTGCTCCCATTCTGTGATAACTGCATTTTCAGGTTCCTTCAGGTTTTTGGGTGCAAGTATATGACGTTTCACATTTTTCTTAAGGTGATCCCATACATGTTTTATCGAATTCAGATCCGGGCTTTTTGGTGGCCATTGCATAATCGGTATATCAACTTGATTAAGATAATCGAGTACCTCCCTAGCCACGTGAGGTCGAACGTTGTCTTGCATAAACAGGAAATTGGGCCCCACAAAATGACCGAAAGGCATCACACGTTCTATTACAATATTCTCAAGATAGTAGCCAGGATTCGTGGATTTCATACGGACAGGAACTAACTCTGTGCGAGCATCAAAGCAGATGCCACCCCAGAACATAACAGAGCCACCGCCGAATGGAATCCTTGCAAGGAGCAAACCTCTCTCCTGGTCTTCGCCATACTCGCTCACGACCATCTGGATGTTTTAGACTAACCCTAGTTTCATCTGTGAAGAAAACTTGTTTTCAATCATCCACAGACCAGTTTTTGTGATTTCGAGCAAAACGTAACCTAGCAACTCTGTTCTCTCTAGTAAGCAAGGGCGCAGTGGCTGGTCTCCTACTGTTTAATCCAGCTTCATTTAACCGTCTTCTAACTGTTTTAGAAGAAATTGTGACATTGCGAACAGCTTCGAGTTCATTTCTTATTATAGAACTAGTGACAGTCCTGTTTCTTAAAGCATATTGTCTTATAAAACGTTCATCTAGGTCGCTAGTGCAACGTTTTCGCCCCCTTGCCCTAGCCTTCTAGAATAAGTTCCTACTTCATTCAAGCGTCTTACCATACGACTTATCGTGGAACGATGTTTGCCTAACAAATTGGCAGCATAACTCTGACAATATCCCTCGTCCAATAAAACTGAGGCTCGCACTACCTCGTGTTCAGTTAAATTCCTTGTTCGATTCGTTTTTCTAATTCTTCGGGGTTAAAAATAAAACAGTCTACCACAAAAACGTATTACTTTGAAAAAGGAAACAATTTATAAGCTTACTTTTAAAGAAAATCTATATGGCATTATTACAGAAAATTGTTTATCTTCTAAAAAATTCTTTAAAACTGTAAATCCAAACGAATTGTTTTCATTTCGGTCATGAACAACGAAACAATATATACATACCCTACTATTCAAATACTCGATAAACTTTAAAACTACCATAAGAAAAAGATAAATTAATTTTCATATTGTTGCGTTAATTTTGTCCAGGAGTGTATATATATATATATATATATATATATATATATATATATATATATATATATATACAGTGGCGTGCAAAAGTTTCCGGCCAGTGACATTTCGTACTCTAATCTATTAAAAAAAGACTAATGATTTTTAATCATTATGAGATGTGAGTATGAGATATAGGAAACAAAATAATATAGTAAAAGAATATTATTTATGTTTGTGAATATATTTATTATTATTATTCTTATATAAATGTGCAAAATTATATTTTTATGTTAATATTTTGTAGCCATACCCTTCGCAGCGATAACAGCCGCACAACGATGTGGCATTTGACTCGATTAATCGATTAATACAAGCAGGTGAAATTTTCTCCCATTCTTCCTTCAATCATTTGAACAATGCGGCTTTATTTGAATATGTATGCTTTTGAACTTAACGATCTAGCGTTTCCCTATTGGTTCCCATAAGTGTTCTATTGGGTTCAAATCCGATGATTGAGATGGCCAGCTTAAAACTCTCAAATTTGAAACAGAAAACCACTGTTTTAACAACTTGGATGTATGTTTGGGTTCATTATCCTGCTGAAATATCCAATTCTGCGGCAATGTTTCTACAGCATATGATAACAAATTGTTTTCTAAAATGTCCTTGTAAATATCAGCGTTCATATTTCCGTTGATCTCGATCAATGGACGGACTCCTTGTGCAGAGAAAATTCCCCAAACCATCACACTTCCTCCACCGTGTTTTACCGTAGGAATTTGGTACCGAACATCATTTCTCGTACCAATAGGACGTCGTACATGTTGTTTACCATCGCTTCCAAAAAGATTAAATTTAGATTCATCTGAGAAAGCTACTTTTTTCCAATCTTTGTTTGTCCAATTTGGGTGATCTTTGGCAAATTGTAATCGGGCCTTCTCATTCTTTTTACTGATTAATGGTTTTTTAATATCTATACGGCCAAAAAATCCCACATCATGTAGTCTTCGTGTCACAGTACTACGACTAACATTAGCTAGGTTTCATCCTTTAGCTCGCGTACAATTTCGGCAGCAGTTTTCTCGACATCCGCAGTTGATTTGCGTTTAATGTTACGATCTACTTTTTTAGGCGTTTTTGTTGGTCTTCCACTACGCGGACGATCTTTTAAACCATATCCACAACGGTATTTTACAATAATATCGTTCACAGTTAATTTACCTATCGATAATAATGAAGCAATCTCACGAGAAGACTTTCCTTCTTTGAAAATTTTATTACGCTCTCACGAATTTGGATTTGCATATGCCGAGCCATCTTTATGCTCCCACGACCTTTTAAGAACTAATGTGAACATTCAACGCGGTATTATTCGTAAATACGTCTTTGAACGTCCTACTGCGTCAATGTATATTATGTGGCAGAAACTTTTGCACATATAAATATAAGAATAATAATAATAAATATATTTACAAACATAAATAATATTCTTTTACTATATTATTTTGTTTCCTATTTCTCATACTCACATCTCATAATGATTAAAAATCATTAGTTTTTTTTTTCTAATAAATTAGAGTACGATATGTCACTGGCCGGAAACTTTTGCACGCCACTGTATATGTATATATATATGTATATATATATATATATATATATATATATATATATATATATATATATGTATATGTATATGTATATTGTTCGTCTGGACCCCACAAAACGATTCCCCTTTCCAGATATTGAGATAGCCGAAATTTGAGCTCGATTAAACGACGTTAACCCGTGCCGCTCGTCGCTCATAGTTTGAAAAAATCCAAATTTTTGGCCAAAAAGCTGACATATGGAGCCATAACTCCAGAACGGTAAATGATAGAAACACGCTTAATATCTCAAAAAAAAGCTAATGTTTGTTCTTCAAAATTTATATTCTATACATAATTGTTGTTATTTTAAGTCAAACCGAATTACAACAGCCTTTAGCCCCAAAAACGTGACCTGGTACCAGTAGGAGCCTTTAGCCCCAAAAACGTGACCTGGTACCAGTAGGAGCCAGTTTGGGAGTATTTTAAGAATTTTACGGGTTTTTACATAATGTGTCTCGGAATTAACATTTTTTTTGTTAAAAAAAGTATTTTGGAACTCAATTTTCAAACATAAAGAGCCTTTTGTTCAAATTTAATCTTTTATTATATGGGGATTACCTGACTAATTTACCAAAGAAAGACCCGTTTGACAGGTAAAAAGGAGGGTGAATCGAATTTCTATTTTAGGGATGGTGATTTTACTTCAGCGTACAACCGACCTTTTATTTATTCAGTTTAGTTTCTAAAGTGCCTTTGAGCTGGTTAGATCGAACAATTATCTAGTGAAGATATTTTAAGACACTGAAGAGGACAGCATCTACCAGGAACTTGAGAGCTTGGAGAAAATGGACATCCCTGAAGAAGCTGCAGAAGATTCAGGACCATCTGAGAGCAAGAGGATGAAAGTTTCATTTGCAAGGGGCGTTAAAGAGATTTTAAACATGGAATTGTCCATTTTATTAGATCGATGTAAGGTATCCGACAGAAATGCCACGAGAATTTTAATAGCTACTCTAGAAGCACTAAACCTTGACCCTCTTGAGTACAAAGTTTCGAAAACTTTATTACATGATAGAAGGCAAATGTTCAGAGAACAATATAATAAAAAAAATTTTGATAAAGTAAACATTCCTGAAAAAGAGCCCGTGGTTGTCCATTGGGACGGTAAACTTTTACCGAGTGTTTTAAAAAATGAACAATGTGAGCGAATAGCTATAGCTATTTCATATGGCGAAAAGGAACAGCTGCTGGGAGTTCCTGTAACAGCAAACAGCGCTGGAGAGGAGCAAGCCGTAGCCGTATATGAATGCCTACATGAATGGGGTCTTCTCAACACCGTCAAGGCGATGTGCTTCGACACTACAGCATCCAACACGGGAAGACTCAAAGGAGCATGCGTCATATTGGAGCAAATGTTAGGAAGAGAATTGTTATACCTAGCTTGCCGTCATCATATCTTGGAAATTCTGTTAAGAGGCGTATTCGACACAAAAATGGGATGAACCACTGGACCTCATCCAGATATTTTCAAGAGATTCCTCACTGCGTGGCCCAAGATAGACAAAGGAAAATACGACACAGGTATCAGTGACAATCTAATACAAAAGCAGCTAACTCCAGAAGTAATTGCAAATGTTACTGCTGAATTCGAGACCAAATTAACTGAGAGCCACCCCAGAGATGACTACAAGGAGCTATTGCAGTTGGTTCTCGTATTTGTTGGATCACTAGACGGCAATGTTGTGGGTTTTAGAACTCCAGGAGCCATACATCACGCTAGGTGGATGGCAAAGGCTATTTACTGCTTAAAAATGTTCATTTTTCGTCGTCAATTTAAGATGTCTAAAGACGAAGAAAGTTCTGTGCGTGCCATTTCTGTTTTCCTAGTTAAAATTTATTGTAAAGCTTGGTTCAATGCTCCAAAAGCTCATCTTGCACCAAAGCAAGATTTAGGTATTTTGCATAGTCTGTTAGACTATAAAGAATGTGACAACGACATTGCAGAAATAGCCCTGACCAAATTTTCGAACCATTTGTGGTATTTGAATGCAAAGTTGGTGGGATTATCGTTTTTTGATCCCACCATTACAGACGATGAAAAGTTGTTAATGGCTAATAAATTGCTCAGTAGCACAGATGAACCATCACAGCACAATAGGGTTGTAAATCCAAAAGTTAGGAAAGAAAACTTAAAAGAGGTAGTTGATGGAGGATTGGTAAATTTACTTACCAAAGAAACGTTTACATTCTTTGACCAATTTAATATAAAAACAGATTTCCTAAGACAACATCCAAACACCTGGCCTCAAAATAATGACTTCCAAGAAGGATTGAAAATTGTCAAAACATTAAAAGTAGTTAATGATATGCCTGAGCATGGTGTTAAATTAATAACCGACTTTAACGACCTTCTGACAAAAGATGAAGACCAAAAGCAATATGTCCTGTAAATGCCGAGCATTATATCCTGACGTTTCAAAAACTACTTTAACAAAAGCTCTAGAATAGATTAGATAACTATGTAAAATTAGCAACTCATGTAGGTACTACGTCTGTATCTTTTCTGTGTCTGTTTTGTATGTACTATATACCTAATTTTTATATTTTAAAATAAAAAATGTCATTAGACTTATCAGTATTACTTGTTTTTTTATTATATTTTTACTTTAAACTCAAAAATATACCAAAAAAAAGCAAAATTTATCACTTAATAACGAAATATACGAAGTATGCTCCTAGTGGTACCAGGTCACGTTTTTGGGGCTAAAGGCTGTTGTAACTCGGTTTGACTTAAAATAACAACAATAGAATATAAATTTTGAAGAACAACATTAGCTTTCTTTTGAGATATTAAGCGTGTTTTCTATTATTTACCGTTCTGGAGTTATGGCTCCATATGTTAGCTTTTTGGCCAAAAATTTGGTTAACGTCGTTTAATCGAGCTCAAATTTCGGCTATCTCAATGTCTAAAGGGGAATGTATTGTGTCCATATGTATTCCGACATTTTTTTTCCCCCTATATGTCATATGTATAATGTATATGTATATGTATATGTATATGTATATGTATGTGTATATGTATATGTATATGTATATGTATATGTATATGTATATTGTATATGTATATGTATATATGTATATGTATATGTATATGTGTATATATGTATGTATATGTATATGTATATATGTATATATGTATATATGTAATGTATATATATATGTATATATGTATATATATATATATGTATATGTATATGTATATATGTATATATGTATATGTATATATATATGTATATGTATATATATATATATATATATATATATATATATATATATATATATATATATATATATTATAGATAAATAAATATTAGTTATCTTTTTTAGATAGAACAAATTCGTAGAGCCAACAAACTGTGGGCTTCCGATAGTCTATTTCTCAGAGAATATCTGCTGATCCCTCAGTCAGAAAATGCGAATGAAGCCACCTCACCCTTTAGAAACTCAATCGACGAGTTCTCAATCCTCCTTAGCTAGTCCTAGTGTGGAAAATTTGAATCAGAATACTAGAATATCCACAGCCAGTAGTACCAGATCAAGTTTTGACGATGAGAATATTAGCGATTTTCTGAGTAAAATCGATGCCTCCATAGCTAGCACTAAGGAGGTGGTGAAAAAGGTTACAAGAAGTAGCGAGTAAGTATGTTTTTTTAGACAGATGGGCATTTTTAATGTGTATTTAATTTTTTTTTTATTCTTTGTAATAGGTTATATTTTGTTGTAATATATTTTATGATGTAAAATTGTTTTGAAATTAAGACGCGGTGTATCTCAAAGTAAATAGCACTTTCAAAATAGCAAATATCGGTAGCACCACCTTTTGGATATTATATCGGTTGGAAAAATTACAAAGCGAAACAGTGCCACCCCCTTGTATCACCGTGGAACAAATGTTTGTAATATCGAATGCGGTATTCTTCTTTGTCCAAACTTTAGTTCTGCTATCAGACCCAAAAAGCTTAATTTTGGGTTTCATCACTAAAAATTACGTTTCCCAAAATTTAGGAGGTTTAGTAACGTATTCCCTAGCAAGAGCTTGCCGCTTTTTGCGATTAGCTTCCTAAATTAACGGCTTCTTCCTGGCTGCACACCCCTTATACCATGTCCTACGTAAACAAATATTTTTCGAAAATAGTTCCCGTACAAAACTGGCCTCTTCACGTGGAGTCAGTTTCTTGGGACTACCGGAGCATGGTCGAATTTTATAGGAACCCGTTGATTTATACTGGTTTACAATGTACTGAACAGTAGCATGCTACTTTTTAACAATTTTTTTTTCCCCATATTTCTGTACGATTTTCCATCTTTCCACAAATTAATTATTATCTTTGGAACTTAAAATGGAATTTCACAATTTCTCTCGCTTATTTTTAGTCTTCCGTACGGAACACTTATAAGATGACTTCGGTGTCTGTCCGTCTGTCTGTCACACCCGATTTTCTCCGAAACTATTTGTCACAGAAAGTTGAAATTTAGTAATAATATAGGAATTAATGGCCTCATCAGAGCCATCTAGTTTTAAAAGTTAAATTTTGACATAAGGAGTTAGTTTTGGGGGGTGAAATCGGAAGTGAAAAAAATTTTTTTTACTAGGTCATCGAGTGTGATGTCAAATGAAAGCTTGTGAAAACACGAGTAAAAAATATATATATAATAAAATACTTGTGCGCACTTTTCTTTGTATTATTTTTAAAAAATTGCGAAAAATAGCTGTCAACCCGCCTTGTCTCGAAAAGTACTTATCAAAAAATTTTGAAAAAATTCTGGAATATTCACCACGGGTGTAGATTGAACGAAAATTATCACGAGTGCATTACCTTTAATAATTTATCTGGTATATAAAAAAAAACCAAAATTTCAAGGTCATCAGTTTTCAGTAAAGATTGGAAACAAATTTTGTTGAAAACTCATTTGGGGTGTGTTTTGTGAAGTCACGGATCATATATGTATATATATATATATATATATATATATATATATATATATATATATATATATATATATATATATATATATATATATATATATATATATATATATATATATATATATATATATATATATATATATATATATATATATATATATATATATATATATATATAACATATATATCAAGGATTTTCTACACCTGACGCTGTCTTCCTTCTCTCAGCCTTTGATTCCATCCGTTTCTATCTTCCCAGTCTCCATCTGTTAGACCTCTGTCCTCCATAGCCTCGTCCACATCGTCTCTCCACGATCGTCTGGGTCTTCGTCTTTTTCTTCTCCCTATAGGGCTCCACTCCGTTATTTTCTTTATCCACCTATTATCTTTGCTCCGTCTTATGTGTCAATACCATTTTAATCGTTTTTCTTCAATGGTGTTTACTGCGTTCTCTTTGATGTTCTTGATGTGCTTCTTATTTCTTCATTTGTTATTCTCTCCATACGTGTCACTCTACAACATCTTCTCCAATACTCCATCTCTACAGCGTTAATTTTAGATTTATTTCTTTTGTTGATCGTCCATGTTTCTGACCCGTATGTCATTATGCTTTGTATTATTGATTTGTATATGCGTGTTTTGTTTCTTTTTGTAATGTGTTTGTCCCACAGGATCGAATTTAATTGTCTTATGCATGTCCGCGTTTGTCCTAATCTAGCTTTAATCTCTTCTTCTTCTGATGTTGCGTTTTTTGAAATGATGGTTCTTATGTCTACGAAGGCTAGATGAACTTCTCTATTCTTGGCCAGTTTTTTTTCCATTGTTTGTTTTATAGTGTATATGTGGTCTATACATGATTTTCCGGCCGTAAAGCCTGCTTGGTCTTCTCCAATTTTTCCTTTTATATTTTCCTCTATGATATTTTTAATAATTTTTCCATACAAACGTCCCATACTCGATATTATGCTTAGGCCTCTATAGTTTGTGTATTTTCTGCGGTCTCCCTTTTTATATATAGATACTATATAGGCTTTTGACCATTCCTCTGGTATTTTTTCTCCATTTATCGCTCTGCGGAACATGTTTCTCAGAATTCGATGTAATTTATTAGACCCGTACTTAATCATTTTATTTACCACACCTCCAGGCCCTGCAGATTTATTATTTTTGAGTCTTTTTATTGTCTTTACTTCTTCATAGCTTAGTTCTATCTCTTTTTTTTTCTTATTCTGTTCTTCTTCAGGGTCCTCTTCTTGGAATTTTTGTCTGTCTTCTGTTAGCAGCTTTTTATAATATTCCTCCCACTCGCTTTCTGGCATATACTCTATATACGTCTTCTCTCTATTGTTGGTCCTTATTGCTTTAATTATTCTCCATGACTCTGTGCTTCTAGTTCCTCCTATATACTGTTCTACATGTTCGCACGATTTTTCCCATCTCTCGTTCTTTTCTTTGTTTATCATCCTCCTCGTTTCTGCATTTTTCTCTTTATATTTCTGTAGATCTTCTTCTGATTTTGTATTCAGCCATTTTTCGTATAGTCTTTTTTTCTCCTTTATAGATTCTTTGGTTTTTTCACAGATTCTAATTTTATGTTTCTCATTCTCGTTGTCTTCTTTACCTAATGTTTCTAGGGCCGCCCGGTTTGATGCATTCCTTTATGTGGTCATACATCTGTTGGAGATTGTCGTAGTTAAAGTCATTTAATTTTTGATCTAATCGTCGTCTATATAGGTCTCTTATCGTTTCGTCTTGCAGTAAGTGTATTTTGTATTTTATTTCTTTGTCTGCTTTTTCTGTTATCTCACTAGTATTTCTGTTTTCTTTATCTATTATTCCTGTTTGTTTTATTGTCTTGTACCACGGTACTTTTATATTTGCTACTAATAGTCTATGATCTGTTCCACATTCTGCCCCTCTCTTTACTCTTACGTCTTTTATTTTGATAGTGGTATCGTTTTTAATTATAATGTAGTCTATTATTGATTTTAAGTTTCGTATTCCTTGCATCCAAGTATATTTGTGGATGTCTTTGTGTTTGTAGAATCCGTTTGTTATTTTGACTTCGTTTAGTTCACACAGCTCTATTAGTCTCTCTCCGTTGTCGTTAGTAATGTCTTCTCCGAATGGTCCTACGGTATTGTCCACTGTTTTCCTTCCTGTTCTCCCATTCAATTCTTGGTTTTTCTTTGCTTTGTGTGTTTCTATTTCTAGTGTTTCCATGAAATTATCTTTTTCTCTTATAGTGCTGTCTTCTGTTGGGCCGTATACTCCTAATATTACCATGTCTTTTCCTAGCATTGTTGTATTTAGTTTTATGATTCTTTCATTGGTGGGTTCCCAAGATGTTATTTTCCTCATTTTATACCTCCCTAACAAAATTTTTTATTTTAAAAAGCAATCAACGTACGGAACACTAATTGCGCAAGTTCAACTTGCACTTGACCGGTTATTAATACTATTTTGAAAGCCCACTGCAAAATTACTAGTAACAAATTATTCATTTCTTTTCAGTTTAGCGAGCAATGAAATGCGGCTGATTATAACGTGTTTTTTTCAGTGCAGTTCTTGAGTGTATGGCGACTATTTAGACATTAATTTTGTTTACATTTTTGTAACAATGATGTTACTTCTAAATCAAATCTTCCATAGTTGTTTTTTAAACTAATCCTCGTTGGTTAAGTTTCAAATATTAATTTAAACATATTTTCTCATAGTTCCAATTAATTAGTTGAACATAACAGAAAGCAGGTGGTGTATGGAGATTTTTTGGACTGACTGTATATATATATATATATATATATATATATATATATATATATATATATATATATATATATATATATATAAAGTAGTGTATGTGGGAATGCACGGAGGAGGCAAATATTTGCCTCTACGAGGTAAACTTTCCATGGATCTGTCTCTCCGACTGTCAGACTCTCTCTCTGTTGGCATCATATTGCTCGAAGGAAATGATATTATAATATTTAAAATAGGGATGAAACCTAAAGTTTTCGAGGGATATCGTTTCAAGGAAAGAGGGTGAAAGGAGTATGTATAGATATGTTGTATGATTTTATTCACATTATGGAAATTTACTTTTCTATTACTTAAGAAAGTCAAATTCAGTACTTATTTTAGAACTATATGTTTCCAAGGGAAGTACTGGGCAAATCGCTTTGCCCATTTCCCTAATCGCCTTAGTATTATTATATAACTTGTGTGTTTGGTCAAGTAAAGAACAAAATTTAACTAAGTCATCAGTAAATCGCGAAATTAACGCTAAGTAAACCACATTATCACGGCACGTAAAAATATAATTTTTTTTAAATTTCGTAATTTTTATTGTTTAAAAAGTGAATGTACAAGAATTCAATTTGTCAGTAAAAAGATTGTAGGCGGTCAAGCGTATAAATCAAAATAGACGAAATGTTAACTTTGCGATAAAGAGAAGATATATCTTTATCGCAAGTTTATTTAGTAAAATGTGTTTTATTGAAGTAACTTTATACATTACCGAATTGTTGATATTGCATTAAAAAATTTATGTATAAATAAGATAGTTTCAGTGTTGCATTATTGCTGTTTGAGGACTTTTTTGTTGTAAAACACCGAAATAGCAATTAGATACAAGTCAGTACACAGCTGGCGTTCAAAAATAACTGTTTTTTTGAATTGTTTCTCCCTGTCATCAAAAAAACAAAAGAATATTTCCGATTGATATACTTTATCTTTGGAAGGCGTAGAGTAATAAATTACACTTTAGTATGTAAAACCACGATAGGGTGATACACTAAAATTTTGTGTATTACGAGGCTGGTTTGGAAAGTCCGTGCAAAGTCCGAGAGATGGCACCACCGGCGCGTATCGAGGTCATATTTAGTTAATAGCATCTCTTGAATGAACGCACACCAAGTTTCAGCCATATTGGTCTATTTCTTTGTGTTTGGCATTCGTGTGAATCAAGGAAGTCGAGTGATTTTCAAGAAATGGACGAAAAAGAATTTCGTGTGGTGATTAAACATTACTTTATGAAAGGCAAAACGCCTCAGGAGACTAAAGAGAAGCTTGATAAACATTATGGTGACTCTGCACCTTCGATTAGAACAGTTTATAAGTGGTTTCAAAATTTTCGGACTGGCCATATGGGCACAAGTAACGCTGAACGTTCTGGACGGCCTGTGGAGGTTACGACTCCAGAAATCATTGATCAAATCCATGATATGGTGATGGATGACAGAAGAGTTACGGTGCGTGAGATTGCTAGTGCTGTGGGCATCTCGACTGAACGGGTACATAATATTTTGCATAAACATTTGGACATGAGAAAGCTATCCGCAAGATGGGTGCCGCGATTGCTCACGCTTGACCAAAAACGGAATCGTGTGAAGTGTTGCAAGGATGGTTTGCAGCTGTTCCAGAAGAATCCGGAGGACTTTAAGCGTCGTTTCGTCACTGTGGATGAAACATGGATACATTACTATACTCCTGAGACCAAACAACAATCTAAACAATGGGTTACCAAGGGGGAATCTGCACCAAAAGAGGCGAAGACCGTTCCTTCGGCCGGAAAGGTTATGGCGACTGTCTTTTGGGATTCGCAAGGGATAATCCTCATCGACTATCTGGAAAAGGGTAAAACTATTACAGGTGAATATTATTCATCGTTATTGGACCGTTTGAAAACCGAGCTGCAAGAAAAACGCCCGCGATTGGCCCACAAGAAAGTCCTTTTCCATCACGACAACGCACCAGCACACACCTCAGCAGTTGTGGTCGCAAAATTAATGGAAATAGGATTCCAACTCGTTTCACATCCCCCCTATTCTCCAGACTTGGCTCCCTCGGACTACTATTTGTTCCCCAATTTGAAGAAATGGCTGGCGGGACAAAGATTTTATTCAAACGAGGAGGTGATTGCAGACACTAATGGAGACTTGGACAAATCCTATTATTCGGAAGGGATCAACAAACTAGAACATCGTTGGACGAAGTGTATAAGCCTAAAAGGAGACTATGTCGAAAAATAAAAAAGGTTTACCCCAAACACATAAGTAGTTTTTATTTTTGCACGGACTTTTCAAACCAGCCTCGTATATATATATATATATATATATATATATATATATATATATATATATATATATATATATGTATGTATGTATGTATGTATACATATATATCTCTTATAAATTACAAATTAGTTCATTATTGACTGACTCACTGTACTTGGTAGCACATGAATGGTGTAACGTATTTTATTATTCAAATAACTATATCATTCAATGTCAAGTTTGCTCCGTCTTTACTTAACAATGCTTAAGTCAGGAACACCTTTCAAATTGCAAATTATCTGACTTTAACGAGCGTCATAATATTATGTTATTGTTAATATTCGTTTATTTATTCACGTGAAATTATACGTTTTATGTAACATTAAATATTATTAATTATTTTGAAATACAGCAGTAAATAATTTCATAACATGTAGATTATACCATACATTCCGCCTTTATTCATTCACGATTTGTTTATAATAATTCAAGGACTAAAGTAAATAAAATAAAATAATATATGCCTTACAAAATCATGATTGAGGTTATCAGTGCAAATCAATAACCCTCTACTTATGTTCAATTTCAGATATGGCACCGATTTGCCTCCGGAACAACGCCGCAAACCCCAGTCCCGTCTCAAACAGCAACAGCAAAACAACAACACCGTTCCAGCTGAACATCGCCTTTCCAACACCTCAGAACACCGTCTATCCAATCCCCAGGCAGCACCTTTAAACACAGTAGTGACCGTACAGCAAGGTAAAAAGGTTAGGACGAGTCTCGAAATGCACGAGCAACAGCAAGACGAGCTGTTCGAACTGTAGCAGGGCTACAGGGGTCTGTAGCCGGACTACAGTGTTGTTTTGTTAGGATATTAGGTTAGGTCGTGGCTACACCATGGGTAGCCGAGAGGGTCTTCTGCTACTAGTCGGATTCAAATAAATGGTGCCTATAGGCTATGATGTGGATGGTATGAGTGGTTTTGGTTAAGATTTAGGGCAATTCGTTAATAGACATTGATTAAACGCTACTATAGTTGACTCGAAGTAAGAAAATAATCGTAAGATGATGTATATTTATACTGAGTAAATCATTTTCAGCTACCTGTTGTCTTTTAACGAATTTTTTTAACATCTAAGATGAATGAGCTGTAGGGATTAAAACGAGCATTGTCAAAATAAACAATAGTCATACCAATATAATTCGGATAATTTTCTTTCTTTTTCTGGTAAGTTATGTAAGTTTCTTTAAGACTAATATAATTTTTATCTAATATATTTTGTTTTTGGCATTTACGGTAATTTATTTTAGTAAATAAACACGTCAAAAATAATTAACTGTTGCAAAGTTGCCATGCATGAATTCAAAAAGTTTGGAATTTTAATATTATAACGAAAAATTTTACATTTTTTAGCTTTAAAACTATTTTTGAGATTTGAGATTTTCAAAAACAATCATTCACTAGAGTAGTATTGTACACACAAACAGTTTTCTGTCTAAAAAGATGTTTTGATAATTTTTAACTGCTACAACAGAGGATAAAAACTTTGAAAATACTCGCCAGGACTCGGAAACCGTCTAAGCTCTAGAATGGCGAGAATAGCACTTCCCACGCGAAATGAGTATTATAAAGCTCACTGTTTACTCTTAAACTTACAAAATGGTAGAACTTGTCACTATTTGCTCCGTAGAAACTTTAAATTTCCTAAGAAAAATAAACGAGCGGCAGACATCATTAATTAGAGAACTGTCAGTCATAAATAGATATACTTATGGGGAGATAGATTGGACTTATTTTACGAAAACTGTACTTTTGTTGTCATCTGTCTGTACTATATTTATTGTGCAACACAAACATAGTTATTGCGGTTTTCGACCACTTCGGTCGTAATTCATTGATTGTTGGTTTGAAGACCAACGATACTTGATTTGGGGAAGTTTCGGGATCAATAGATCCAATGGTTTTCCAGGTAGTTATTTGGAAACTTAACCAGTGGGGTCCAATCTCTAATGGTCCATTAAAGATTGGACCCCACTGGTTAAGTTTCCAAATAACTACCTGGAAAACCATTAGGATCTATTGATCCCGAAACTTCCCCAAATCAAGAGACATAGTTATATAATCAATTCAAAACCAGTTTAAAAACCTATTTGACAGATAAACGCTAATCAGTTTTTCGGTTTCTACTTGAAAATCGATGGTTTTATGGAAATATATTTTGTCCAAATGACACCACTAATTTCAATATATTAAAACACTATATATATATATATATATATATATATATATATATATATATATATATATATATATATATATTACAACAATAGGGGTTTTCACGGATGGTAGAATGTAATATATTAAAATTCCCGATTTCAATCGCCTAATAATGAATTTTAACGACGTTTCGCCAAAATCTCATTTGGCATTTTCAAGCGCTCCCGCTGCTGCTGCTGCTGCTGCTGTTACTCGATACTATGATCTTGCTGCCGCGCCCGCTTCGAGCGTTAGGGGGTTAGAGCGTTACGTTTGGTAATATAAAGAATAAGCAGTGACGAGAATAATAAATCAAGTCCACGCGAGCGGAGCCGCGCGCACGGCTAATATATATATATATATATATATATATATATATATATATATATATATATATATATATATATATATATATATATATATATATATATGTATACAGTGGCGTGCAAAAGTTTCCGACCAGTGACATTTCGTACTCTAATTTATTAAAAAAAAAGACTAATGATTTTTAATCATTATGAGATGTGAGTATGAGATATAGGAAACAAAACAAAATAGTAAAAGAATATTATTTATGTTTGTGAATATATCTATTATTATTGTTCTTATATTTATATTTGCAAAAGTTTCCGGCCACTTTGTACTGTAATTGAATTCGTGTGTGAATTTGCATCCGCAGGACCCAGGGTATTCTTGTCAGTATTTGATAAAAACGATTAACTATACCTATCAACTGCGGGTCAAAAAAGGCAAGAGAGGGAGCATAAATAGAATATTAGTATTCAACACCCATGCTAATTCTGTGATTGGAAAGCCTGTAGCGGGAAATCCATTCATAGAATCATGCTATGACATTTGTTCAGAAGGACGAGGACTACAACATATCCAAAAATTAGCCAAATCCACAGAAAGACATATTCTCATAAGATTGGTGCGGGGTCAAGTGCAAGTTGAACTTGCGCAATTAGTGTTCCGTACGTTGATTACTTTTAAAATAAATTTTTTGTTACGGAGGTATAAAATGATCAATTCAAAAATATTATAAAGAAAAGTGTGTACAATATATATTTTTTTTGTACTCGTGTTTTCATTTGACACCCAATTCGATGACCTGGTAAAAAAGGGTTTTTTTCACATCCGATTTCACCCCTTAAGTCAAAATTTGACTTTCAAAACTACACGGCTCTGATGAGGTCATCAATTCCTATATTAGTGCCAAATTTCAACTTTGTATGTCAAAGAGTTTCGGAGAAAATCGGGTGTCACAGACAGACGGACGGACAGACACCGAAGTGATCTTATAAGTGTTCCGTACGGGACACTAAAAACTAGATCGACGCGTCTTTCTCACATTTTTAAAAAGTTGTCTTTATGAATAATATATAAGATTTAGTGGCTGGAAGAAGAAGACAAGGAATTAACTACGTCGTTAATTACTTTGTTTAGTACACGTTCTGTAAAAAAAGAAATGAAGACTTATTAGATAATTAAAAATTAATTAACACAAAATGTACCATTACACGTTTCTAGAACAAAGATTCAATTAGGTCAGCATTCTTTGTTTAACGTTAAGTAATGATAGATATCGTTTTTATATATCATTAATTCCGTCATAATATGACTTTAATAATAGAGAGGTTTCTTTTGACAATGCAGTAATTAGTCCCATGTTCCGTTTAATAGATAGATAACAAGCGTTTTGCCGGATTTGCCTTAGTTTTTTTTTTAGAGGATTAATTCAGGCTATCTGCGTTCTTATTAAGAATTAGCGATTGGTTGAATAACTAGGAAAATTTAAATATGTTGGATGATCTGAAATTTTTTTTTACTTAAGAAATCAAGGTTCTTAGGATCGGACCGGGTAAAATTGGAGTAACTTTTCGACGTTTCGTCTAATATTTGCACGAAGCATGTTTAGGGATTTTTATTTAAAAACTCGAGGAAACACAATTTAAAGTGTAATGCACTTTTTCCACGGGTAATACAGATCGTAACCATAGGCTCTATTAATGTGTGAGTGTGTGTGTGTGTAAAGGACCCCGCAATTTCTTATAGGAAGTGGCCCTCGGTGAAATTATCTGAAATTGATTTATGTTATTCCTCTCGAGCTTCAGATCAAAAGTTTTCATGGGCACAAAGTCAGAATATGGAGAGTTTTTCAGATATCGGGGGTAAAAAGACGATTTTCGGAGATCTTGTCGACAACAGCGTGGAGCCGTGAGGTTGTTTATGCGCCGTTCTTTGGGTATACGGTGTTTTTTTCGGTCGCCGATTCCAAATTTGGTGTAAAAAATGACATTTGGTATGATAGGAGACGCATGCTTAATAAAAACAGAACCTAAAAATTTTCTTGAGTGTCGCTACTGTGTCTTACTGTGACATTTATATCAATATACTCTACATACAGGCGACACGACTGACGCGATGTGGGCGATTTTCAAGACGATTCGAGCATACAACTACTTTTAGTTTGTTGGTCAATTGTAAAAGTTACTAACCTGAACTAACTTGAGAGATACGCCACGTCATTATTCTATTCTAGTATTTAGAACTGTATCTATATGTGACCAATCTTTTAAAAAGGAATGGATATTGCACTTACTATAACATTAATAACGATATAGGTTGCGGTCTGCATGACATGTAGAATTAGATTATTATACCGGGTCATGGTCAAGTGAATAATATCAAGCAATAAATACTTAAATTGTGCAACTTTTGGCTCGTTTAGAATTCTAATCTCTAAGAGTAAAGCTCCCTAAAGAGGCGTCGTGCAATCTTAGACGAAACGTTAAAGAATTACAGTGATGTAATTCTACACAATCTAATCTCTAGAACCGTTATTTCTCATCTAACACATGGGCTGAAAAGTCCCGGGCCTAACAAAGAAAACACGGTTTTTTTGGTTCAAAATTAGCTTTATTCATCAACGTAATCTCCATCAAGAGCAACGCAATCATTCCAGCGCCGCTCTAACATTTCAATACCACTTTTGTAGAACGATTTATCTTTTGCCTCAAAATAGGCCTCAGTTTCAGCGATAACCTCTTCATTCGTGCGAAATTTCTTACCGGCGAGCATTTTTTTTCAGGTCTGCGAACAGCCAGTAGTCGCTGGGAGCTAAATCTGGCGAATACGGTGGATGTGGGAGCAATTCGAAGTTCTATTCATGTAGTTTTGCCATTGTTTTGATTGACTTGTGACACGGTGCGTTGTCTTGATGAAACAAAATTTTTTTCTTTTGCCATATGCGGTCGTTTCTTGGCAATTTCGGCCTTCAAACGCTCCAATAACGCTATATAATATTCACTGTTGATGGTATTTCCTTTCTCAAGATAGTCGATGAATATTACACCACGCACATCCCAAAATACCGAGGCCATAACCTTTCCAGCCGATTGTTGTGCTTTCGGGCGCTTTGGACGAGGTTCACCAGTTGCTGTCCACTCAGATGACGATCGTTTTGATTCCGGAGTGAAGTGATGGATCCATGTTTCATCCATTGTCACATATCGACGCAAAAATTCCGGTTTGTTACGTTTGAACATGGCCAAACACTGCTCAGAATCATCAACACGTTCTTGTTTTTGATCAACAGTGAGCAAACGCGGCACCCACTTTGAACAGAGCTTTCTCATAGTCAAATGCTCATGCAATATAAAGCCAACACGTTCTTTTGATATCTTTACGATGTCAGCTAACTCACGCAACTTCACTTTTCGATCATTCAAAACGATTTTATGGATTTTTTTGATGTTTTCTGGTGTTACCGCCTCATTTGGACGTCCACTGCGTTCTGCATCATCGGTGTCTCTACGACCACGTTTGAAGTCAGCAAACCAACGTTTTATTGTTGTTTCTGATGGAGCGGAGTCCCCATAACACTTTTCAAGCCATTGCTTCGCTTGAACGGTATTTTTTCCCATCAAGAAGCAGTGTAAAATTAAAACACGAAATTGTTTTTGATCCATTGTTTTGAAAATAACAAAAGTAGCGTCACTCTTAGCACAATAACTCACAAACTAATGAATAGAATATCATGAAATTTTAACAGCTGTCTTTTGAAGGTTAGTATTAACTGAAAAAAAGGTGACTGCAATAAAACTAGCGCCATCTATGTGTTTAGGCCCGGGACTTTTCAGCCCATGTGTTAAGCAAGGCTTTGAAAGCTTGCTATTCTGTGGTTATAATAAAATTTTTTTGTTAAAAATGAACATACAGTGTACGCCTTTAAATCTGTTTGTTCTTCTTCAATCATTCGCCTAATGTACTGGCCTGACTATATTCTTTATATTGTTCGTTTAGTTGTTGGCTTATTTGTTTTATAGGTATTGTTTTTTTTGTTATTGTTGACTAATCTCATCAATCTGTACCTAATCAATGTACTAATACTTACTAGTGTCAAATCATCTCAAGTAAATGTTTTTAATTCATTCAATTTTTTCTGGAGTTTACCGATAATGTAGAGGGTGTTCTCTAAATAGGAACATTCTTTTTAACGTTGAAATAAGTAACTTCGCCAAATATAAGCCCCGCTATATGAAAATAGATTAATTTCGTCCCTGAGAAGATTTCGATTTGTCAGCTACTTTAATGGGTCATTAAACTTTAAATCTCTCAATATAGGTAACTAAGTTGGGAATGTGGAATCTTTGGCACAGTGACACTACTCAGTATATATCACCACTACACCAAACACTTTATTTTTGCACTCGACGCGGGTTTCCTAACCATGTTAGCATCATCAGGAGCGATAATTGACTAAAGCTAAACTACAAATCTACCTTATTTATACTTAGCCTAACCCTTGAATTACTCAGGCGGAATTAATGGCATATGCAAGGCCATCAGTTCCGGTCAAGTAACCAGTAGAGGGGACTATAAGGAATAGGCCCTCTGTCTTTATTTAAACTACTTTTTCATTTTATAATTTCCATACTTCGTATCCGTTCAACAATCTCCTATCAGATACATTTTTAATTAATCTTAGATTATCTAATGTTACAATATGATCAGCTTCAAGGGCATGTTCGGCAACGCTAGACTTTTATGTTCTACTGTATTTTAAGTGTGCTAAATGTTCTTTAAATCGTATTTTAATTGACCTTTTAGTTTGCCCAACATACTTTTTGTCACAATCATTACAACTAATTTCATAAATTCCACTTTTCTCACAATTGGGAATCTTATCTTTGGATTTCCTAAGATATTTCACAGATTGTCTGATGACTTATAGACTAAGGTGAGGCCTACCTTATTAAATACCGTATTGAGTCCTTGACTATATTTCGAATTATATGGTATGGAGACATACTTGGTGTTATTTTCTTCGCGCGTAAAAAGGTGGAATTCTGAATATTTAACCTGAACTTATGTCTATTTATTAGCTTGTTTACTAAGTCATCGTCATAACCATTAACTCTAGTTATATTTCTAATACGATTCCTTTCATTATTAAAGTTGACTCTATTCACAGGAAAAGTGACCAAACGATGAACTAAAAAATGTAATGATGCTAATTTGTGTTGTTTGCAATGACATGAATCATTAGGAATATATCTATCTGTTACTGTGTCTTTCCTGTAGATAACAAATTCTAATCTATTATTATTTTTAATAATTAAAATATCTATAAAGGGCAGTTGTCCACTCTGAACGATTAACCTATGAGCGGTGCGCGTAAAATTTCAAATTGACCGATCTGAATTTTTAATAAATTATCACGCTAATAAAAAAAATCTGGAAAATCTATATACTATTTTTTTTGTAATTTCCCGCTCTTTCACGTGATGCTGTTCGTTTTTCGATCTTTTTTATTTTTCGAGATATTGGCGAAAAAACTGAGTTTTTGATTCTATTTTGAATTTTGTGGGCTTAGTGTACATCAAACTTTAACAAAGTTTTTTTTATCGTATTCTACCTCTAAAAAACTACCTGTGTGGCAAAATGCAGCCTGTTAACACTTAATGAGAGTTCAAAACTCCTGGCGACTATGCTATTATTGTAAATTCGGTTTACTATTTTTATATAAAATTAGAGGATTGATAGGATTTTTTATAGAAGCTTTGTTATTTTAGATTATTTTTTCCAGTAAGTGAATTTAATGGAATCATACCCACTATTTAATTTGGAAACAAAGTCATCAGTATTTGCTTTCTTTATATCGAAAATCGCAAAAAATATCATTCACATACCTAGACCATACCCTTGGAAAATATTCAAATTTTTGACTGGCTTCGGTTTCAAACTTACTCATGAATAAATTGGCTATGAAAGGTGATAAGCAATTACCCATAGCTGTTCCTTCTTTCTGAGCATAAAATTGACTGTTATATTGGAAATAATTTCGTCCTCAAAGACATTCATCCTAAATAATTCTTCGAGATATTGTAAAGTTTGTGATATTGGCACACTTGGGAACACAGAACTAACATCAAAAGAAATTGATTGAACTGATAGGAGATTGTTGAACGCATACGAAAGTATGGAAATTATAAAGTGTAAAAGTAGTTTAAATAAAGACAGAGGGCCTATTCCTTATAGTCCCCTCTACTGGTTACTTGACCGGAACTGATGGCCTTGCCTATGCCATTAGTTCCGCCTGAGTAATTCAAGAGTTAGGCTAAGTATAAATAGGGTAGATTTGTAGTTTAGCTTTAGTCAATCATCGCTCCTGATGAAGTTAACATGGTTAGCGAAACGCGCATCAAGTGCAAAAATAAAGTATTTGGTGTGGTGGTGATATATAATGAGTAATATCGGTAACGTTAAAATGCTTTCCTTTCAATTTTATTTACACTTCCTTTTTCAATAAAAATTCTTAATAGTCTAATATTCGATCGACGCTGTTCTAGATCACTGTACGCGTTAGGCGTAATGCTGCTGTAATAGAAAAAGACAAAATAATACCGTAAGTTTATAAAGTGGTGATAAGAGGTGATATTCAAGCTATTTTTTTGGGCCGGACTGAGTACAATTTAAAGGTAGCTAATTTTAAAACAATGTTTTGAAATCTATTTATATAGGCTTTATTTGGCTAGGTGAATTATTTTTTATCGTGTACTAATTTAGAAAACACCCTGTATATTTTTGTATACAATTTTGTCTCTGCAAATTTATTTATTTAAACAACTGAAATTTTAATATCTTGCCTGAAATTTTTACATATCTATTTGTGCAGCTCAATTCGTAATACTCATTTTTAAGACATAGCATAAAATGAACAATCTCGTTATTTTTGATTAACATATCAATATGTTATTACATTTCTTTTGATACTGACGCTGTATTCTTGTAGAATAATTCATTTTCGAACGGCGTATTCTTAGTATGCAAAATTACCAACTCTATTTAAAACTAGAGGGCGCTAATAAAACAACATTAATAAGATTTGTTTTATGAAGCCCAAAAGCCTTTTTAGAAACGAGATGTGTGTTTAACGTCCTGGAGAATTATATAGAAAAAAAATTGTGACCTATGGGGTGAAGCTTTGTACTTGCATTAAAAGTACGGAAGGTTTAAGAATAATGGACAACCCGGGCATGACGTTTATCAATCACCAAACTAGATCAAGCCATGTTTGGTTACATTCAGAGCTCGTCAGTTAGATAACCTAAGATGAAGCTGCCAAACTTTTCAATCCAAGTGCATTGCGTACGGTGGAAAAAAAGGAAGAGACTCTTCCATGTAAAATTAAGTAAAGTACATGTATCGCTTTTTAGAAAATTACAATCATACTATTAAAATATTCCTTAGATACATTCATAAGTATTTCGATAGATCACTATCGTTATAAGCCCAGTTCTATCCAATGCCAGATGTGTAAATGTTAATCTGTTTGCAGCTATTGACATACAACCAATTCTCATAACCCTCTGTATATCGTCCCGCCATCTTGTTTTGGGACGTCCTACGGTCCTTTTCTGTTCGGGTGGTCTCCATTCTATTGTTCGCTTGGTTCATCCATCATCAGTTGTGCGTGCCACATATCCATCCCATTACCACTTATATGCTACATTCTCTATAATATCCTTTACTTTCGTTTATTCACATATCCACCAATTTCTCTTTCTGTCCTTAAGTTTTATCCCGATCACCTGTCTTTCGTGTGCTCTCGTTCGCGCCAGTTTTTGCAGCTGAACTTTATTCAGTGTCCAAGTTTCAGTTACGGGGCAGAAGGTCGACGGTTCAATCCCGCAGGTCGGTATACATATTAATTTATTTAAGGATATTTGGCCTGGCCACGTTCATTGGGGTCATTCCATGCCAAATCGACCACTTTTGACCCCGACCTCTTTCGATTTGGCTGAAAGTTTTTTTATCTTTTTCTATCCTATGAAAAACGGTTCTCAGAATTTTTTCAAATTTTTTTACCCACCTCAAAAAAAGTTATGATTTTTCAAAAAATGGCTTTTTTTCAAATTGCCATAACTTTGTTAAAAATTTGCCGATCGAGACGTTTTTTTTTCAAAATTTTCGTAATTAAATGTACTTTTAAAAAAAAAATACAAAAAATTTTTTAGATAATAAGATCTATGAAATTTTTGCCTTTTTTGAGAAAAACCGTCAATTTTTGAAGTTTAAAATTTTTAAAAAATTCTGAGAACTGTTTTTCCTAGGGTAGAAAAAGATAAAAAACTTTCAGCCAAATCGAAAGGGGTCAGGGGGGGGTAACTTGGGAACTTGCCCGCACTTTGTGGCGTCATTTTTTTGTACCCTGTGAAAAGTGGTTTGTCCCACGCTTGAGCGCAATTTTCTTGCAGCCCCGCTTTAATTTCTGAGAAGGTATTGAGTGAATAATGATTTTAAAAGAACTAAAGAAATTAAACAAACACTAGCTCAGTTTTCCTTGGTAGAGAAATATGGGTAAGAGATAATTGTTGTACGTCTTTTTGGAATTATTTTTTTATGGTTAAAAACTTTATTTGTACTATTTTTTTTTGGGCACCATTCATTTTTAAAATAGAAAGGATCTAACTTCAGCTAAAAAAATGAAAAAACACTGAAGTGTTTATACAGTTGGTATAAAAGAATTAGTCTAGTACAACCCTTCTTATCCTGAAAAGAAAGATAGATGTATAGTGAAACACTAGCTTTAAAATCCAACAAAAAGAAAATTTATTCATGATTTTAAAATAAAAGTTCCAACCCTTGCAGTTTTAGGAATTACAAAAAATTCTAGCCTAACAAGTAGTTATTATTAGTAGAGTTCCTAAATCAGGCGTCTTATTTCTAAAACTTTACTACACCCGAAATCGAAGAGTCGTGATTTTCACTTCACGATTTATCAGTTCAAATTGCTGTTAAAACACTTATTTGCGGGAAATAGATCTACTGATGTATGTTCTGGTGACTTAACGGTTTTCCTATGGGCTTCTAGGCCTTCAATGGAACACAAAACCGATTTCACACATTCCATCACTTATGAGAAGAGCCTACTTTGGCTACTCCATGTAGAAAAAACACACTAAGCCCACTACGGCTTTACGTTTAAAAACTCGTACTTAATTTGGCTCTCGTAAATATTGTCAGAAGCCTCTACTGCGGCTTGATGGGCAAAGCCTGGCTGCGGCTTCGTCGTAAAAAGCCTCTCGGCGGCTCGTTGGAAATAAGCCTTCACGGCGGCTTGGTGGAAATAAGCCTCTACTGCGGCTTGTTGGAAGTAAGCCTAGATGTGCGTTCTCCGGACCCTTAAATAAGCCGAGAACTCTGTCTCTAAAAATGGCCGACTTCCGGGAATCAAACATTTCACCAATCCCGGCGTACTACGAATTCGATAGATTCGGTCGGAAACCGCACTGCACCTTGTACCACGAGCGGTCTGCGAAATACACTGCTCGATACAAAGATGAAAAGAAGTACAATATAAAGCGAAAAATCAGTAACATTACATACTCTTAAAATCTAGGAGAAAATGAATGTTACAAGTGGTCGACCCATAGGCAGTAGTTGTTCGCAGAAATGCAATAACTTCGGAGGCAGTACTACCGCGGTGCCTAAAAGGTGCTGTCAAATACAAAAATGTATGTTTCGGCACTTGGACAGCATTGACGGGTATTACAACATCCTCGCCGATATCCTTAGGATATGGAAAGAGAGTAAAATCCCTACTCAAGCGGGGAGGTGAAAGATAAAAAAAATCACGGGTAGAATGCACTGATCATAAACTTTGCCCTTTAACGAATTCGTGATGTCTTTATCTTTCAATATATAACTTAATTTTCTAAATGCGCACCATCCTAGTCTGATTCTTCTTGAAATTTCATTTAAGACACCGCCTTTCATCGTCGTAATTTTTTGCTCCAGATACACATGTTCTCGAAAAATTCGGGAGTTGTGCCTTCCAAACTTATAACCATATTCATTACCAATTGAAATGGTCCCTTTTACATGACTTTTAGATCATCCATAGAGACTGTATCTGTAATGTTGTTATTAAAAAAAAAAACAAACATTCAGTTTGGAAAGCATTTTTTTCTATATGGTCATTTCATATCAGTTTCTGATCGATGTGTAATACGAGAAATTTTGTTAACTCTAAAAATTGTATTGATTGGATTTTTTACTCTTTAGACTTGAATCGAGTATGGTATTTTTTCTGACAATTTCCTTTTCTACTAATTTGCTTTTACAGTCCCTGGCCAAATTATTAGACGCACTGCAAGATTTCATGTAAAATATTAATTACCGAGTGATATTGTACCGTTTTATTATTTTAAATTGATTTGTTTTTTATTTTTATATTATCCAATCAATTACCTATTTATTTGACATAAATAAAACAGCATTAATTTAGAAAAGCATAAGTTTATTAAGTTTTAAAGAAAAGTGAAATTAATGTTAGTAAAAGTCAATATTTAGTTGAGCCACCTTTAGCCGCTATCAAAGCTTTAATTCTGCGCGGCATGCTATCAATGCAAGATTGTACTGTCTCCTGCATTTGAGGATGATGATTCCACACATGAATAATCTTTTCTAGGAGCTGGGTTTGTTGGTAATCACATCTTTAGCCACTTCTCTTTTCATCAGCTCCCACACATTTTCAATGGGGTTCATATCAGGGCTATTACCCGGCCAATCCAACAGAGGGATATTTTTTTCTGCCAAAAAAGCTTTAACAGACCGAGCAGTGTGGCAGGGAGCTCCATCTTGCATGAAAGTGAATGGTTCCCCATTTGGAAACCATTCTCTGAGCTGTGGAATCAACCGATTTTGTAATACTTCTTTGTGCTGATCTTGCCTCATTATTCCTTTGACGACGTACAGACGTCCAGTGCCCTTGCCGCTGATGACTGACCAAGTCATCACTTTGGTGGGATGTTTAACCGTCGGACGACACAATCAGGATGAAACTTTTCTCCATGACGACGACGCACATACTGAGCTTTATTCTGCAAAATTTTGAATGTGCTTTCGTGACTGAAGCAGACCTGTCAAAAATAGGAAAAATATATATAAACTTCCATGTTTATTTGCTTTATTTAACTGAAAATGACAATAATGTATCAATTATTGATTAAATTGCTGTATCTCCCCATACCGATCTCCAGAAGTCCACATCTTTGTCTTGCCATTGTTTGGCCCACTTCAGGCGCTTTGCTTTCATTGCAGCTGTTAACTTGGGCTTCCTGGCGGGGCGACAGGCCTTAAAATCAAATTCTTTCAATTTTCTTCGAACAGTGCGCTCAGAAGCATTTACGCTAGCATCCTGGAGTTGTGATTTTATTACCTTTGTGGTAGCAAATCTGTTTTCTACACAAATTTTCTTCAAACATCTCTCTGACCGTGGAGTGAAAATTGGTTTTCTACCGCATCTTTTCTTTCTTTTTCGGGCCTAATTCCTTTCCTGACTCAATTTTCTTTTTTATGCGTCGTACACTAGCTTCAGAAACCTCCAATCTTCGTGATATTTCTCGGTTTGTAAATGTTTTCGCAATCACAAGGGCCTTCACTTCAGCTTTTTTACGTGGTGAAAGATCGCCTTTTCTACCCATAATGAAAATAGTCCCAATTACTTTTTTAAAAACACTGCATACAAAATAAACTAATAACTGAGTAGTATAAAACTGTTAAACAAACAATCACAGTCCATAAAGCCACAGAAACACGTCAGTATCTGACTCGATTCGATCGCGACTGATACAGGTTTGTACTTGTTTACGTTCATGTATCACTTTGTCAACACAGTGTTGCCATATGTTAAAAATAAATACAAATATGTAGTCTACAACAATTCTTTTAAATAAAAATCAATAATATTGTAGTTTAAATATACCATTATTGCATAAAAAACTCTTAAGAAACATAAAATTACTAAAAAAAATACAGTGCGTCTAATAATTTGGCCAGGGACTGTAATAGGGTTTAGATGGTTATCTTTTACACCAATTGCTAACATGATTAATTCCGATATTACATTTGCGGTTAAGTTTTCCCTTATCTATTACAAGAATATTTGTATCGTCGGCAGGATAGGACCAGATTCATTCCATTATTAAAGAAAGATAAGTAGCAATGTAAAGCCGCAGCTACCGCCATAGGCAGAGTACAAAATGCTTTACCCTTAGATGTAAAGTTTGAGCGGTTTCAAATCAGATGAGGCTGACTAAGTTGGGAATGTGGAATCTTTGGCACAATGATACTACTCAGTATATATCACCATTACACCAAACACTTTATTTTTACACTCGACGCGCGTTTCGCTAACCATGTTAGCTTCATCAGGAGCGATGATTGATCGCTCCTGATGAAGCTAACATGGTTAGCGAAACGCGCGTCGAGTGCAAAAATAAAGTGTTTGGTGTAGTGGTGATATATACTGAGTAGATGAGGCTGAAGTTTGTTGGCTACTAAGATCTTTTGACATGTGATTTTTAAAGAAAGGAAGCAGAATATAACTGTTCTAGTTTGGATATACAGCACGCACGCCTTATTCGTTTACTCTTGGACCTTCGACACCCTTAATGCAAACGCAAACTTACAGAGTGTTCGTCCGATAACCCACTGCATATTTTTCTGCGTATTTTTCACGAGCGTTCAACTCATATTTCGTTGATAAATGTTTGGCTAATTTCGAAAAATGCCCATTTTACAAGTCAAAAGAAATGAATGTAGGACTCGATGAGATAGTCATTCAAAAAATATTATTATCTGGAAACGTCACGTTTCGTTCATTACTATAATATAATTTATTATTATCACTTTAATTTTAGGTTTAAAAAGAAGTTTATTTTTGTTATTAAAATTATAGTTAGCACGAATTTGCGTACTTCCAAGTTGTTTCGTTTGTCGTTTCGATAAGTTAGGATTGAACTATTAATATATTATATAAATTTTTAAATATTTATTAAACTAATAAGTATAAATGTCGAGCATCTTCGTGTAGTATACAAAGTGATATTGAAATACTTGTTAAGGGGGCTAGAAAGCGACATAAAAGTTTTTTGTAGTGTCAACAGGAATTTTCGAAAACGTGTTTTCAAATTGTCGCCGGTTTTATTTAATTACTCGTAACGTTTGGATAAGTATGTATTTC
>CM032446.1:5799594-5831398 GCA_019049505.1 Pachyrhynchus sulphureomaculatus | reverse complement strand
TATATATATATATATATATATATTGATCTATTTATAATATATATTATATACAGTAATACCCCGCTTAGAACGCGACCCCGTTACGCGCGGTTTCACTATAAACGACGAAATTTCAAATTTCACTCGCCTCATGTAGTCATTAAATTCTCTATGGTCGTCGGGGGGGATACCCGCTTTCTCTGACTATTTCTCTTTGAAGGAAAGAATTGGGAATTCCCTGTTCCTTCGACTTTGTTCTTGCGGGGATTTCCTCGTTCGGTTTCGATGTGTGTTCATTTGTTCCGTAATGTTAGTTCGGTCGGCTGGCAGTTTTTTTTGTTTTAATATTTATTGGAGATACATTACATACCTTAATTTAACCCTACGTTTAAAAATGCGCGCTGTAAAGAAAAAAGAGCGTAAAAAGCGTCACTTTGGAATTGGAAGAATGAAAGTGTTTAAGAAGAATGGAAAATGGAGGCATACGCAACAATTGTTTGGGGAGACGATTTTTGGACTCTCAGAATCGAACCTGTGAGAAACGATTTATAAAAATCGGGAAAAAAATTTAAATCTCCAGCGAAGGGTCAACACACTATAAAGTGCAACAAAACTTTCTCGTTCGAGATCATCTATCTTAGAAAGATGGAGAAATTTCTGTCAGTCTGTGATCGAAGATTTGAATAAGAAGAACACACACTAAGTCAAGATCTCATATGCACAAAAGCAAAAATCTTTGTATGAGATGCTGAAAACAAAAGAAGGAGAAGGGAGTGCCACTCCGACTTTTGCTGCCAGCAGAGGCTGGTTCCATCGGTTCAAGCAGCGTTCTAATCTTCACAAATATCCACATAACAGGCGAGGCGGCCAGCGCGGACATTCAACGCTGCAGCTGAGTTTCCAGACGCAAGTTTCAAGACTTTCGTTAGACGAGAGAAACCCATTCCTGCTTGTTTTTTTTTTTTTCTTGTCATCTTCAATGTTGATGAGACCGCCACTTTACTGGAAAAAAATGCCATCTCGAACATTCATTTCTAAGGAAGAAATAACGTCAAGCCTGTGGTTTCATAGCTGCGAAAGATCGGACTAAACACTTCTGCTAGGGTGGTTTATGCCATGGTGATTTCAAACTGAAACCTTTATAGTGTACCACATTGAGAAAACCCTCGTGCAATGCGAGGCACCTGACAAGACAAGTCTACCAAGTTGTGTGGCGATCAAACAGGAAAGGCGTGGGTTACACGGGAAATTTTCAAGAATGGTAATTCTAATAGTTTTTTGCCGCGCCCATCAGTCAAATCAATACTGTGACAAGAAATGGGCTTGAAACCTAAAGTTTATATTACTCTATAGACAATGCCCCAGGACATCCAACCTCACTTGATACCGCCCAGGATGACTTAAAAGTGTACGTAAAGTACCTTCCACCAAACACTACGTCAATATTACAACCTATGGGACCAGGGAGCAATAGCAAACTTCAAAGCTTTTTACCATCGCCGCACTTTTAGCCAACTAATTCATGAAACTGACGGGGAAGGAAGACAGTCTATGCGAGAGTGGTGGAAGTCATACAACATTATGAAGTCTATTCACAACATAGAAGAGGCTTGGAAGGAAGTTAAAATGAGTTGTTATGAATGGGGTGTGGCGTAAATCTTTGGCCACGATGTAGTGGAAGCACCTAGAAGAATTGTCCAGATGCAGAGACAAGTGCTTGAAGACATTGCTGCAATGATATGAGGGGTCTGAACTTGAAGATGTCACGGTAGAAGATCTCGTAGAACTTGTAGCAACGCACGACGATCCTATTAGCAATGAAGATCTGATCGAGTTACAGAATAATCCTATCTACGATGAGGAAGAACAAGTAGAAGAGAAAAGTTTTATCTTCAGGGGAAATACAAAAATGCACTTTCAAAAATTTATTCAGGTTTGGACATATTGCAGAGTATAGACAATAATGATGACCGTGTCTTGACCGTGTGTCAAACAATTAAAAACAGTGTTGGGTGTTATGAACGTATTTTACAAGAACGTAAACAAAACGTTACCCAAAAGACAATAGATGTATTTTTCCGTAAAAAAATAAGAGTATGTATTGCATAAAGTGTTCTTAGAATTAAAGTGATTGATTAAAATGATTTGTATTTTTTTTGTATTAAATTTTGACTATGTTTAATCATAAACCTCGATATACGCGAATTTCAGTTAACGCGATTTTTTTATTTCGGAACGTATCCCTCGCGTAAAGCGGGGTATTACTGTATATATATACTATATATATATATATATATATATATATATATATATATATATATATATATATATTATATATATATATATATATATATATTATATATATATATATATATATTATATTATATATATATATATATATATATATATATATATATATATATATATATATATATATATATAATTATATATATATCTCCATATAATATATATATATATATATTATATATTTATATATATATATATATATATATATATCACATATATATATATATATTATATATCTATATATATATATATACATATATACAAAAGGTCGATGGTTCAATCCCGCAGGTCGGTATACTTATTTATTAAATTATTTGAGTATATATGGTTTGTAGAAATGCAATAACGTCCGTGGCAGCACTACCGCGTTGGCTAAAAGGTGCTGTGAAATACAAAAATGTGTTTCAGTACTTGGACAACGTTGACGGGCATTACGACATCCTCGCCGATATCCTTAGGATATAGAAAAAGGGTAAAATCCCTACTGAGGCGGGGAGGTGAACAATAAAAAAAAAGAAAGAAGAAAAGTTTTATGGGTTTGTCTTTCACTATGAGTTTGCGCCTGATCTGGATCTTTGGTAATAGTGATGCGTTGGGTCTTTTCAGTAGATATACGCATGTCAAACAGTCAAGGGGCTTAATAAAATTTAGAAAATTGTCTCTGTAGGTTGTCTACACTTTCGGCAATCAGCGCTGCGTCGTCTGAGTAACAAACGAGACTAATTCTGTTGTTACCCATTCTGCATCTCATTCCTAGTGACCCTAGATCTCCTGTCATTTTGACCCCTAAAACAACTGACTGAATTCAAAATACATAAGAATTTACAGTACAGAAGAAAATATTTTATTTTTTATAAATTTTGCAATAAACATCAATACTGAATAGTTTAAAACATTAAAAAACAAAACTCTAAAATAATACGTTAAACAACTGCTCACGGCTTAAATCTAATTTGACATTTGCCAAAACTAACTTCAACATTTTCCGATATTTGCTTGATGTCTCATGAATCTGTCTTTCTTGACAATAAATCTAAAAAAATAATAAAGGGAACTGAAACATATATGTTCTGAGTTGCTATGCTGACCTAGTCGACCTATAATGTTACGTAAGGGGTAATTCATTAGTCTTGAGACTAATTTCAGGCGCGCGTATAAGTGAAACCAGGAAAAATATTTAAAATGCAGTTGCTTATATCTTATAAATTTATTCAAAATTTATCAAAAAGCATGTTTTACGCAGCTTGCGTAGAACGCCATCCATCAAGCGTTGGATCACAGAAACGTCGATTTCTTTTAATTTCCTCTTTATTTTGCCAATCAGGTGCCGGTAGTTCTGTGCTTCCCAACCATTTTCATAAACTTTACGTGAAAGTATTGCCAAAAATCTTTCAATTGGTCGTGCCTGTGGAATTTTTGGTGGATTGTCATTTTGCGGTACAAATTCGATTTTTTGACTTTTGAGTCATTCTTGTGTTAAGGTCTGACCAGACGATTATTTCGTTGCGCGCATGATTTTCTTTGATAAAACTGCTTCAATTTAGTCAAGCATTTATTGATATACACATCAGAATTGACTGCAACAGCACTGCTTGGTTGGCAATAAGGAGCAGAAATACTACTCAGTATATATCACACTTTATTTTTGCGCTCGACGCGCGTTTCGCTAACCATGTTAGCTTTATCAGGAGCGATGATTGACTAAAGCTAAACTACAAATCTACCCTATTTATACTTAGCCTAACTCTTGAATTACTCAGGCGGAAATAATGGCATAGGCAAGACCATCAGTTCCGGTCAAGTAATCAGTAGAGGGGACTATAAGGAATAGGCCCTCTGTCTTTATTTAAACTACTTTTACATTTTATAATTTCTATACTGTCGTATGCGTTCATCAATCTTCTATCAGATACATTTTTTATTAATCTTAGATTATCCAATGTTACAATATGATCAGCTTCAAGGGCATGTTCGGCAATGCTAGACTTTTCTGTTCTACTGTATTTTAAGTGTGCTAAATGTTCTTTAAATCGTGTTTTAATTGACCTTTTAGTTTGCCCAACATACTTTTTGTCACAATCATTACAACTAATTTCATAAATTCCACTTTTCACACAATTAGGAATCTTATCTTTGGGATTTCCTAAGATATTCCTCAGATTGTCTGATGACTTATGGACTAAGGTGAAGCCTACCTTATTAAACACCTTATTAAGTCCCTTGCTATATTTCGGATTATATGGTATGAGGACACACTTGGTGTTATTTTCTTCGCGTGTAAAAAAGATGGAATTCTGAATATTAAACCTAAACTTATGTCTATTTATTAGCTTATTTGCTAAGTCATCTTCATAACCATTAACTCTAGTTATATTTCTAATAAGATTCCTTTCTTTATTAAAGTTTACTCTATTCAGAGGGAAAGTGACCAAACGATGAACTAAAAAATGTAATGAGGCTAATTTGTGTTATTTGCAATGAAATGAATCATTAGGAATATATATATATATATATATATATATATATATATATATATATATATACATACATATATATATATATATATATATATATATATATATATATATATATATATATATATATATATATCTGTTACTGTGTCCTTCCTTTAGATATCAAATTCTAATCTATTGTTATTTTTAATAATTAAAATATCTAGAAAAGGCAATTGTCCTTTGTTCTCAACTTCGTAAGTGAATTTAATGGAATCATACCGGCTATTTAATTTAGAAACAAAATCATCAATATCTGCTTTCTTTGTATCAAAAATCGCGAAAATATCATCCACATACCTATACCATACCCTCACTCACTTACGAAGTTGAGAACAAAGGACAATTGCCTTTTCTAGATATTTTAATTAATACGTTCATGGTTATGACGATGACTTGGTAAATAAGCTAATAAATAGACATATGCAGAATTCCACCTTTTTTACAGGCGAAGAAATAACACCAAGTATGTCTCCATACCATATAATCCGAAATATAGCAAGGGACTCAATAAGGTATTTAATAAGGTAGGCCTCACCTTAGTCTATAAGTCATCAGACAATCTGAGGAATATCTTAGGAAATCCCAAAGATAAGATTCCTAATTGTGAGAAAAGTGGAATTTATGAAATTAGTAGTAATGATTGTGACAAAAAGTATGTTGGGCAAACTAAAAGGTCAATTAAAACACGATTTCAAGAATATTTAGCACACTTAAAATACAGTAGAACAGAAAAGTCTAGCATTGCCGAACATGTCCTTGAAGCTGATCATATTGTAACATTGGATAATCTAAGATTAATAAAAAATGTATCTGATAGGAGATTGTTGAACGCATACGAAAGTATAGAAATTATAAAGTGTAAAAGTAGTTTAAATAAAGACAAAGGACCTATTCCTTATAGTCCCCTCTACTAGTTACTTGACCGGAACTGATGCCCTTGCCTATGCCATTAGTTCCGCCTGAGTAATTCAAGGGTTAGGCTAAGTATACATAGGGTAGATTTGTAGTTTAGCTTTAGTCAATCATCGCTCCTGATGAAGCTAACATAGTTAGCGAAACGCGCGTCGAGTGCAAAAATAAAGTGTTTGGTGTAGTGGTGATATATACTGACTAGTATCATTGTGCCAAAAATTCCACATTCCCAAGTTAGTAGAGTTGAAATACCTTTCGATGAAATGGCAATCCACATCAACACTTCTGTTTCAAATTTCATTTTGCGGGCGTATTTGACGTCGTCTGGTGCTGCTTCATAATCCTCAGTGTATTAGAAGGAATCATTTCCACTGAGAGAACTGTTCGAAAATGTGAAGTATTTTTCATCATACACAACGATGAATTTCCCATGCGTGAAATGCTTAACACGAAGTGCACGGCAACAATTTGGTATTTTTTCGATCTGTCTTGCGGTGTATGTCGGTGTCTTTTTACGTTTTCGAACTCCCACATTATTTGTCTTCAAAAATTGATGCACAGTTGATCGCGAAACACCGTATTTTCTCGAAACTTTTCTTTGCGACTGCCCAACTTTGTCTTTTGCTCTTAACAGAAGATTTTTCGTTGTTCTTCTGCTAAGCACATGTGGCCGACCGGACTTTATTTTATTTTCTGGGTCTTTGCATTCACGGCGATCATGCAAAATACGAAATATTGTGGCGCGAGATATTGGCTTATCTTCAAACGCTTTTTGAATTTGCTTCGTGGACAGTTCTCCAAACAAGGAAGCAACGCACTTTCGTAAATTCAACCACATATCGGCCACACTTTTTTGAAGTAGCTTGTATACTCAAAAATAATTTTAAACTGTGCACCTTAACATTCCCTAAAACTATTGTATTTAACATTTTTTTTTTTCGTCATTCCCGAAACAAACGAGATAATGAACTTTACTCTATCGTTGACTCACCCTGTACAATACGGGTTAAAAAAGAAACCTATAGTTGTATAAACATTTAATAAATAAAATATCCGTCCACAGCACAAAATTTAAAGAAATAATAACATACAAAGAAACCTTTTTTGAAAATACAATTAGCCCTGATTCGTTTACTTACCGTAAAGAGTAACTTGGCATTTTCTCTCATCTTCCCGATATAATCAAAGTCTGCTTCGGAAGCCGGCATGTGACCACATCGTTTAATCACGGATTCCAGGACTTTATCGACGGGGGCCTCGGGGTGGCCAAATTCTGCTAAACATTCTTCGTCAACTAAGAGAGATAGTAGTTCTTTGATAGACTCTGTAAAGATAAAACAAAATTAAAATTTAACGCCCACAGACCATAAGGCGGCAGCAGTACGAATTTAATAATACTAATATTAATACTGGTAGGACTAGCTGTAAGGTTGCAAAGAGGTACAATTCTTATTTGGTTGGGGCTGAGCAAGCCGAAATGGAACAACTTGGTCTAGCATCGAATAACAAAATGGATAGATTGCCATCCTAGATTTAGAATGCCCTATACTTAAGACAACTACTACAACCCATAATAATTTTCTGACAGCATACAGAGAAGCCCCAACATGGAGTAGTTAACAAAAACATTGACTGGCTTCCGCTTTTAAAAAAATTAACGCTCAAACCATGAAAGGCTGACGTTAAGAGCTCCGTCCCCTCGTATGGATAAGGTGGATACCTGCAGTCGCCTTTCAACGAGCGGGAGGCTACTTCGACAGGAAAACAGCGGACGGCATGTTGTTGACGCACGGTCGCTTGAACCGGAAGGCGGAAAAAGTATATAGTGTTGTGTCGAATGAGACTCAGGTCCAAAATCGAGCTAGAAGGATTGAACGCCGCCACTCACTAACACAATTCGCCGCAACATCTCAGAAACTTTTGTAGAGGGAGTAAGGTTTGACAGCCCGTCGAGGCTTGTGGTCAGCCAGGGAGTAAAAAAGAATAACATCGTAAAACAGCGGGCTGAGATAATACCATCTGCGGATCATGTGGTTGGGATCCCACATTAAACTGTAGGTCTCTCCTCAGAAATATATTTTATAATATAAATTCGTATATTGTTTTGCCCTACCGATTTTTTGTTTTTTTTTTTCAATTTTTTTATTGCATTTTGAATTTCCATTGAGCCTACTGGGTGGAGATAGACTTTTATTATGATTTCCAATTTTTTTTTTAAGTGTTATTAGAGTTAATGTTCGGAGAACATAGGGATAGACAAAAGATATTTATACTATTATTTCTTACCAGTTAACGTCAATTCATTCCACACAATAGTGTCTCTTACAGTCTCCTTATTGGAAGCATTTGAGACAGCTTGGAATAACTGTTTCTGCAGTCTCTTCTTTTCTGCATTAGTGACTATGTCTTCTAATACATCCCTAAAGAAATTTGCACACTTAAAAATATATACAATATTATACCAAATGCAGGGCCGACCTGGGCCTCCTAAGAATAAAATGACTAAATATGAACTGACTCAAGTTAATCAACACAAATTATTTATAGTGACGTACTGTTATTAATAATATTCTGTATTAATGACACTCTATTTCGCGTGAATTATTAATTTGTTTACACGATTCATTTTATTCTGGTGCAATCCAATTATTTCTCGATTCTGAACATTCTCGAATCTTCCATCTCCCGCCAAAAAATTGGCGTCCCAATGGGAAGTGCTATTTCACCAATTCTGGCCGAAATTGTTATGAATAAACTTCTTTATTTTGTTATTTCAAGGGTTGAATTTGAATTTCCCCTTCTGTTTCAATATGTTGATGACTTGTTAGTCGCTTTACCTGCCGGAAGTGTACAGAACACTCTTAACATTTACAATTCTTTCAATCATAAGTTAGTATTTACTGTTGAGGAGGAGACTGACTGTGCTGTTCCGTTTCTGGATACTAGGGTCGTACGCTCAGAAAATAATACAGTCAAACTGGACTGGTATAGGAAAGAATCAAGTTCTGGTAGATATATCCCCTTCCATTCTTATCACCCTATGAAACAGAAACTGAACATCATCAGAGGACTAAAGAACAGAATAGATAAGATTTGCCACCCCTCATTTAAAGAAAAAAATGTAAAACTGTTGGAAGACATTTTGTTGGACAATTACTATCCTAAAGCTCTAATTAGAAAGAATTTTCAAAGACCCCTCCTTCCAATTAATCCAACTGTCACCACTAATGTCGATATTAAGGTGGGAAAGTTACAATACATTGAAGGCCTTTCCCAGTCCTTGTCTTCTCTTTTTAAAAATACAAACATTAAAATTGCCAATTACAACATAAAAAGAATGAATTGTTTTTTATACCAATTTAAAAGATAAAACCGATACTTTACAAATATCTAATATAATCTATGGCATTCCCTGTCAGTGTGGTTTGGTCTACGTTGGACAAACTTCACAAAAGCTCTCTAAGAGATTAGCGTTACACAAAAGGGATAGTAAACACAAACCTAACGCAACTAGCTTGAGCTTACACGTAAATAATACAGATCACAGAGTACAATATAACCACAGCTTCATTCTGGATGTTGAGACTAATTATTTCAGAAGAAGTTTCTTGGAAATGTGTTACATAAAAACCTGTAAAAATAATCTCAACCACAAAAAAGACATAGAAGGATTGAGCTCCATGTATACTTATTTGCTAACACAAAACCATACCAAACCAATAAAAAAGAACGATCTTTATGAAAAAATTAGTTTCTAGTAAAGTTGACGTTTCTGATCTCTTTCTGTCATTTTTTGCTATTTATTACCGGTTACTTCTCTATATTTTCTTGTTAAAATTACATAATAAAAAATTAAATATGACTAATAATAAATAACGTCCAGTATTAATTTTCGATTTCAAAATTTTTTATATTTTTAAATTAGCCTATGAATCTCTTGATTATAAAATTAAAAGAATTAATATAATTAATAATAAATAACTCGTCGAAGAGTAACATTCATCAAATCTAAGTCCCCCCTTTTTTTATAAAATTAAAACTAAAAAATAAATATCATTAATAATAAATAATTTATCTAAAATTAGCATCTACCTAATAAAAAAAATTTACCACATCCCTAACTTTAATCCTTTTTTTTTGTCGACCTGATGACGACACAGACTACCAACAATATCCAGTTCGGACTCAAATATCACTAAATAGTTACTAAACTCGACGTCAAAAAATTTTAAAATGGAGTACCATTTCAACATCATGGTTTCTTGCAGTTGTGTTTCTGTCTTTAAAAAAGTGTTTTAAACTAATGTTTATTGACTAAGTTTTATCTTCAATATTTGTGTAACTCTCTAAGTGTCTTTTAATCATGTTTTGTGTAATCATGCATACTACCTGGCCAACAAAAATGCAAATTTCATTGTCTTCACCAGAGATGAACTAACTGCTAAATTTTTGTAAGTAATTTCACATTCAGTCGTACAATTCATTTAATCACGTTTTAAAAAACGAACGTTTTAGTTTATTTTCTGTAACTGGTTTGCATTTTTAGAATCCAGAAGAAGCTACCATTAGGCAGCGAAAGCTCGATAATAAAAATAAAAAAAAGCAGATACTAGAGCCTTTAGATCTTTGATTGCTCATCTCTTCTCCTTATAAGGGCGTTTCCCAGCAGTTAAACCTAGGATTATATATATATATATATATATATTAATATATTATATATATATATATATATATATATATATATATATATATATATATATATATGTAGTGTATAGAGGGCGTTTTTTCATTTTCGTCTAAAGCCGGCTCTGGCAAAATGTATCAAAAAGGCTTGGGGAGTAAAAATTGCCATTATCATAGAAAAACGAGATAAAAAAAACCGGAAACTACATACCTATGTCTTGCTCTCATATGCCTCATGAGACAATCTTGTCTAATAAAGGCTCGGCTGCATACCTCGCAGCTAACAGGGGACTCCTTTCGATGCGTGAGTTGGTGAATTTTCAGGGAAGATTTGACTACGAAAGCCTTACCACATATTTCGCATTCAAAAGCTGAAAGTAATTAAAAATGAAATAGTTTACCCTATTCGTCAAATCCATCCGGAAACGCGTTTCGTCGCATCAGGGCTCGTCAGTCGAGCTAGGATTGACAAACAAGAGAACATAATTTACTGGTACTTATTCAAATAGTTACAGAACACGATAATAGGATACAACGAATTGTACTAAGTACGCATACTTAATATTCCATCGAAAGCACACAGCATCTTTTAAACCGACAGAATGTTGACATGGTCAACATTTAAAAGCAGGCAGAGCTTTTCGAGGACTTCCCCTTCTCAGAAATATGGGTCTTCTTCGTTTTCAGTTACTTTACATTAACCATATATGCCCGAGGAGAAGCCTTCGAAAAGCGCGGACTGCTTTTAAATGTTGACCATGTCAACCATTCTGTCGGTTTGAAAGCTGCTGTGTTGACCGTGTCAACCACTCTGTCAGTAGGTATCCGTACTTAGTGCAATTCGTTACATCCTATCATCGTGTTCCACAAAAATGAAATAAGTGCATCTACATTTTAAGGATCGTTTTTTTAATGCGCGGCATTTTTGCGGAACATCAACGACGAGAAATGCGCGCCCCATGTGATATCGAATCAGATTTAGAAGTAAAAATCGTAGTTTATCGTGAAAATTCGACTATAAACTTACGTTTCTCTCCTCTATGCGTCATCATATGCCTATGTATGTCCTCCTTTCTAAAGAACGTCTTAGTGCAGCCTTCCTGGGGGCAATTCAGGGGTTCGGCACCCTCGTGCATGAACTTAATGTGCGTGGTAAGTCTTAATTTTCTATTAAAAGCCCTGTTGCAGTGAGGACAAGTGTAGGCGTTTTCACCGGTGTGATGAAAAATGTGGGCTCGGAGTTGGGCGGCTTGGATAAATGACTGCAATAAAAAAAATATCTATAGAATAGAATAGAAATATGCTTTATTGTCCTAAAATATAACGTATTTGTTGACAAAGCAAGCTTAACTTAAATTATTATTATATTAATAAACACAAATTCAAAGAAAGAAAAATAAGGAAACAGAACAAAACTAGTAGTCAATGCAATAAATACAAAATAAAAGAAATAAAAATTACACATATGTCAACCCAAATGCAAACCACTCAACTGCTGTTATATGCTTATTCCAGTCTATCACTGTAGAATTCCTCAAGTATATAGTACGCCTTTTTTATAAGTAGGGCCCTAGTCTTTCGTCTAAAGACTTTCTCGCAATTCAATCCTCTCAATTTGAGAGGCAGATGATTATATATTTTTTTGCCATTATAAACAATTGCAGATTTGATCAGCTCCGTTTTCGGCGACGGCAATGGCAGGACGAACGCTCGCCTAGTGCCGTGCCGGCTGACTGGCATTGCCTCAAGACGATGTTTTTTAAAGATCATGATAGCAGTTTCCAGGATAAATAGGGCACAAAGAGTAAGAATCCCGAACCTCGGAAACAATGGTCGACATGACTCTCGCAATCCAACTCCCGAAATATATCTGATAGCTCTCTTTTGCAATACAAAAACAGAACTAAAGTGAACTCGGGAGCGGCAAGCCCAGAAACAGATCCCATACCTCAAATGAGCCTCAACTAGTGAAAAATAAGAGGTTCTAGCTACATTCAGCCCCAGGGGACTTGCAATAACCCTAAGGGCATAGCAGCCTGAAGAAATTTTGCTGCAGATGTTGCCAATGTGATCCTCAAACCGCAGCGATGAGTCAATTATTAGACCGAGAAATGATTTCTTATCAGCTGAAGAAATGATCTCATTCTCAATATTAACATTCTCTATATTGCATCTAAAGCTCAGAATCCTTGTCTTGGGCATATTGAAGGACAGTTTGTTATCATCACACCAAGCCTTCATCTTAGTTAAATCTGCCTGAACATCGGCCCGAAGTCTCCCCACATCCTTATTGTGCCACAAAATTGTGGTGTCATCAGCAAAGATGGTAAATCTGCCAGCCACTGTCAAACGGGGCAGGTCATTAACATAAATCAAAAACAATAGTGGTCCAAGTACAGAGCCTTGAGGGATACCCACACTGATCCCAACCCCCTCTGAGCACTGACCCTTAAAAGTCACTCCCTGGACTCGGCCCGACAAATACGACCGAAACCAATCCCAAGCTAACCCCCTGAACCCATAAATGTCCAGCTTTGACAGTAAGATCCCATGATCAACACAATCGAAAGCTTTTGTCAAATCACAAAACACCGCCGCAGCATGTTCACCAGAATTCAATTCGAGATAAAGTCGTTCAAGCAGATTAAAAATTGCATCATTCGTGCTCCTCAAGGCTAGGAATCCGAATTGCTGCGCACTAAGAAGGTCATATTTGTTCAAAAAATCAACCATTCTCTTCCCGACCAACCTCTCCACCACTTTCGCCAATGTCGGGAGTAAAGAAATGGGTCTAAAATTTGAAGGGATATTACAATCTCCACCTTTATGCAATGGTAATGGCAATGGCCCTCTTCAAACATGCCGGAAAAGTACCACTGGAAAACGAGCCGTTAATTGCATCTGCCAGGGCCCCTACGGCTCTCTGCGGCATTGCCAGGAGGACCCTCAGAAAGACACCGTCCCAGTCAAAGGAATTCTTATTTCTGCAATATTACAGTAGTAATCATTAATTTGACCGGCGTCAAGAGTTCGATACCAGAGCCGCCGCCTCTATGTTTATTAATGATTTTTCAGGTTTCCCTACATCTATTTTTGGCATTCAATATTCCCAAATGATAATAATTTCGTTTGGCGGTTTTTATGATTTTCCTATATATGTTACGACTATTGAAGTATTCTATAAAAGCAACATTATCAAAATTGAATTTCCTTATAAGATGCAAGGATTTCATATTCTTTGCTGAAACTCGGAGACCCGGTGTGATCCAAGGTTTTCTCTTTTTTTTTTTAATAACAACCACGGGAAAGGCACTATTAAATGCATTAACCAAAGCAGTATGGAATCCATGTAGGAGATCATCAGTGCATAAAACTTTCTCCCACTCCGTTCGCTCAAAACTAGCCGTGAACCTATCGAAGTTTCGCTTTAAATACAGCCTGCCGCGAATTATTTTATCTTCAGAAATAGATCGAAGCAGCGGTACACATGCAACAACAGCCTCATGGTCTGACAGGGCCGCTTTAACAATCTCACACCCGACATCATCATTATCAAAAGTCGTACAAACGTATATAACATGGGTAATAAAAAACAGAAATTCTTTATGAAGTCCAATTGTGTTTTAAAATGCACGATCGCACAAAAGCACACGCATAAAAATCGGATCATCAGTTCTCTAGTTATTAATGAACATACAAGTGAATAGCCAAACTTTGGTATATTTTGTCGGGATTGCTAGTGACTATGAAGTTAGGTCGTCATCCGTCTGTTGAAGCCTTGGTACTCAAATAAGCGCTTGCCTCGCGTCTAAAATGTAAAGGAAACGGTCACGAAGAAATCACAGCTTGTTTCATATTTAAAGTCACATCTTCTAGTAACTTAAGCAAGCTATTCAAACAAACCGGTCTTGTATTACAAGAAACTGGAAATATTCGAAAAAATTATCGACGAAACCAAGGAGGCACACAATCAGCGAATTAGAAACAAACTTCTGGCTTGTCCCAACAATTCCAGGTCCTTTTGGACAGTTGCTAAGGCAGTTAGCCATAACTTCACCAAGTCCACTATATCACCACTCACACTGTCGATTTCCAAGGAAAAATACCACCTACTATTCCCATAGTGCAGTGAAAGATGCCCGATGTTGTCTTCAGACAGCGTATCATAAAACGTATTTTAATGAAGCTAGACACCAAAAAAGCTTCGGGCGCTGACGGAATACCTGCCATAGTTCTCAAAAACTGTGCGAGGGAACTAACACCAGTTTTCTGTAGGCTCTTCAACCTATTTTACAGAAAGAGAATATTTTCTTCCTGCTGGAAATGTGCCACAGTTCAGCCGATATCTAAAAAAGGCAAGAAGAGCTTGCCAAATAACTACCGACCAGTCGCACTGCTTTCAATATTATCGAAAGTCATGAAAAGGCCATTAATCAGCAACTTCTAAAATATCTTGAAGAATTCAACATTATTAGCGATCACCAATATGGCTTTCGTAAACATAGATCAACAGGAGATCTTCTGACTTATGTAACACATGTTTGGAACAACGCAATTGAACACTTTGGAGAATCTCGAGCGGTTGTTCTTAACATATCCAAGGCATTCGACCGTGTTTGGCACGATGGACTGTTGGCTAAGCTCCGCTCTTATGATATGTCTGAAAAGTTCTGTTTGTGGGTCTCATGTTTCCTCAGTGAGCGTTCTTTACGAGTGGCGGTGGACGGATTTGTTTCTAACACCTTCACTATCATCGCCGTGTGCTCCAAGGCTCCATACTATCTCCTACTCTCTTTCTCATTTACATTAACGATCTGCTGGAAAAGACTGGAAATCTAGTCTACAGCTTTGCAGATGACAGTACGCTTATCTCTTCATTCACTTTGAACGCTCGGACATCGGCTGCTCAGGCGAGTGTCCGCAGACAGCGGGAAGTCGCTCAACTTAACAAAGACCTGGAAGAAATTCTATCTTGGGGTTACAGTAACCAAGGCGGGCAGTTTTTTTCTAAAAAAGTTAACATTGCTGAACCCGACATAGTTATGGCGAGGCACTCCTATTTTTCAATTTATTTATTGCATTTTAGATTTCCTTACGTGTCATCAGTTTTACTGCTTCGTCGTTGATTTCATCTATGTCTGTGTTGGTGTTCTGTCTGCCTTTGGTGTATAATTGCTGAAAGTATGATGTCCATTTCTCTTCTGATATTGTGTCAATTTGCACAAGTTCATTTACTCCACTGTTTAATCTGCGTAGGGTGTTCCAGACTCCCTTTTGTGCATCATACATATCGTGTTCAATATCTCTGCTCAATTTTTTCCCAGTGTTTTTGTTTTATTTGTAGGGTTCTATTGTTTACTTGATTTCGTATTCTTACGTAATTTTCTCGTGCTTCAGTCGTTTGTATACTTCTATATTCCAAGTATGCTTTCTTCTTTTCTTCTGCTATGGTCTTTATTTCGTTTGTGAGCCATGGTGGTGTGCTACAGTTGTTTGCTGCTACCATGCGGGTTCCTACCGCTTCATCGTCACTCAAATTGTTGGGCGTTAATTTGGGAGCAAACATGTCCTGGCATGAGCATCTTGCAGGCACAGCAAGGAGAGCTTCTCAAAAGTTGGGAATATTATTATGAACCAGAAAGCTTTACACTCCACAACAACTTTTAATTCTTTACAAAGCTCAAATTCGACCAATTATGGAATACTGTTCTCATATTTGGGGCTCCGCTCCCAAACATACACTGCATTTGTTGGATTCTATTCAGAGAAGAGCTGTTCGTCTGATTGGAGACCCGGAACTGACCGGCGGCCTTGATTCGCTGGAACATCGAAGAACAGTTGGCGACTTTAGCATATTCTACAAGTATTTTCAAGGAAAGTGTTCGGAGGATGTAGCCCGCTTAATTTCTCCCAGAGCGGTGCATGTTACACATACAGTCCCTGGCCAAATTATTAGACGCACTGTATTTTTTTTAGTAATTTTACGTTTCTTAAGAGTTTTTATGCAATAATGGTATATTTAAACTACAATATTATTGATTTTTATTTAAAAGAATTGTTGTAGACTACATATTTGTATTTATTTTTAACATATGGTAACGCTGTGTTGACAAAGTGATACATGAACGTAAATAAGTACAAACCTGTATCAGTCGCGATCGGAATCGAGTCAGGTACGGACGTGTTTCTGTGGCTTTATGGACTGTGATTGTTTGTTTAACAGTTTTATACTACTCAGTTATTAGTTTATTTTGTATGCAGTGTTTTAAAAAAGTAATTGGACTATTTTCATTATGGGTAGAAAAGGCGATCTTTCACCACGTAAAAAAGCTGAAGTAAAGGCCCTTGTGATTGCGAAAACATTTACAAACCGAGAAATATCACGAAGATTGGAGGTTTCTGAAGCTAGTGTACGACGCATAAAAAAGATTATTGAGTCAGGGAAGGAATTAAGCCCGAAAAGAAAGAAAAGATGCAGTAGAAAACCAATTTTCACTCCACGATCAGAGAGATGTTTGAAGAAAATTTGTGTAGAAAACAGATTTGCTACCACAAAGGTAATAAAATCACAACTCCAGGATGCTAGCGTAAATGCTTCTGAGCGCACTGTTCGAAGAAAATTGAAAGAATTAGATTTTAAGGCCTGTCACCCCGCCAGGAAGCCCAAGTTAACAGCTGCAATGAAAGCAAAGCGCCTGAAGTGGGCCAAACAATGGCAAGACAAAGATGTGGACTTCTGGAGATCGGTAAAATACAGCAATTTAATCAATAATTGATACATTATTATCATTTTCAGTTAAATAAAGCAAATAAACATGGAAGTTTATATATTTTTCCTATTTTTGACAGGTCTGCTTCAGTGACGAAAGCACATTCGAAATTTTGCAGAATAAAGCTCAGTATGTGCGTCGTCGTCATGGAGAAAAGTTTCATCCTGATTGTGTCGTCCCGACGGTTAAACATCCCACCAAAGTGATGATTTGGTCAGTCATCAGCGGCAAGGGCACTGGACGTCTGTACGTCGTCAAAGGAATAATGAGGCAAGATCAGTACAAAGAAGTATTACAAAATCGGTTGATTCCGCAGCTCAGCAAATGGTTTCCAAATGGGGAACCATTCACTTTCATGCAAGATGGAGCTCCCTGCCACACTGCTCGGTCTGTTAAAGCTTTTTTGGCAGAAAAAAATATCCCTCTGTTGGATTGGCGGGTAATAGCCCTGATATGAACCCCGTGGGAGCTGATGAAAAGAGAAGTGGCTAAAGATATGATTACCAACAAAACCCAGCTCCTAGAAAAGATTATTCATGTGTGAAATCATCATCCTCAAATGCAGGAGACAGTACAATCTTGCACTGATAGCATGCCGCGCAGAATTAAAGCTTTGATAGCGGCTAAAGGTGGCTCAACTAAATATTGACTTTTACTAACATTAATTTCACTTTTCTTTAAAACTTAATAAACTTATGCTTTTCTAAATGAATGCTGTTTTATTTATGTCAAATAAATAGGTAATTGATTGGATAATATAAAAATAAAAAACAAATCAATTTAAAATAATAAAACGGTACAATATCACTCGGTAATTAATATTTTACATGAAATCTTGCAGTGCGTCTAATAATTTGGCCAGGGACTGTACACGTCGCGCTGATATTTGACATCCGTATGAGGTTCAGCTTGTTACTCCCTCGTACAACGCTTTTCAAGCAATCTTTTATATGGAGAACATCATCCCTTTGGAATAATTTGCCCGGGACTGTGTTTCCCACCGAGTACAATTTACAGCGATTCAAGAACAACGTGAATCGCTTTTTCCGCACACGTGTCGCTCCTGTAGTGCTTTAGGGACCTCCCTGCAGCATGTGTGCCAGACCCATAAAAAAAAATTCATAGAAATCAAGTAAATTTTAACGTCCTTGAAAAATATGTACAATAGTTTCTCTTGGTTTAATGGTTGTGTTGACATTGCTTCTTCACCTAGGCCAGCTGGCGAGCTCTGATATGGAGTAAACCTGGCATTCTCTAGCTTGGTGATTCATAGGAGCCACGCTGGGCTTGTCCAGTGTTCTTGGACCCTTGAGATATTATGTATCTTTTCTATTCGTGAAAATGTTCATTTCTAGTAATCGCTAATAAAATGGGCCAATGTGTTGTACAGAAAAGAACTACAGTGTTATTAATTGAAAATTTTAACAAGGTTTTTTTAGTGTCTGTACTAGTAAAAAAATTTAGATATTTTGCATTTTAACGTTACTATGAAACGAGGGTTATCAAATATTCTTTTATTTTTTACCTTTCCACAATATTTACACTGATGAGGTTTGTCCCCGGTGTGTGTACGCCAATGCCTGTTTAGGGTCTCTTTAGCTGCAAATTTGTTTCCACACTAAAAACATGAAGAAAAACCAAAATTTAGAGAAATATTGTGAAAACATACAATAAAATGTGCATAAATCAGGCAAATATAAGTCTTTTCGAAAGCATTTTTATTTTATTATTTATATTAAAGCCGACGTTTCGGCAACACCCGCACCATCATCAAAGTTAAAAATTAAAAGAAACAGCACAAATAATGGCCTAGGTGGCAACAAAAAAAAATAACAAAGAATTATATAATATTTCTTGGGATTAGACTATGTCAAAAAAATTGGACAATGCTTGAGATCACAAAGAACACAGTTCGTTTACGAACAAAAGGGGTTTATAAAATTCCCTGTTCCGGTGGTACCGTGTATGAAGGAGAATATGAATGGTCAATATAAACTAGAATTAAAAATCACAAAGGTTAGGTCATACTATTAATCTAAAAGAAATCAAAATCCTCGCTCCTGTCGCCCATCTCTATAAATTTAAGTTTAGGGGAATCAACCGAAATTTTCATCCTAACGACATTAACATTATGGTCTGCGTGGAAAATGATCATTACACGAACCCCGATCCGGTTTAACTACTCGACTTGTGCTTCTTTAAACTCATTTAATGTTCTAATTTGGAAGAATAAAGATCCCTGAAGATGCCGTATGCCTTCTTATGCTTAGAAAATATTCTAAATGAATACAATTTTTATACCCTCAGAGCCTGCAAGTGGTAAAATCCCCTTAATATGAACATTTTTAACTGGAATGGTTGCTTAAAATTAATTATTATGTAAATAAGTACTTAAACCTGTTTACGCAATGTTCTACTGCTCTTCCGTTTGGCAGATCTAATTGTATTATGACAGTTCACAGTCAAAGAGAAAGCACGTGTTCCGAGTGCATCACAGGCAACGTTGCCAAATTAAATGAGCGTTCTTTACGTAATGAAGAGTTGCAACTAATCCTTTTTTCTTATTTTTATTTTAATATACACTGTATATTAAAATTGCGTATTTTAAAGTGCTTATTTTACGTCAGGCCAGGTTGCTATTTGCTTAATTTCTTTGTTAAATTTCTTATTAAAAGAAATATTTGCCCTATTTCTTGATTTTCTTCATATTAAACAATAACCTGCAAATAGCCCCCTGCACGACAAGACTTTATGCTTCATAAAAGGAAAAACGGGTCCAAAACTCTTATCAGACTTGAAACAAAAGTAAAATTGGAATTTTTTTCTTTCTCCGTCATACTCTTACTAGACAAACACGTGTCAGTGAAAGATTCCTGCCTTGTATGACAATGTTGAACGTTTTAATAATAAAATCTCTAAACCATGCTCCTAAACGAAATCCTTAGTAAATCAGATTCAAAATAATGTACCATCAAAAATTTTTATTGTTAAAAGTATGTGATTCATTACTGACCTGTGGACAATTATAAGGCTTTTCTCCTGTATGCATTCTTCTGTGTTTCTTCATCGCACCGCTGGAGGGAAACTTTTTTTCACAAATATCACACCCATAAGGCCTCTCTCCTTAAATGAAATCCATCGATAAATTTACGTTTATTTTACACGGCCGCAAAAATTATTTAAAAACCCACCTTGGACATTATGAAGTATAATATTAGATCATGTTTATTAATCAGGTAAGCTGCCTCAGAGACAACCACCATGGCAACATTAATTAGACATTTATAATGTATTTGTTGAAATTTATTAAAAAATATATTAAAGTATTAAACTTTACCTTACCTGTGTGTGTTCTAACGTGAATATTCAACAGAGCCAGTCCGTTGAATTCTTTCATGCAAAATTCGCAAGTGAACTTTTTCTTTTTCCTGTTCATTATTCCCGCATGCATCTTCAAATGTTCGGCCAAATTGTCTTTTCTCGTAAAAGACTTAGTACACACCTAGAAATAATATTAGTAAAGATTAGTTGCGTTCCTTCCAATCGGGAAAAAAATGGCCTTAAAATGAATCTCAACAAAACAAAAATAATGACAAATAGGATAGAATAATATAAAACGAGAATAGAACAGGTAAATGAATTGGCTTAAATTGTGTATAAAGGAAAATCAGACCGCCGAAATAGTTAGAAGAATACGAATGGGTTTGGCAGCTTTCGGCAAACTAAGACAGAACAAAAGCCGTAGATGCCATTGAACAAGCAGCCAAGCTAAAACATAAATGGGCTGGACACATTGAACACCTCCAAGACTAACAATAGAGAATAGGAAGTTGGCTACACACATACGCAGGAAAAAGGTCGAGAAACAGATCACAAATGGAAAAATTTAAACCAGGCCATTACATTAATTGTCTGAATCCATGGAGAACCAAAACTTCATTGTAGCATGACAACTACAGGTTCCACCAGGCTCGCACAAATCCAGCCACCACCGGAAGCTGTGAATTCGCCGAATTACAACATCCATCCTATTCACCCTGATTTAACACCCTGCAGCTGCAGCTGCAGAGAGACCTTAAAGGCCGAAAATTTCCCTCAAATGATAATTTTTTATTTATTTATTTTAGTAGTAGTATTCACAATACTTTTCAATTTACATTTAAAATAAATTTAACAATTTCATACTCTGATTAAAAACTAATATTTTTTTACAAAATTTATTGTTCCTTTTCTAAACATATTTATATTTGTTTCACTCTTTATGTTGTTCGGCATCATATTGTATAAGGTCAGGCCTTTTGAAAATAGAGATTTTTGCATTGCACTGGTATCTGCACATTGCGGTCTAAAATCTAATGCGTTCCTCAGGCTGTACGGTTGAACATCCCCAACATCAATCAAGTATTTCGGTGTATTTCCCATTTTCATTTTCTGAATAAAACATATTATATTTAGCTGTAGTCTTTGCTTTACATTTAGCCATTTCAGTGCATCTAGCATATATTTTATTGATGTGAAACGATTGCATTTCAAAATAGAGCGCATAGCCTTGTTCTGGAGTTTTGTAGCCTTGCCTGTTGTTGGTCTGAACAGCATGTGAACAACACGGTTGATCCATATTCAAAATGAGGTTTTATCATGGTGTTGTATATATTTATTGCAGTTAATATTGTTACTTTACTTCTTAAACGTTTGAAAAACCCGATTTTTTTCCCTATTTTTTTACATATATATTGGACATGTTCTTTAAAGTTCAAATCCCTGTCTATGAGGAAAACCAGGTATTTTATATTACTTACTTTTTCTATTATTACATTATTTATTTTGAATGCTCTGTCAGTGTTCATATCAATTTCCATTAATTTTGTCTTGTTTTCATTTAATTTTAACTTATTCATTTTTAACCATTTGTTAATGTTATCCATATCATTTTTTAAATTTTCATGACATATCTCCTCTGTTGCTGCTTCTGTGAAAATTAATGTATCATCTGCATATAATACAATTTCACATTTTTTTAATACATTTTCCATGTCATTTATATATATATTACAAAGAGAAGAGCTCCCAAAATTGAGCCCTGTGGTACTCCAAAATCGTTTTCTATTGCATTTGATATTTCGTTATTGATATTTGTGAATTGTTTACGATTTGTCAGATAGGACTGAAACCATTTTAGCTCTGTGTCTTGAATACCGTATCTAGTAAGTTTTTGCAATAGAATATCCCTATATATAGTTTCAAATGCTCATTTGAAGTCAAGGAAAATTGCTAATATTTTATTTTTTATCTTTTTACATTTCCATCTGTTTATAACATAATTGATTGCTGTTTCACATGAATATTTCTTTCTAAATCCTGATTGAAACTTTGATAGCAGTCTGTGTTGTTCCATGTATTCTTCCAATTGATTTTTTACTATTTTTTCAATAACTTTTTCACATATTTTTACAGTGTTAATTGGTCTGTATTCTTCACATTCTAGTGTATGTTTTTACTTTTTGGGTAGGGAATATCATTGATTCCTTCCAGTTATTTGGAAACAACCCTGTCTCTAGTGACTTATTTATAATATTCAGTATATTTCCTGCTATGCCCCAATTATCTAGAATTATGTTACTTGATAGTTTTGTATAGTCTGGTTTTTTCTTAATATTCTTAAAAATAGTTTTCAGTTCTTGTAGATTTACTGCACGAAATTTTGAATTTAGTGTCAATCTCAGGTATTTCATTTTCGTATTGTATATCTTCGATGGAGCATCTGACTTCATTTATACTATTTACAAAATATGCATTAAAATTTTCAGCTATTTGGAAATTGTCTTTATATTCTATTTGATTATACGAGGCTGGTTTGAAAAGTCCGTGCAAAGTCCGAGAGATGGCACCACCGGCGCGTATCGAGATCATGTTTAGTTAGTAGCATCTCTTGAATGAACGCACACCAAGTTTCGGCCATATTGGTCTATTTCTTTGTGTTTGGCATTCGTGTGAATCAAGGAAGTCGAGTGATTTTCAAGAAATGGACGAAAAAGAATTTCGTGTGGTGATTAAACATTACTTTATGAAAGGCAAAAACGCCTCAGGAGACTAAAGAGAAGCTTGATAAACATTATGGTGACTCTGCACCTTCGATTAGAACGGTTTATAAGTGGTTTCAAAATTTTCGGACTGGCCATATGGGCATAAGTGACGCTGAAACGTTCTGGACGGCCTGTGGAGGTTACGACTCCAGAAATCATTGATCAAATCCATGAAATGGTGATGGATGACAGAAGAGTTAAGGTGCGTGAGATTGCTAGTGCTGTGGGCATCTCGACTGAACGGGTACATAATATTTTGCATAAACATTTGGACATGAGAAAGCTATCCGCAAGATGGGTGCCGCGATTGCTCACGCTTGACCAAAAACGGAATCGTGTGAAGTGTTGCAAGGATGGTTTGCAGTTGTTCCAGAAGAATCCGGAGGACTTTAAGCGTCGTTTCGTCACTGTGGATGAAACATGGATACATTACTATACTCCTGAGACCAAACAACAATCTAAACAATGGGTTACCAAGGGGGAATCTGCACCAAAAAAGGCGAAGACCGTTCCTTCGGCCGGAAAGGTTATGGCGACTGTCTTTTAGGATTCGCAAGGGATAATCCTCATCGACTATCTGGAAAAGGGTAAAACTATTACAGGTGAATATTATTCATCGTTATTGGACCGTTTGAAAACCGAGCTGCAAGAAAAACGCCCGCGATTGGCCCACAAGAAAGTCCTTTTTCCATCACGACAACGCACCAGCACACACCTCAGCAGTTTGTGGTCGCAAAATTAATGGAAATAGGATTCCAACTCGTTTCACATCCCCCCTATTCTCCAGACTTGGCTCCCTCGGACTACTATTTGTTCCCCAATTTGAAGAAATGGCTGGCGGGACAAAGATTTTATTCAAACGAGGAGGTGATTGCAGACACTAATGGATATTTTGCAGACTTGGACAAATCCTATTATTCGGAAGGGATCAACAAACTAGAACATCGTTGGACGAAGTGTATAAGCCTAAAAGGACACTATGTCGAAAAATAAAAAAGGTTTACCCCAAACACATAAGTAGTTTTTATTTTTGCACGGACTTTTCAAACCAGCCTCGTATATCACAATTTTTATCACACTTTTGGGTTTTCTTAAGACTAGTTCTTTAATTTTATTCCACATTTCTTTTTGGTTATTTGCATTGTTTATTTTATTATTAGTATAATTACTTTTTTTCTTTTTCAATTTTGACTTTATACGTATTTCTTATTGTTATATAACTATCCCATGCCTCATTTGTATTTTTTAAGATTGCTCTTTGGTATTTAAGAACTTTTTCTCGTTTTAATGCTCTGAGCTCATTACTAAACCATTTGTTATAACTTTTTTTAGACATTTTTTTCTTAAAAGTAAATTTTTTTATTACGTTTTCGATACAATCATCAAAGTTGTGAACATATTCATTTAAATCATTAATTTCATCACATCTTAATATTGCACTTAATTCATTTTTGAATCTGTTTTTGTTGTACTTAAAAAGGCTTATTTCTTTAATATGATAGTTTTGCTGCTTGATATCACGCTCGATTAAAATATCAATAGATTCACGATCAGCTATTTTATTATTTATATTATTTTTTGCCGTAATTGTTTCTTTATTTGTTATTATATAGTCTATCAATGTTTTTGAGTTTATTGTTATTCTAGTATATTCGTTCATTACCTGCTTAAGACCGTTATCGTTAAGTATGCTTTCCAGTTTGCTTGCATAAAAATCATTCTTCCAGTCAATGTTGAAATCTCCAGCAATTAAAGATATCACAGTTTGTTTCGCATACTTCTTCTATAAAATCTTGAAATGTATCACAAAATTCTGATTTTGAAGCACTTGATGATCTATATACTATAATTACTATTAATGATGTTTTTTTCATATATCGCCATGTATGCACTTATCCAATGTTTTGTATCCTTAATATCGTCTTTAATTTTATTTATTTTCCAATGCTTCCTAAAATAGGCCATTATACCACCAGTTCTAGACGAGTTCGACAATGTACTATAGGGATCATAGTGTTCTATTTCAATTTCACCTTCATCTATTTCTTCAGTTTGGTGCGTTTCAGTTAGAATTATGAATTCAGGTTTTTCTGTTTCTGCTAATATTTCCAATTGATTAAAGTTATTAATCAACCCTTGAATATTTGTATAAATCCCACGCATCTGCTTTGGTTGCTATGCTAACAATCCCATCCTTCTCTTTTTATTATTTAATTTATTTTGATACACAGGACAATCCCCGGTTATTGGTGAAGTGATTTTCATCAAGACCCAACTTTAATCTTTTATTCTCTTTCATGCAGTTAACACATTTCATTATTGTTTTTTTATTGCATTCTTTACCTCTATGGTTTCCATGGCATCTGTAGCATATATTATCATTTTTACATTCATACGATTTGTGGTTATAACTCTGACATTTAAAACATTGCATTATATCTGTTCCATCGAAAACCTTACATCTGTCCCATCCTACATATTCAGCTTTTGTCCTGTCATTATTTTCGGATATGAATCATTGTCTATTTTTAATTTTGCATTAAATATTGTTCTATTATATTGTTTTGTTTCAAATATCTTAACCATTTCTATAAGTTAAAAGACCCTGTATTTTAAATGAAATATCTCGAGAAACATTGCACTGAGTAGTGTAGACAATAATTACACAGGCGAACAGCTGTTTTGGTGTCAAGGTTTTTTGAGCTGATTCTATATCAATTTGATGTCCTGAATTCAAATAACGTATTCATTTGTACTTAGGAGCTCAAATTTTTAAGATATTCAATTTTAGAGAAATATAAGTTACATTATTGTAACTCAAATACGTAAGTGTAGTAAACAAAAGTAGATACGAAATTTTTATTTTAGTTATACAAAATACAATATTATGTCGTACTTACAAACAAAAAAAAAACATTGAAGAAATGAAATAGTCACTCAACACTTGGAAAGCTTCTTTTCCGCGACATTCTTGAATGTTTTTTTAAACAGTCCCTTTTTAAACTCCAGCAGTAATCTGCCATCATGTGCATGTCCCATCTTCCTTGGTAGCGGTCCTCCATAACTTTAATATCTTGGTGAAATCTTTCACCTTGTTCCTCACTCATGTCTCCTAAATTTTCTGGAAAACGGTCTAAGTGGCTGTGTAAATAGTGTATTTTAATACTTATATTGCACCCTAAGGATTTGAAACTATTAAGCATCTTGTTAACCATTTCAACATAGTTTTGAGCTTTATGTTTGCCTAGAAAATTTTCTACAACTGCAACAAATGATGTCCAAGCTTCTCGTTCAACTTGATTCATTGAATTTATGAAGGCAGGATCCTTAATTAATTGTCTTATTTGTGGGCCATCAAATATCCCTGCTTTGAGTTTTTCTGTGCTCAACTGATGCATTTTTACCCCTATATATGCAAAACAAGACCCATTCTTCTCAAGAGCTTTTACAAATTGCTTCATTAAGCCCAACTTTATATGTAACGGAGGAAGTATGATTTTTTCTCTTTCAACCAAAGCGTCGTTAATGACATTCTTTTCCCCAACGTCCATGTTTTCTCTCTGAGGCCAATCTTTTCTAACCCAGTGGTGTGTTTTGTCCCTACTATCCCAGAGGCGCAAGAAACACGGATATTTCGTGTAACCACTTTGCTGCCCAAGAAGAAAGTTTACCATTTTTAAGTCTACACAAATCATCCATTGATGTTCGTAATACTTTATCTTCTGCAAGACCAAAGCTATGGTATTATATTCTTCTTTCAGTTTCGTTGAGTGAGCTAGTGGTATTGAACCATATTTATTCCCATTATGTAGAAGGACACATTTTAAACTTCGCTTTGAACTGTCGATAAATAGGCGCCAATCATCTGGAATATATTCAGAAAGTCCCATTTCTTTCATGAGTCCCTAATTTCGTGACAAAATACAAGATTGTCTTCTTGAGAAAAGAATGGTAGCAGATCTTTTTCTCTTGTACGGTAAAAGGTAATTTTGGTTCCTTGTTCTAGTAAATTTTTGTCGTTCAACCTAGAAGCCAGTACTTCAGAAGCTTTTTTTCGATAAATTGAGATCCCTGGTGAGATCATTTAATTCATTTTGATTGAAGCGTTGAGGAACTGATGACGTCCCCTCATAGTCACTGTTAGTTTCATTAGCATCAGAACTTTTATTAGCATCAGAAGAGCGATCAGAGGGAAAATATTCGTCATCAGAGATATGTGGTAGCTGATGAAATGTTGGAATCGGTATTTCATCGGAATGCGGGATAGGGCGTATTGCCGAGTCTAAATTGGATAAGTTCACTTACTGCGGTTATTTCGATTGATTCCATTAGTATTTACTAAACAGAAATAACAATCATTGAAGTGGTTTTTTTTTTGGTTCTCTCCAAACCATTGGTACGCCGAATTTTAGACATTTTCTTTTCCCGGTAGTCCACTGCCGTAAATGCTCTGTACAAGTTTTACATACGAGATGCGGGGCCCACGTTTTGTCCTGATCACCAAGCTTAACTCCAAAGTATCCAAGATACGCTCGTTTTACAAAGTCAGTAATAGTTTGTCTGTTTTGTTGAAACATGCATTCTCCGCATATATAGCAAAACACATCAGGTTGATTTACACAACTTCTTCTTGAACTGGAACCTGAACTCATTTTAATTCTGTTCAATAACACAAAAACATTCTTTTCTTAACATAAAATAACACGCCGAATTCGATCTACTCTCATTAGCAAGAACGCACAAACTGACGAGACTTACCCGAGTTAGGTGATTAAAAGGGTCAGTTCAGGTATCTGATAGGCAATGGTTCCACTATTTATAGATTTACCTGGAATTTACTCAATTACAGACTGACAATAAGACCATTGTACCTACATTAATGAATATATAATAATTTTAGAACTCTCATAAATGAATATACTGAATAAAAACCACATTGGTAGATAAGTTGATGTATCTAAAAAAGTAGAGCTGATAGAGAAAAACGGATTGCATGTATAGATTTAGCGTCCCAAATATAGTTAAAATCAGCTCTAAAATCCCAGGCACCAAAACAAAAATATTTTTTTGTTGCCCTGTGTTATATAGAAAAATATTTTGGAAGGTCAGCCTCCTAGCTGAGAATATAATATATAGCTCTGAATATAAATAGAGTAGCAAATTGTATTGGATGACGAAATCCGTCAATGTACAAAAAATGTTTCGCCGCAATCTCGATTGTCGTCTAATAACGAAACCACAAGATAGCCGAAACCCCGGTTGATAGGGAAAATCATAAACAAAGAGATTTATGAAGGAAAATAGTCTTTTATTGTCCTGTTTGTCTTACCCTGCAATCGTAAACTTGTTTGGGTATGCCCATACATCCGGTTTGACCAATATGTCGGTCCAAATGATATTTCCTAGTAAATTCCTTGCCACAATCATCGCATTTTACGGATTTTAACGAATGTACACGAGTGTGATCGATCAGGTCTTTTTTACCTAAAAAAGAAAATTAATAACACATGGGGTCACATGGGGGAGACTTTTGAAGAAAACAATGTTTTCGCCAAATATCGATTTTATTCTTCAACATAGTTTCCTTCAAGAGCGGTACACTTATTAAAGCGATCTTCCAACTTTTGGATACCTTTCGTATAGTAGGACCCATCTTTTCAAATTTCAAAAGAGGTAATAATCGCTGGGGGCCAGATGTGGTGACTACGGCGGATGAGGCAGCAATTTATAGCTCAATTAGTCCATTTTCACCATAGATTTCATGGAGTTGTGAGATGGTGCATTATCTTGGCGAAACACTTTTTCCTTTACTAAATGCGGCCTTTTTTTCTAGATTAGAATAGTCAAATAAACGAAGGTGACTGTTCGCCCCTTCTCAAGATGGTCGATCATGTCATTCCATGCGCATACTAAAAAAAAATACTTTTGGACGCTTCGGTCGGCTTTCATGCGGTCCAGTCACTCTGCGACCGACTGTTGGACGCGTATAGTGGTAAACAATACGGTGAATTTTTTGTTTTCTAGATAACTGCCTCATTTGGACGTCCAGAATGTGGTGTATTATCGGTGCTTATACGACCGCATTTAAGTTCATTAAACCCTAAACATATAGTTCTTTTGGATGGAGCAGATGTGCCATAACACTTCTCAAATCATGCTCGAGTTCGGGCTGTATTTTTTCCCATTAAAAACAATGTTAGATCAATACACAAAATTCTTTTCGTTCCAATGTTTTCAAAAATCCAAAATTGCGTCACTCAAACAGCTGTAACTCGCAAACTAATAGACAAAACGTCATGAAAATGTTAGTCGAATCTTCTGAGAGTTGACTCTAAATCATATGTTTTTTGTTTGTGTTGCCATCTCTTGGAAAGTTTCTTAGACTTTCCACCCGATGTAGTACTATAACCTGTTAATGTGTTAACTTAGAGAACACTCTATAGAACTTACTTGTAAAAATTTTCTTGCACTCGAAACACTCGTAGTTCTCTCCGCTGGGATGTTCAATACTCACGTGCCTGTCAAGTGAGTTTTGTTGAATAAAAAGTTTATCGCACAATTGACATTGAAAATCACCAGTCTAAAAAATTAATTAGAATTAATATATCAAATACAGATAAATAGGACGTTAAACAAATCACTATACTATACTATACACACACATATATATATATATATATATATATATATATATATATATATATATATATATATATATATATATACTAAACCTGTATGGTCGGGAAGATATTTAAATTATAATTGATACACACCAGGAAAATATAAAAAAAGTGTCGTCAATTCACTTGTTGATAGGACAGTATTACTAACCGATCCGACAAACAGACCCCAAAGCCTAGATAAAGCAAGAAACGTTCTACTCGACAATAACTATCCAAAAAGATTTACAGAACCAATTATAAAAAACCGCATAAATAAAGTATACAATAATCTGAAAAAATCAAAACAAAATAACAATGAAATTAAGAAAAATTATATTTCTTTACCATATATTCCTGAATTAAATAATAAAATCAAAAAAGTCCTTAAACCACATAACATCGATATGGCAGAAAACCCAGCTAACAACTCAAAAAATATTTTTACCAAACTTAAACCAACAATACCAATAACAGAGCAAACAAATTTAATATACAAAATAGATCGCATGAACTGCCCAAAAACATACACTGGACAATCAAAACAATATTTAAAAAGACGAATAACAGAACACAAAAATAGCATAAAATCATACCGCCCCCATCGAAATATGCCATAGACGAATGACATAATTTCAATTTTAATAATGTCCAAATCCTAGATTTTGAAAATAATCCTTAAAAATCGAAACATAAAAGAAATGATACATATACGAAGAACAAAAAATACCTTAAATTATCAAAATGACACGGAAAACTTGAGTATAGTATACGATGAAATAATTACCTAATAAAACCTAATTACCCAACCAATAACAATCAAAGTAATGATAATATAAAACGAATAAATAAACTTTGGATTTACCCACTTTACCTGCATAAATAATAAAATAAAATATTGGAACCTTTTAAATTTAGTATAACGAAACCTGTAAAAAAGTTGTAAATGTAAATAAAATAATTTAATATCAAAAGATCCATCTAGACATAAGGTAGGATAACTATATCTAAACATTAATTTATTTATATATATTCTTGTATAAAACAACATCTATTTTACATCTTCAATATTAACATTAAATATATTTTTTTTATAGTTCTGAAGATGGTTTAAATACAAAAAAAACCGAAACGTTAACCAAAACTAAACTTGTTTTCCTAAATTGACTGCAAGACCAAGAACTAAAAAAATTATCTTAAATTTATTTATTGTGTGTCCGTTTATAACGAACTAGCCACTCCCTTTACTCGATGTCGCGCGACTTGATTTCCTAAATTGACTGCAAGACCAAGAACAAAAAAATTATCTTAAATTTATTTATTAACGGTCAGAAAAAGAAATATGTATATATACATATATATATATATATATATATATATATATATATATATATATATATATATATATATATATATACATATATACATATATACATATATACATATATACATATATACATATATACATATATACATATATACATATATATATATATATATATATATATATATATATATATATATATATATATATATATATATATATATATATATATATATATATATATATATATACACACATACATACATGGATGTTTTGTGTCCGTTTATAACGAACTAGCCACTCTCTTTACTCGATGTCGCGCAACTTGATCTAGGGAATTCACCGAAACTCGCCGAGAACCCCTATTCTACTTGTTTCCGCCGCGTCGCTAGTTCGAGCAGTATTATCTTCAATTCACTTGTTGTGTTATGCGGTTCTAATGTATATTTGATCAAAGCAGCAAGATGAATGTTTAAGTTTTTATTTTAAAACTAGCCGGGCCCGCGGCTCCGCTCGCGTGGACTTAATTCACCACTATCGTTACTGCTTATTCCTTAATTTACCCAACGTA
>CM032446.1:5752094-5794594 GCA_019049505.1 Pachyrhynchus sulphureomaculatus | reverse complement strand
CTTTCCAAGTGTTGAGTGACTATTTCATTTCTTCAATGTTTTTTTTTGTTTGTAAGTACGACATAATATTGTATTTTGTATAACTAAAATAAAAAATTTCGTATCTACTTTTGTTTACTACACTTACGGATTTGAGTTACAATAATGTAACTTATATTTCTCTAAAATTGTATATCTTAAAATTTGAGCTCCTAGGTACAAATGAATACGTTATTTGAATTCAGGACATCAAATTGATATAGAATCAGCTCAAAAAACCTCGACACCAAAACAGCTGTTCCCCTGTGTTATAGGAGTACGCGCGCGTTATCGCTCGGCTTATATAGAAACAGTGGGCGACAGCGGGGGGCGCGGGGGGAGATCGCATCAAGCGAGTCCCGTCATCAGTGTGACAAACGCGCTTGAATTTATTTTCGCGCGCGTTAATTTTTTGCGATAACTCCTAAGATATTAATTTAAATTATATGGTGTAAAAGATTATAATAATGTGCATGAAATGCCTAAGGTAACTAATGTATTTACGTTGATAAGGATTAATACTGTATCCGTCTAAATAGCTTTCCAATTAACGCATTGTACGTGACCATTTTTTTAGAAGATAGAATGGGTATAGTAAGCTATCCTTAAAAGATAGATATATGCCATCGCGGACTTTTCTGTAGATCTATAAAAGAGGAATATCCCACCATGCATTGTTTTGTTATATCTCAAAGGGATTAGGCAGAGTTTTCGATGAAAGCTCCCAGGCGGCTTGACTGTTTCCGACACTTCCAACAATTATCGTTATATTTCAACCAATTTACACAAAACCTTGACAAATTATATACCTAAACCTTCCTCATGAATCACTCTATCTATTGATGAAAACGGCATGAAAATCCGCTCGTTTTTGAGTTTATCGCGAACAGACAGACAGACGCGGCGGAGGACTTTGTTTTATAATATGTAGTGATATATGATATTTTTAATAAATATTATATTTACAAACTTTGGTAGAATCCCTCCCTAATCCTCACTTAGACTACTTACCGTATGAGCTGAATCAGATGGTTCTCCGCAACAGTGACAGAGGGAAAAATGACAGTTCATCGTTATTTTCTTTTTTATCTTCGGGTACTTCCGGTTTCCAGTGAGCAACGGTTATATGTCTTTTAACCCCCCCCTAAAAATAATACAATATAAAATCAAATTTATTCTTGTTAGTGTTCTGTACTTTTTAATGTACATATGACAACAAAAATTGTAAAAAAAAACGCATGCTTTTGATAGAAGAAAAAGTATGGATTCCTATCTTTTACATGTTAAACATCTGAAACTTTTACAATTAATTATAGGAATACGGCGTGGTAAATCATCTTTATATTGAAGCAGCGAATACATGATGCTAAAATCTACTATTCCTCAAAATTTGAAGCAAAACTACTTTTAACAGTTACTCGTATGAAATACCTTAAGACAATCGGGGAACTTTTTCGACAGATGGTGTATATCTTACCGTAGGTGTCTTAAATCCTTTTGCACAAATACTACACTCATAGATGAGCTGAAACTCATTCTTATTACTCTTTTCCTCCTTATACTCATCTTCTTCCTGATCTTCTACGTTCGTGCGCTGCCTTTGCACAGATCCACTATTGTCCGCATTTCTTCTGGTGTGTTCATAAAGGACTTCAGCTATTTAAAAAAATAAATAATACTATAAAAGTAAAATCAAAATAAAACGTTTTAAAAAACATGAAAATATAATCATTAATTATGCTTGGTTCTTACAAGAGAAAAATTATGATCTTACAGCTTCTTATTTCTAACTAGCCGTGCCCGCGGCTCTGCTCGCGTGATCTTGATTCACTATTATCGTCACTGCATATTTCTTATGTTACCTTACGTAATAAAATACATCCCATAACTGAGCCAGAACACATATGTATATTTTATAATAGCAACGACAAACGATCCAACCAACCGCCTCAGTTGAAACTACTCCCGATAGTTTTACCAGATCCGACATTGTAGGTGATGGAAATTGCCTTTTCCGTGCAGTTAGCTTACACTTATATGGCCACCAAAACCATCATGAAAGACTCCGAGAGGCTGCTCTAAGATATATACAACAAAACTGGTCGGAACTTAACACATTTTCATTATTTGGGGACGACGATATGAAAGACTTCAATAACTACTATAACTATATGAGGAAAAATGGCACCTATGGAACGAGCCTAGAGATACTTGCCCTCTCGGAAACCCAGAATAGCAACTTTCATATCTTCTCAAAACAACGAAGAACAAGAGATACAAAAATAACTTTTAGGGACAAGCCAACAATAATAAGCACAAGAAAACACACCGAAACTATTTACCTTCTACTAACAGGTAACCCAATGTCGGGACACTTTGAGCTTCTGACACCACAAAACACTAAAAACATCCCAAACAACAGTAGACCAATAAAAGAAGCATCGGGCGAGCGACGTAACGGTCGAGGACGTCGCGGGAAATGGCAGCTCGACCAAAACGATGAAGACCGGGCAACTGACAATGGACCTGCCAAAAGTGTTGTGAAGGCGAGTAAGCCGACACCCACCAAGGCGGGAAAATCAGGGCAACGCATGAGTTATACTACAGGAACAAACGAACACACCATGCGTTGCTTTGATAAAAGCACAAGTCCTGACAAAAAAAAAACCACTGAGAAGGGAATCACTCGCCACCTAGACCCACCACCATCAATCATGAACGCAACCGACGAAGTATTTAATCAAAAACTCCCGCAACGGCAAAGAAATCCCAACAGCACAAAACCAAAATTCAAACGGCAAATAAGAATAGAAAACAAAATCAACAACATCAGGAGATACCTAGGACACCTTACCCAGTTTATCAGCGGGAACGTGTCCAAACGAATCACACAGAGTATAAAAAAGATCAAGTCCGGGTCTCCCGACAGAACACTGCCAGAAATCCTGGATACTCTAAAACAAAAATTATCCGTATATGCCGCAAGACTCCGTAGATACAAAGAACCAAACGAGAGGAAAGATACCAACAACCTCTTCCGAAGAAGCCAAACACAGTTCTACCGGAAAAAAAAACTATACACAGCAAACAGACAGCAGTGACCGAACCACCAAACAAACAACAACTCACAGGTCATTGGAAAAGTATCTGGTCAGAACCCAAACTACCCAATAATAACGCCCCCTGGATCAAAGTCAAAGAAGGCAAAGATAAACATGTGACAGAACAGGAAAATTCCACATTAACTACTGTGGGACCAAAGAGAATGATGAGGCGCCTGGATGCAAGAAGTTCCGGACGTAGAATGGCCCCCCGTTCGGATCTCCGGGTGGGGGTTGGTTCGGAGGCGTCGACTTGCAGACATCATAATTTTAAGATAGATTTTTGCAACATACGAGGTATAAACTCGAACATAAATTCAGTGCATCAATACCTGCAATCAAATAAACCTCATGTACTCGCTCTATGTGAAACCAAGGTCAGTCCATCGACCAGCACGGTCAACTATCTTTATCCTGGGTACGACTTCTATTCCCGATTTAGGCGTAACTTTGGAATCTGTCTTTTTGTCAGAAGCGACCTCTCTTGTCAACGAGAAGAAGCTCTGGAGCCCCCAAACTTTGATGTTATGTGGTTAAAAATAACGACTCAACAAACCACAAGGTTCATCTGTATCCTATATCGACCACCAAGTGATACCAATTTTCGAACACTTTTCGCTTCTCTTGCAGACACCATCGATCATTTACAAAGTAACTATCCAAGTGCCGAAATTGCCATCCTGGGCGACTTTAATGTCCACAATATCAACTGGCTTAAATATTCCAGTACTCCGACGAACAAGGTCGTGAAGCTGAATCATTCTCAATCACTTATGGCTTAACTCAGCTTATTGACGAACCAACACGGATCCCTGATCGAGACGGGGAGTTCGCCAGTCTTCTTGATCTGTTTTTAACCACCAATCCGGAGATTTACACGGTTACCGTAAATCCGCCGTTAGGTTCTTCCGACCATAAACTGCTTTCGACATCGAGTATCCTGCCAATCAGTGACGGAGAGGCGCCTAGGCCGCGCAAGATTTGGCACTACAAATCTGCTAAATGGGAAGATCTTATGGAATACTTTCGAACTTTCCCTTGGATGGACATTTGTTTTCGATCCGATAACCCATCTGACTGCGCCAGGGAGGTCTCCGATGTTATTTTGGCTAGTATGGAAGCTTACATCCCTTTTTCGAAGAAATGCTCCTCCAACGGCAAGCCTTGGTTCGATCGAAAATGCAAAGAAGCTGTTGCTTCTAAACATATTGCCTATCGACAATGGCGTGAAAATCCTAACACCGTAAATCGTAACATCTTTGTTCATGCCCGGAACAGATGCAAGGGAATTATCGACGAAACCAAGGAGGCACACAATCAACGAATTAGAAACAAACTTCTCGCTTGTCCCAACAATTCCAGGTCCTTTTGGGCAGTCGCTAAGGCAGTTAGTCAAAATTTTACCAAATCCACCATACCACCACTCACACGGCTAGATAATTCCATTGCAACCACACCTGTTGAGAGAGCGAACTTGTTGGCTGAACTCTTTGCTTCACATTCTACTGTCGATTTCCAAGGAAAAACACCACCTCCTATTCCCATATTGCAGTCAAGGATGCCCGATGTTGTCTTCAGACAGCGCATCATAAAGCGTATTTTAATGAAGCTAGACACCAAGGCTTCTGGCGCTGACGGAATACCTGCCATAGTTCTCAAAAACTGTGCAAGGGAACTAACACCAGTTTTCTGTAGACTATCCTACAGAAAGGGAATATTTCCGTCCTGCTGGAAATGTGCCACGGTTCAGCCGATACCTAAAAAAGGTAAGAAGACCTTGCCAAATAACTACCGACCAGTCGCACTACTTTCAATAATATCGAAAGTCATGGAAAAGGTTATCAATGAGCATCTTCTAAAATATCTTGAACGATTCAATATTATTAGCGATCACCAATATGGTTTTCGTAAACATAGATCAACAGGAGATCTTCTGACTTATGTAACACATGTTTGGAACAACGCAATTGAACATTTTGGAGAATCTCGAGCGGTTGCTCTTGACATATCCAAGGCATTCGACCGTGTTTGGCACGATGGACTGTTGGCTAAGTTACGCTCTTATGGTATGTCTGAAAGGTTCTGTTTGTGGCTCTCATGTTTCCTCAAAGAGCGTTCTTTACGAGTGGCGGTCGACGGATTTCTTTCTAACACCCTCACTATCAACGCCGGTGTGCCCCAGGGCTCCATACTGTCTCCTACTCTCTTTCTCATTTACATTAACGATCTGCTGGAAAAGACCGGAAATCCAGTCTATAGCTTTGCAGATGACAGTACGCTTGTCTCTTCATTCACCTTGAACGCTCGGACATCGGCTGCTCAGGCGAGTATCCGCAGACAGCAGGAGGTCGTTCAACTTAACAAAGACCTGGAAGAAATTCTATCTTGGGGTGACAGTAACCAAGTGGAATTTAACGCTACAAAAACCCAAGCGGCAGTTTTTTTCTAAAAAAGTTAACGTTGCTGAACCCGACATAGTTATGTCGGGGCACTCCATTCCCCTAGCATCGTCGCTCAATTTGTTGGGCGTTAGTTTGGGAGCAAATATGTCTTGGCATGAACATGTTGCAGGCATTGCAAGGAGAGCTTCTCAAAAGTTGGGAATATTATTTAGAACCAGAAAGCTTTACACCCCACAGCAACTGTTAATTCTTTACAAAGCCCAAATTCGACCAACTATGGAATACTGCTCCCACGTTTGGGGCTCCGCTCCCAAACATACACTGCATTTGTTGGATTCTGTTCAGAGAAGAGCGGTCCGTCTGATTGGGGACCCGGAATTGACCGGCGGCCTTGATTCGCTGGAACATCGAAGAACGGTTGGCGACTTGAGTCTGTTCTACAAGTATTTTTATGGAAAGTGTTCGAAGGATGTAGCCCGCTTAATTCCTCCCAAAGCGGTGCATGTTAGAAATACACGTCGCGCTGGTGCTTCGCATCCGTATGAGGTTCAGCTTGTTACTACGCTTTTCAAGCAATCTTTTATATGGAGAACGTCATCCCTTTGGAATAATTTGCCCAGCGCTGTGTTTCCCACCGAGTACAATTTACAGCGATTCAAGAACAACGTGAATCGCTTTTTTTCCGCACTCGTGCCGCTCCTGGAGCGCTTTAGGGACTTCCCTGCAGCACGTGTGCTAGACCCATAAAAAAAAAAAAAAAAAAAAAAAAAAATTATAAAAACAAACACGTAAATCGGATAAGTGGTTCTTGAGTGCTAAACGCACTAACGGACAAACAGACAGACAGACAAACGTTGCGTTTATATATCTTATAGATTTTTTTTTTTTGATAAATATTAAGTTAAGAATTGAAAAAACACGTAAATTGGATAATTATTGGTTCTCGAATGATAAGCACACTAACAGACAAACAGCGATACCTTGCGTTTTATATATATTATTATACAGAATGTTATTAATATTATATAACCTGGCCAGAGAACATATGTATGAACTTAAAAAAAAAAAACAGGTAAATCGGATAAATGGTTCTTGAGTGATAAGCGCGCAAACGGACAGACAGAGAGACGTTGCATTTTATATATATTACAGATATAGATTATTATTATTATTATTACAAAAAAGTTCTTCTTTCTCACATTTGGTCAATGTGGTTCCATGTTTGGCTGACGGGCCAAAGCCAAGTCAGCACAAACGCTATTACCATTATGAATTAAGCAATGACCTGACAATGTTACATGTTTTCAAAATCACTGACTTCTGAATGTTTCTGTGTATGTTTGTGTTGAGTCCTAATTGTACTAAGTGTGGTGTGAATGTTATTGGTGTAAGGCCTGTGGCTGATATAATGAGGGGGACAATGATGACTTTTTCTTGTTTCCATAGCCTTTTTATTTCTGTTGCAAGGTCTGTGTATTTGCAAATTTTTTCTGTGTATTTCGTTTGGATGTTTGTGTCGTTGGGGACAGCTATGCCAATTAGATAGGTGACTTTTCCTTTTTTGCACTGAACAATAATATCGGGTCTATTGGCGGAGACTGTTTTATTATGGATGTTGATGTCCCAGTAAAGCTTGTAATCTTTATTTTCAAGTATGGATGTTGGTGTGTATTTGTAGTAGGGATCTGTGTTTTCTATGAGCTTGTATGTTGTGGCTAGTGCTTGGTGAACTACTTTTGCCGCTGAGTCATGTCTGGCTGTATATTCCGTTCCGGCTAATATTTTACATCCGCTTGTTATGTGTTCGATCGTTTCTTTCTGCTGGTGGCATTTTCTGCATCTGTCTTCTGTAATAGTTGGGTCTTTGATGATATGCTTTTGGTGTGAAAGAATTTCCTAAGTGCTTGTATTTGTTTTGTGTGTAATGATCTGATGTCTATAATTCCTCTTCCTCCTGCCTTCCTCTCAATGGTAAGTCTTTCTTTGCATGCGTTGGGGTGTAATTTCCTGTATTTGGTGAATTGAGATCATATAAGGATGTGAATATTTTCTATGTCTGTTTGTGGCCATTTGATGATACCAAATGAATATGTGAGTATAGGTATAGCGAACGTGTTGATGGCTTTAGTGAGATATTTGGAGTTGAGTTTTGTTTGTAAAAGTTTCGTCAGTCTGTTCTTGAATTCGGTTCTGAGCTCTGTTTTGATCTGAGTATGGTTCAGTTTGGTGCTTTGTTGGAAGCCTAGATATTTGTGTGTTTCTTTATCGAACATGTTATCGAGTGTTTCATTGTTGATGGTTTCTGTCTCATGGTGGTACTTCCATTGGCCTTTGTTGATGTGGAGCACTTTGCATTTACTTATACCAAATTCCATATTGACATCTAAGGTGAATATTTCTGTGATTTTGAGGAGTTCTTTCAGCTGTGTTTTTGTGGCAGCGTAGAGTTTTATGTCATCCATATATAGGAGGTGGTTTTTTTTTATGTCGATTCACTTTTTGGTGTCTGATATTGAAGCCATGCTCTGTTCTGTTTAGTATATTTGAGAGTGGATTGAGACAGAGGCAAAACCATAGAGCGCTGAGCGAGTCTCCCTGAAATATACCCCGTCTGATGTACAGCTCTTCTGTTTGGATGCGTTCGGTTTGTGTTTCTAGGCGTATTTTGGTTTTCCATGTTTTCATAACTTGCGCGAGAAATTGCCTGAGGTGTTGGTTGATTTTATAGATTTCTAGGACTCTGATTAACCAGCTGTGGGGTATGGAGTCGAAGGCTTTTTTATAGTCTATGTAACCGATGTGAAGGTTTCTGTGTTCTTTTCTGGTTTGTCCCATAATCACGCTATCTATGATCAGCTGTTCTTTGCATCCTCGACTATCTTTCCTGCATCCCTTCTGCTCTTCTGTGAGAATATTGTTGTCTATTAAGTGTTGTTCTATTTTCTTGGAAATTGTGGCTGTGATGATCTTGTATAGGGTTGGAAGACAGGTGATAGGTCGGTAGTTTGACGGGTTTGTGGTGTCTGAACTTTTGGGTTTGATGTATGTTATTCCTTGTGTAAGAAAAGTGGGGAATGTGTGTGGTTGTAGAATGGCTTTGTTGATTTGGTGTGTGAGTGCTTCATGTGTGGTGGTAAACTGTTTGTACCAGAAGTTTTGTATATTGTCTATCCCAGGGCATTTCCAGTTGTGTGTGTGTTTGAGTGATTCTGTAATGTCTTCTGTAGTTAGTGTGGAATTTTCTTGTTCTGTCACACATTTGTGTTTATCTTCTTCGGCTTTGATCCAGAGGGTATTATTATTATGTAGTTTGGGTTCTGACCAGACACTTTTCCAATAATCTGCGAGTTCTTGTTTGTTTGGTGGTTCAGTTACTACTGTCTGCTCGTTGTACATAGTTTTTCGGTAGAACTGTTTTTCGCTTGTTTGAAAGAGGTTGTTGGTGTCTTTTATTATTATTATTATATAACCCGGCCAAAGAATATACGTATGAATTTAAAAAAGACACGTAAATCGGATAAGTGGTTCTCACGTGATAAACGCACTGATGGACAGACAGACAGAGAGACATTGCATTCTATATATATTATAGATATTCTCTGCTACATAATATTGTTCCATATTTAATGGTTTAGGCTGTATATTGCAAAAGAACGCGCTAGCGGCAAACTTTTTTCCGACTTCATTCACTATTATCGTCACTGCTCATTCCTTATGCTATCTATCGTAATAAAATATAGCCTATAACCTGGCCAGAGAACATATGTATGTTTAAAAAGAAAAAGTACGTAAATCGGATAAGTGGTTCTCCAGTGATAAGCGCACTAACGGACGGACAGACAGAGAGACGTTGCATTTTATATATATTATAGATGGTTCATAGACAATTTAAAATTTGTGTTAAATTTGTTGTTCTAAAACTTTTATTCGCCGGACCAATTGGCGCAGTGGGCAAGGCGCTAGCTTTGCCTGCTGTTGTCCGGGAGGTCAGCGGTTCGATTCCGTGTGACGGCTGGGTGTGATTTGTTCCTTGTAAATATGTGTGTATTGTGTGTTCAGGTTAAGTTAGGTTTAAGATTATACTGGACTACCTTACGAATAAATTAAAAACTCATGGCTAAATGAGACTTGTCTCAAAGCCACAAAACAAACAAAAAAAACTTTTATTCCTTTGGAGGTGGACCTTCCTCTAAAAATACAATTGCTATACCTTGCTCATTTTCAGTTTGATCTTTCTGACGCTGTTCAACATCTATTTCTTGTTTTATGGCTTGCCGGAACGCTACAATAGGTTGTTTCGTGACGGGGTTCATTGATATTTTCCCTTGCGGTTGAATTTGGGGTTTGATGACTTGTTTTATTTGCACTTGAAGTTTTTCTTGTTGAATAATCTACACAATAAATTGAACAATTTAAAGGACAAGTCGATGTAACACAGTAGATGCTCAGTTATGTGAACACCCTCTTGTATGAACTATCCACTAAAGTGAACAGTGGAAATTTAATATTAGAGGTTCTATAGAGTGAACGGAAGCAATCTCGATTAAATGAACAATTTTCGGTGCTTCCCCAGTGTTAATAGGGGATTTCTCTTGGAAAATATTCTTGTTATTTGAATGCATTTAGGCTAGATTAGTATTGACGGGCGATTATCGTTCTACCTTCGGTGTTCGGTCTGTTCATTTGATATTAAATATTTAGTGACTTTAGTGCTTCCAATTAGAAAATATGAAACGAAAAGTGTTAACACTATCAGAAAAAAGTGACATCATAAATAATTTGGAAAATAGAGTGAGTGTTACACACCTTGCAAAAACGTATGATATGGGTAAATCTACTGTTTGTGCAATTAAAAAAAAATAAAGCGAATATTCTAAGCGTAACAACAAAATGCGTTGGTATTACACAGTGCAACACGAAAAAAATAACTATATACGGACACCACCATGATAATAGACCAAAAAAAAAAGACCCGTGTCTCCCAGTTTTTCCGAAAGTCATGTACTTTTTTTTATGGGCCCCCAAAGATTTGAGGCCTGGGTGTAATTTTTGCAAAAAACTCATCATATTCTGAGGCTCATATCTTGCAAACCGTTCGGAATTTTAATTTACTTTCTGTGGCAAAGTTGTAGCCCTTGTCATAAGGAACAAAAATTGTGAACATTTAAAGTAAAAAAAACTTCATCTTCAAGATCAAAATAGCAAAAAACTGTAAAAAATTCGATTTTTTTTACCTTTTTTTCCCTGTTTAGGCCCATAGCTAGCAAACCGTTCAAAATTCAAGGAAACAATCAACTACAAAAATGTAGCTAAGATCTTAGTAAACAACTTTCTAGAATATATGAACTTCCTAGGAATGATTCTTAACACTGTTTAGGTAGCCGCAAAAGTGAAAATTTTCCCGAAAAATCTACTTTTTTAAAGTTTTTTGCGATTTTGATCTGGAAGATGAAATTTTTTGGATTTTATATGTTCACAATTTTTGTTCTTTATGACAAGAGCTACAACTTTGCTTCAGAAAGTAAATCAAAATTCCGAACGGTTTGCAAGATATGAGCCTGAGAATATGATCAGTTTTTTGCAAAAACGACACCGAGGCCCCAACTCCTTGGGGCCTCATAAAAAAAAGTACATGAACTGGGCCAAAACTGGGAGCCTCGGGTAAAAAAAGACCCGTGTCTCCCAGTTTTGCCCCAAGTAATGCATTTTTTTTTATGAGGCCCCAAAGATGTGGGGGCCTCGGTGTCATTTTTGCAAAAAACTGATCATATTCTCAGGCTCATATCTTGCAAACCGTTCGGAATTTTGATTTACTTTCTGAAGCAAAGTTGTAGCTCGTGTCATAAAGAACAAAAATTGTGAACATATAAAATCCAAAAAAAAAAATTTCATCTTCCAGATCAAAATCGCAAAAAATTTTAAAAAAGTAGATTTTTCGGGAAAATTTTAACTTTTGCGGCTACCTAAACAGTGTTAAGAATCATTCCTAGGAAGTTCATATATTCTAGAAAGTTGTTTACTAAGATCTTAGCTACATTTTTGTAGTTGATTGTTTCCTTGAATTTTGAACGGTTTGCTAGCTATGGGCCTAAACAGGAAAAAAAAGGTAAAAAAAATCGAATTTTTTACAGTTTTTAGCTATTTTGATCTTGAAGATGAAGTTTTTTTTACTTTAAATGTTCACAATTTTTGTTCCTTATGACAAGGGCTACAACTTTGCCACAGAAAGTAAATTAAAATTCCGAACGATTTGCAAGATATGAGCCTCAGAATATGATGAGTTTTTTTGCAAAAATTACACCCAGGCCTCAAATCTTTGGGGGCCCATAAAAAAAAAAGTGCATGACTTTCGGAAAAACTGGGAGACACGGGTCTTTTTTTTTTTGGTCTACTATCACGTAGTGGTGTCCGTATATGGTTTATTTTTCCATAACTTAAAAAATTACACACAGTGCAATTTTCGGTGCTTCCCCAGTGTTAATAGGGGATTTCTTTTAGAAAATATTCTTGTTATTTGAATGCATTTAGGCTAGATTAGTATTGCCGGGCGATTATCGTTCTACCTTTGGTGTTCGGTCTGTTCATTTGATATTAAATATTTAGTGACTTTAGTGCTTCCAATTAGAAAATATGAAACGAAAAGTGTTAACGCTATCAGAAAAAAGTGACATCATAAATAATTTGGAAAATAGAGTGAGTGTTACACACCTTGCAAAAAAGTATGATATGGGTAAATCTACTGTTTGTGCAATTAAAAAAAAAGAAAGCGAATATTCTAAGCGTAACAACAAAATGCGTTGGTATTATTAACTCCGCTACGCCAGTCCCAAGCCTGGGGTCCCATTGCACTAAGGGAAAGCGAGGAGGGGGAGGAGTAACAACCTCGTTAAAAAACCAGGGTTCATCTGGCCCGGATGATAGCACCCTGTCAGGGCTCCTGCCTAGGATACAGGCGAACCTGCTGCCTTGTAGGAAGACGTTGAACTCGCCAAAGGCTAGAGGAAGAAAACCTTGACCACAAATTGACCGGCCCTTCAGGTTGAGGGTTGAGGCATCGGGCTAACTCCTCAATACTCGGAAAAACGTTACTGTTAAAAAACCCAGTCAACAGCCTCGGAATAAAGAACAAAATACACGAAGACGACAAACGCTACGAAAACGGACAATGAATTTTGCAACACGGAATGTGCAAGGATGGACGAATAAGACCAATGAAGTTATTTTTGAGCTCTAAAAATCAGATGTCTCTCTTGCGGTACTAACAGAGACAAAAAAAAAAAAGGACAGGGCTCAGAAAATTTAGGAAGGTATGACCACTTTTACAGCGGTGTACCGAAAGATAAGCGTGCCCAGCAAGGCGTGTCCATCCTGATATCTAAAAAACTCAGAAAATGCATAACATCATGGGAACCAATCAGCGAAAGAATTATAAAAATGAACTTAACAGCGCAAGGACATAAAGTTACAATCTTTGGAGTATATGCAATAAATGATGACGCCCTAGTAAATCAGAAAAACGAATTCTTTGAGCTACTAAATAGAGAAATAGTAAACGTTGGAGATACCAGAGAAGTAATAAGTTTAGGAGACCTGAACGCTAGAATAGGAAAAAAATTTCAAGACGAAGTAGTAGGTTGACATGGAGAGGAAATTCTAAATGATAACGGCCAAAGACTAATAACAGTGTGCGAACAAAATGAGTTAAGAATAACTAATGGATCTATAAATATACCTGGACTAAGCCATCTAGAAACCAGCGATCCATAATTGATTACCTGATTGTCCGTCAGAAAACAACCCTTAGAATCCACGACGTCAGAGCTTATAGAGGAGCAACTTGCGGTAGTGACCACCATCTCCTAAATGCAAAAATAAGCTTTACTGGTAAAAAGCCACACACGCATACTCAAAAACGTGACGACTATGAAGAGATAGAAGGAGAAAGCCGTCTAAAACCTTACTGGTGGGACTCGGATATAGAAGAAAAAATAAAAGAAAAGAACGAAGCATATAAAAGATACCTCAGCACGCGAACAGAAAACAACAAAAAAATGTATAAACAACTTCAAGCTAATGTACGTAGGATGATTACACAAAAGAAAAATGAAATTTGGGAGAGACGCTGTAACAGAGTAAACACGTACATAGGAGGAGCCAAAAGTACAGAAAGTTGGAGACTCATAAAATCACTGCGCCAAAATACCAAAAAGGAAATTATATCGCCCATCACTTTAATAAATTGGGATAAATACTTCAGCTCCTTACTTACGGAAAACCGAGAACTATACAGAGATCCACCTGAGGAAATTAAGGCCATAAAAGTGACCGCATCACCGATCCGTATTACAGTCAGAGAAGTAAAAGAGGTGTGCACAAAACTCAAAAACAGAAAAGCTCCTGGACCTGGAAATATACCAGCAGAATTGATAAAATATGGCACACCAAAGTTGTTTGAACATCTAACCAATTTGTTCCAAAAATGCCTCAGCACTGAGCAAATACCACAGGAATGGAAACTATCTTTTCTGACAACCCTACATAAAAAGGGCAACAAAGAGAGCTGCGATAACTATCGAGGTATTGCAGTCATGGGGACAATAAGTAGAATCTACGGAAGTGATAAAAGCAAGAATAGAGCGAGAATATGTGGACAGCGAGGCAGAAGAACAAGCCGGGTTCAGAGCAGGAAGATTAACCGTAGACCACCTTTTTTGTCTAACTCAGCTCATAGAAAAGATGACAGCGATGAACAAGGAGTTACATATTCTCTATTTGGACTTGAAACAAGCTTACGATAGCGTCCCACTTATAAAACTATGGGAATCATTAAAAAAACAACAAACATAAACACTAATTTGATCAGAGCAGGGCAAGATCTATACCAAAATTGCCATATCCGAATAAAAATCGGCAATAAAATATCAAAGGGTTTTTCCCCAAATAAAGGTCTAAAACAGGACTGCTGCCTATCACCAACGCTTTTCAAGATTTTTCTTGAGAAGGTGCTTCTTAGATGGAAACTCAAATGTAAAAATATGGGAATCCCGCTCAACGATACTGTTCTCTACACTCTTAGTTTTGCAGATGACCAAATAGTAGTGGCCCAGGAACAAGAAGACTTGGAATATATGACCAGGAAACTTATTGAAGAATACAAAAAATGGGGTCTACAAGTAAATCTATCAAAGACAGAATATATGTGCATAGGGGGTACGCAACAGGATTTGGTGACAGAAGACGGACACAATCTTAAATCATGCAGTAGCTATAAATACTTGGGTCTAAATATAACCAACAACGGAACTCTCGATGACGCCATCAAAAAAAGGAATATTCAGGGCAGGAAAGCTATCAGGTCTCTGAACAGCATTTTATGGGACCAGAAAATAAACAAAGAGAACAAACACCGAATATACAACACAATAGTTAAAAGCATTGTAACATATGGTAGTGAGGTATGGCAGTTAAAAGAAAAATCCGTTAAATCCCTAGAGGCCACAGAAATGGACTACTGAAGACGGGCAGCCGGAAGATCTAAGCTGGAAAGAATAAGGAACGAGAGAATTCGTGAAATTATGGGTGTAAAAAAGACCATAGTCGAAGAAATAAGGGTGAAACAAACTTAAATGGTATGGACACGTCCAAAGAATGACACCAGAGAGGCTCCCAAAACAAATATTAGATTGGACACCTACAGGAAGAAGAAGAAGAGGTAGACCAAGAATGAGCTGGAGAGAGGGCATTGACAAAGATATGCAAGAAAGAGGACTGGAGGAAGGCCAGTGGAATGACCGCACCGAATGGAGACTGGGTATCGGAAGACGTCGGAGAACGTTGTGAAACCGATATAAATAAAATAATTATTAAAAGAAAAACGTTGAAGTCGGGAGAAAGTCCTAGGATGGAGAAAAAATTGTATGAATGGTTTTGTAAACAAAGGTTAGGGAATCTTCCAGTGACTAGTGAACTTATAAAACTTAAAGCAAAATCCTTAAATGAAATTCTAAAGGAAACACCAACATTTTCTGCAAGCGATAGTTGGTTGCAAAATTTTAAACGCAGATTTGGCATTAGATTTTTGAAGATATCTGGTGAAAAATTATCTACAAACCCTAAGCTAGTAGATCCATTTAAACAAGATCTTTGTTCAGTCATATGTAAACTGAATTTAACAAATGATCAAATTTATAACGCAGATGAAACTGATTTGTTTTGGAGACTGCTACCTGAGAAAAACATTGGTAATGAATGATGAAAAAAACCGCTCCAGGAAGGAAAGCTGAAAAAGCACGACTTATTTTTCTCGCTTGCATAAATGTGTCTGGAAAACATAAAGTTAGACCTATCATATTAGGCAAAGCAAAAAAACCCTAGGTGCTTTAAGAACTTTACTCTCCCTTTGGATTATGATTATTCAAAAAATGCTTGGATGACTGTGGACATTTTTAAGAATTGGTTTTACAGATGCTTTGTTCTCAGGTAAGTCAGCGAATATGCAATATGAAAATGTTCGAATTAACTAAATTCGCGTATATACATTTTCAGGTGGAAACATTTTTAAAACAAAAAGGTTTACCCGAAACTGCCATTCTGTTATTGGATAATGCCCCAAGCCATCCGCCTGCAAAAGATCTACAAACCGATGATGGAAAAATCTTTGTTATTTATGGTACATGCCATCAAATGTAACACCCTTGATTCAGCCAATGGATCAAAATGTTCTTCGTGCCACAAAACTTTACTACAGGTCAAGCTTGTTGTCATCAATTTTATCTTCAGAATCTAAAGATCTCTCAAAACTTTTAAAGCGTTTAACAATAAAAGATGCTGTAATCAACCTAGCATAAGCATGGCATAAGCTTGAGGTTGACACGATAAAAAAATGTTGGAAAAATATTTTGGATTTCACTGAAAAGAGTAATGACGACTCTGATCCGGAAGAAAACATTCCACTCAGCACTTTGAAGGAAAAATACAAAAATAAAATGGAGGAATCGCTAAAAGAAATTCAGAATTTGTTGACAGAAGTAAACAGCGAAGTAATTTTGTTAATTACATAAATCTGTTTAACATTTATGTATTTAATAAAAAAAATATTTTTCAGGTTGAATATTCAAGAGAGGATATTGTGAAGTGGAATGAAGATCATTTAGATGAGCAAAATGATGAAGACGAAGATAATTTAATCAATGAAAATAATGAAAAGTTGGAAATTAATTCGTCGGAAGCTTTGGACGCATTTAATAAGGAAATTATTTGGAGTGAAAAAAATATTTTTAAGACTAATGATTTAATGGTATTGCGAAAATGCTGGAATAAGGCTTTGTAGAAAAGTTTGGCTGCAAAAAAAATTCAAAAACATATCACAACAATATTTCCCTAAAATGTAACTGGTTTTTTAAATAAAAATATCTTTTTGATTATACGAACAATTTGATTTTATGAAAACCCCTGGTATTTATTGGTTCACATAATCGATCATCTACTGTAATATAAATTAATATGTTAAGATCTAAAGTTAAATTTAAAATAGTATGATTACCGACCCCACCGTTACGTATAAGTAATGTCAGCCAAATGAGACCTACAACGTAACGCGGGGTCCGAAACACGTCCCATGCGAGAATATACATTCATCGGTTAAGTAGTAGCATGAGCAGGGAGGCTTATAGCCAAGCAAACAGGCCAGAGAGATCCCAACCCCAATCAACGGGGAATGTCAGCAAGATGAGACCTACAGTTTAACATGGGATCGGAACTGCATGATCGGTAGATGGTACTCGCTCAGTCCGCTATTTCGTGGTCTTGTTCTTTTCACTCCCTACTTACCAACGTGCAGCCGCCAGTTTTGTCTGTCGAAGAAGACTCTTAGTCCCCGAAGGCCGATTTCTGGTAACCGCTACATCTGTAGGGGGTGAGGCACCTTCATCGGCCACCATTCATGCTTTGAGAAGTCTCCCACTAACAATAGTTGCCTTTTTTTTACAGGTGTAAAAGCTTTTGAGAGTTTGCCGATGTCTACTGGCTAACAGTAGAAAAAAAAATACACTTTAAAATAAAAGTGTAGTGACTTGTCGAGGAACGAACCCGAGACCTTGGGCACGGTAAATCGTACGGAGCCAAAGCCGGCATCCATCTGCCAAAGTCAAATTTTAAGACTAAGCTACGTATTCCGATGAAGGTTGATGGTTTTTACAGCAACCTCAGTTTAGATTTTGTCGATATTTACTTATGTAAAACAGTCATAAGTACTTAATGACGTGCTAGGGTTCGAACTTGGGATTCCACGTGTGGAAAACTGGAACTATAAGGCGACGCTTGAGCCGCCACAAGTAAAAAATTCAACCTATAGAACTATCTAGATGAAATAAGATATTTATTTTAATTTAATTCTTTGGGAAATGACAATTTCACACTGCACGTACTTCAGAAGAGTTTCAGAAATTGTAAAAGTGATTTAGGGAACTTTCTGATCCGCTTATGGCCTACAGGAAAGAATAGAGAGAATCACTATGATGTATCTGTTCAATAGTACAGAACTTGCCATCTAATGTACTAACAAAACTGGCGGGTTGCATTACCTAGTAAAGAACCAGCGAAAGTTACTGTGTTGTCACATTTCTAAAATTTAAGATTCCCTAGTTCACCAGCTTTCACAATATCATCAAAAGCCTAACCTAATCAAATACATAGTTTTAGCTAATAGAGAACAAAGTCAATATTATTATATTTATCATTACCAGCTGTACAGTTTCTAAATTTGGATTTTAATAAGTTATATATAACCAAATATATTCAGTACAGCTCGTAGCACTTCGGTTTACTTGCGACGTTACCATGGACTTACAATAAACTAACTTTTTGCATTTCATTATGACATGCGATGTTTTCTACCTGTCTTTACCGCACTTACTGAAACTTTCCATGGATGATTGATTTAGCGGCAAACGATTGTAATGAGTATCTTAAGTATGATAACACAGGTCTGCAACAAAAATGCTGTCTGAATGTTTTCAACTGATTTCTATGTATTTAGGTTTTCTGAAAACTAAAAAAATACTCAAAAAATTCCAGAACGTCAGGTTATTTTGCAAAACGCAAAATTTTAATATAAAAAAGGTTTTTTTTTGGGCTAACTTGAAGTCATAAATAAATAGGTACAATTTTATTTTGATTACTGTTTTTTAAATGTATACAGGCCATAACTATCATTACTTTCTAAATAAAGAACGCCCTATGTGAGCTAAATTAACAAACATAAACGTTGTAACCAGAACGTGCGTGCTCCGATAGTGTAGAAAGTGGCGCGGTACAATTACGTGTTAACTTGTCACTGTTTTATAGATCTTGGTTCAATATAGTGCAATGTCATCTGTGCGGAAGTGTGTGAATTCGTCTGACAGTTTTTGTTATATTTGTGGCGAATATATGGTATTAAAGCAACAACATAATATTACGGACTTTGTAAAAAAAGTATACTTCACGGATTTTGGCTTAAAACTTGGAGATCAGGATAAAGTTTGGGCACCTCATAAAGTCTGCAAACGATGTGTTGAAGACCTTCGAAATTGGTTTAAGGGCAAGAAAAAAGCTTTCCGATATGCGATTCCTATGGTATAGCGCGAGCAAAAGAATCATAGTGATGATTGTTACTTTTGTTCGTGTAATGTGAAAGGGTATAATTCAAAATGGAAGCAGTCCATTTCATACCCCAATCTGCAATCAGCTATTCGTCCCGTCCCTCATGGGACTGAAATACTTGGAAGAGATTCCAAGTTCTGACGAAGATGATGCTGTACCTGAACCCGATGACAAGTCAAGTTTTCAATTTGAAGATGACAGCAGTCCGAAGTAGTTTTCCCAGGGCCAGCTAAATGATTTGGTAAGAGACTTGAATCTTCCCAAAAACGCTGCTGAGTTGCTTGGATCAAGGCTCAAAAGCAGGAACTTACTTTTGCCGGGAGTGTCTTCCTCCTGGTTTAGATATCGTGAGAAGCAGTTCACTTCCTACTTTGCCCAAGAGGACGAGTTGGTTTATTGTACCAATATTGAAGGTTTGATGGATGCATTTAAGATCTCAGACCCAGCACAGTGGCTTATTTTCATAGATTCTTCAAAAAGAAGCCTTAAAGCAGTTCTGCTTCACAATGGCGGTTTCTATGCTTCCATTCCTGTCGGTCATTCCGTACACCTCAAGGAAACCTACAAGAACTTGGAATTGGTTCTTTGCAAATTAAAATATAAATACCACGGTTGGCAAGTGTGCGGTGATTTAAAAATCTTGGGCATGTTGCTCGGACAACAATCTGGGTTTACCAAATTCCCTTGCTTTTTGTGTCTATGGGATAGTAGAGACCGAGCAAATCACTGGACCAAAAAGTGTTGGCCTCCGAGGGGGCTTAAAGTTGACGAAAAGAACGTCCTGCATGAAACTTTGGTGCCTCCTCATAAAGTTCTCCTACCACCGCTTCACATAAAGCTGGGACTGATGAAGCAATTTGTAAAGTCACTTCCAAGAGATGAAAATTGCTTCAAATACTTAATATCAAAGTTTCCAGGCCTCTCGGAGGCAAAGTTGAAGGAAGGTGTTTTCGTTGGACCAGATATTAGACGGCTTATGGCTGATCCACAATTCATCACAACCATGACGGATCCTCAAAGAGAAGGGTGGATTGCCTTTAAAGAGGTCATAGAGAAATTTTTAGGCAATAACAAAGACCCTAACTACAAACAAATCGTCAAAAGAATGTTAAAAGCATTTCAAGCTTTAGGTTGCCTAATGAGTTTAAAAGTACATTTTCTTCATTCCCACCTCGACTACGATGGCTACGATTTCACCAAGATATTAAGGAGATGGAAAAAAAGATACCAGGGAAGATGGAGCGTCTCAATGATGGCAGACTACTGTTGGACGCTTCAGAGAGACCTTCCAGATGCTTCCTACAAGCGAAAATGTACCAAAAGGAGTCTCACTGGGAAAAAGAAATGTGTTTAGTGCTTATTAATGAATGTATTTGAGATAAAAAAAATAAGTTTTGTTATGCAATTATAAATTAAAAAAATTTTTTTTAGTCTTTTATCTTTTATTTTAAGATAACTTGTTTAACATAAATACCTACATTGTCAGAAAACGTGACGTTCTATGACAAAATGAAAGTCATTTTCGGATTCAGTACACCCAAAAATATAAGAATTACGCAAAAAAACCAAAACAGCTCTCAATTTTTTTTTTGCAGACTTGTGTAATCTGTGGTAATTTACCGATCTTAGTTATAAACACATTTAATCTTATAAAGTTATAACTAATGTCATTTCTCCACTAAATATGTGATGGTTTTAATCAATAAATGGAAATACTAACTGTGGGAAGGGGTTTCTCGTCCTCAACATGTTCTTCAGGAGTGGTTTCTGTCTCTTCGACAATTGTCATTTGTTGATCATCCTCATCATGCTGAGTTCCTTCTTCAGGATACTCTTTCCTTCTCATGATACTCATCTTCAACTTCTTCGGATATTGTGTAGACTTCTGTCGGTTCAACATCTAAACAAGAGGAAAAATAAAAGAAAATACCTCGAATCTTAATAATAAACTTAACTGTGGATAATACTGTAAAAATGCCGAGCAAAAGAGCAGTAATATACAGCTTTGCAGATGACAGTACGCTTATTTCTTCATTCACTTTGAACGCTCGAACGTCGACTACTCGTGCAAATATCTACAGACAGCAGGAAGTCTTTCAATTTAACAAACACCTGGAAGAAATTCTATCTTGGAGTGACAGTAACCAAGTAGAATTTAAGGGGTAAGGACACTCCAAGTCCCAGGAAAAAAAAGCTAATGTCGGAAATTTTTTTCAAAAGTATAATAACAGCAATAATATTAAGTTGGGAATGTGGAATCTTGGCACAATGATACTACTCAGTATATATCACCACTACACCAAACACTTTATTTTTGCACTCGACGCGCGTTTCGCTAACCATGTTAGCTTCATCAGGAGCGATGATTGACTAAAGCTAAACTACAAATCTACCTATTTATACTTAGCCTAACCCTTGAATTACTCAAGCGGAACTAATGACATAGGCAAGGCCGTCAGTTCCGGTCAAGTAACCAGTAGAGGGGACTATAAGGAATAGGCCCTCTGTCTTTATTTAAACTACTTTTACATTTTATGATTTCCATACTTTCGTATGCGTTCAACAATCTCCTATCAGATACATCCTTTATTAATCTTAGATTATCTAGTGTTACAGTATGATTAGCTTCAAGGGCATGTTCGGCAATGCTAGACTTTTCTGTTCTATTGTATTTTAAGTGTGCTAAGTGTTCTTTAAATCTTGTTTTAATTGACCTTTTAGTTTGCCCAACATACTTTTTGTCACAATCATTACAACTAATTTCATAAATTCCACTTTTCTCACAATTAGGAATCTTATCTTTGGGATTTCCTAAGATATTCCTCAGATTGTCTGATGGCTTATAGACTAAGGTGAGGCCTACCTTATTAAATACCTTATTGAGTCCCTTGCTATATTTCGGATTATATGGTATGGAGACATACTTGGTGTTATTTTCTTCGCGTGTAAAAAAGGTGGAATTCTGAATATTAAACCTAAACTTATGTCTATTTATTAGCTTATTTACTAAGTCATCGTCATAACCATTAACTCTAGTTATATTTCTAATACGATTCCTTTCTTTATTAAAGTTTACTCTATTCAGAAGGAAAGTGACCAAACGATGAACTAAAAAATGTAATGAGGCTAATTTATGTTGTTTGCAATGAAATGAATCATTAGGAATATAGCTATCTGTTACTGTGTCCTTTCTATAGATATCAAATTCTAATCTATTATTATTTTTAATAATTAAAATATCTAGAAAAGGCAATTGTCCTTTGTTCTCAACTTCGTAAGTGAATTTAATGGAATCATACCGGCTATTTAATTTAGAAACAAAATGATCAATATTTGCTTTCTTTGTATCAAAAATCGCGAAAAGATCATCCACATACCTACACCATACCCTTGGGAAATATTCGAATTCTAGACTGGCTTCGATTTCAAACTTACTCATGAATAAATTGGCTATGAAAGGTGATAAGCAATTACCCATAGCTGTTCCTTCTTTCTGAACATAAAATTGATTGTTATATTGGAAATAATTTTGTTCCATACAAAGTTTAGATAATGTTAAGTATTCACGAATAATTTCGTCTTCAAAGTCATTCATTCTAAGTAATTCTTCGAGATATTGTAAAGTTTGTGGAATTGGCACACTTGGGAACAAAGAACTAACATCAAAAGAAATTAAGACTTCACCTTCATTAAGAACTACATTTTTTGTTTTATTAATGAATTCTAAGGAATTCTTCACTGCGAAAGTATTTAACGGTAACTTCTCAAGTTCTTTTGATAACCATTTGGATATTAAATATGTGGGTGATCCGACCGATGAAACAATGGGTCGCATTGCTTTTCCAGGTTTGTGAATTTTGGGTAAGCAATACAATTTTGGTACGGTCGGATTACTCACATTTAATTTAAATTTGAGCGAATCGGAGACAAGGTTCTTACATTTTTTTAAAGAATTTTTAACCTCTGATATCATTCTCGGTAATGGATTTATTTTACCTTTTCATAAGGGCCAGATTCGATAAGATTATCTACGCGTTCAAAATAATCTTTCTTATCCAATATAACAACCTTATTTCCTTTATCCGCTTTTAAGTAGAAAACATCTTTCTTTTTCAATCCTTTAACTACTTTTATGTCTTTTCGTGAATTAGAATTTGTGTTGTTAACCATGTCTAGCATTGCCGAACATGCCCTTGAAGCTAATCATACTGTAACATTAGATAATCTAAGATTAATAAAGGATGTATCTGATAGGAGATTGTTGAACGCATACGAAAGTATGGAAATCATAAAATGTAAAAGTAGTTTAAATAAAGACAGAGGGCCTATTCCTTATAGTCCCCTCTACTGGTTACTTGACCGGAACTGACGGCCTTGCCTATGTCATTAGTTCCGCTTGAGTAATTCAAGGGTTAGGCTAAGTATAAATAGGTAGATTTGTAGTTTAGCTTAAGTCCATCATCGCTCCTGATGAAGCTAACATGGTTAGCGAAACGCGCGTCGAGTGCAAAAATAAAGTGTTTGGTGTAGTGGTGATATATACTGAGTAGTATCATTGTGCCAAGATTCCACATTCCCAACTTAGTTGAGATGGCTTCACGGTCAACGGAATTAAACCTTTATCGTAAGTACAGTAGTAAGATTAGATTAGTAAGTGCAGATATTTGGTTTTTAAAGTCATGCAAGAAATTTAAAGTTTTTCCTAATTTTATTAGGGTTAATTTACCAAAATCAAATATTTCAGAAAAAGTTTCATTCTTTGCTAAACAAAAATGGCTTGACTTAGAAATCAAGAATTTGTACACAAAACGTAGTATGTTAGAAGAGGAATCATACAGCATATTCAAAAAACTTACTTCAGGATTAAACATTATTGAATATGAAGTACGGAGCGAGTTCCAGAGGAAAATGTTTTTAGTTATTGATATTCAATATAAAAAGAAATTCTCTATTCTAAGTAAAAAATTAAAAAAAGCTCTTACCGAAGAAAAATAGTCCTCAGGAACTTGTAAATATTGTAGAAAATCATTCATCTCAATCCTTTACACAAAATGAAATTCACATCTTAAACAAAGGTCTTAACTTTGCAGTACCCCCTCCTAGAGATAATTTATCAGAAATAGTTGCTCACATTGAAAGTTCCATTAGTACACTTCCAGAAAATAGTAAATCATTTGTTAGGGAAGCATGTCGCAATCAAATATCGAAAAAACATGGTTAACAACACAAATTCTAATTCACGAAAAGACATAAAAGTAGTTAAAGGATTGAAAAAGAAAGATGTTTTCTACTTAAAAGCGGATAAAGAAATAAGGTTGTTATATTGGATAAGAAAGATTATTTTGAACGCGTAGATAATCTTATCGAATCTGGCCCTTATGAAAAGGTAATAGAAATCCATTACCGAGAATGATATCAGAGGTTAAAAATTCTTTAAAAAAATGTAAGAACTTTGTCTCCGATTCGCTCAAATTTAAATTAAATGTGAGTAATCCGACCGTACCAAAATTGTATTGCTTACCCCCAATCCACAAACTTTACAATATCTCGAAGAATTACTTAGAATGAATGACTTTGAAGACGAAATTATTCGTGAATACTTAACATTATCTAAACTTTGTATGGAACAAAATTATTTCCAATATAACAATCAATTTTATGTTCAGAAAGAAGGAACAGCTATGGGTAATTGCTTATCACCTTTCATAGCCAATTTATTCATGAGTAAGTTTGAAATCGAAGCCAGTCTAGAATTCGAATATTTCCCAAGGGTATGGTATAGGTATGTGGATGATATTTTCGCGATTTTTGATACAAAGAAAGCAAATATTGATCATTTTGTTTCTAAATTAAATAGCCGGTATGATTCCATTAAATTCACTTACGAAGTTGAGAACAAAGGACAATTGCCTTTTCTAGATATTTTAATTATTAAAAATAATAATAGATTAGAATTTGATATCTATAGGAAGGACACAGTAACAGATAGATATATTCCTAATGATTCATTTCATTGCAAACAACATAAATTAGCCTCATTACATTTTTTAGTTCATCGTTTGGTCACTTTCCCTCTGAATAGAGTAAACTTTAATAAAGAAAGGAATCGTATTAGAAATATAACTAAAGTTAATGGTTATGACGATGACTTAGTAAATAAGCTAATAAATAGACATAAGTTTAGGTTTAATATTCAGAATTCCACCTTTTTTACACGCGAAGAAAATAACACCAAGTATGTCTCCATACCATATAATCCGAAATATAGCAAGGGACTCAATAAGGTAGGCCTCACCTTAGTCTATAAGTCATCAGACAATCTGAGGAATATCCTAGGAAATCCCAAAGATAAGATTCCTAATTGTGAGAAAAGTGGAATTTATGAAATTAGTTGTAAAGAATGTGACAAAAAGTATGTTGGGCAAACTAAAAGGTCAATTAAAACAAGATTTAAAGAACACTTAGCACACTTAAAATACAATAGAACAGAAAAGTCTAGCATTGCCGAACATGCTCTTGAAGCTAATCATACTGTAACATTAGATAATCTATGATTAATAAAGGATGTATCTGATAGGAGATTGTTGAACGCATACGAAAGTATGGAAATCATAAAATGTAAAAGTAGTTTAAATAAAGACAGAGGGCCTATTCCTTATAGTCCCCTCTACTGGTTACTTGACCGGAACTGACGGCCTTGCCTATGTCATTAGTTCCGCTTGAGTAATTCAAGGGTTAGGCTAAGTATTAATAGGTAGATTTGTAGTTTAGCTTTAGTCAATCATCGCTCCTAATGAAGCTAACATGGTTAGCGAAACGCGCGTCGAGTGCAAAAATAAAGTGTTTGGTGTAGTGGTGATATATACTGAGTAGCAATAATATTACTTAATTACTTTGTTAACTCACACTAAATATTTTTTTTTTGTAAAGATTTACAAATGCGTTATGGCGATTTCGTAGCACAACCACATTTTCAAATACTTAATAACAACAAACAGAAAAGATGTGGGTATATTAGGTGCTATAAAAGTTGGTAAACGACGGAATTTCCGACGCAAATAGTAAATTTATATTATGGTTCTTTGAATGTCTGTAAATTTCTATAGATTCTAGGAAATTAAGTTTTGACCTTTAGGTGCCGTATGGAGTATTGATAAACAATTAATTGGGGAAATGGGTGGCCTGATTCTAAAAAATGCTTAGCAAAGTGTGATTTTTCGTTTTTTAACCTATAAGATGCATTATGTTCTCCGAATCTTGTTTTGAAATTCCTTCCCGTTTACCTACATAACAGCTAATGCACTCTTGACAATTAAGTTTATAAACTCCTGATTTATTATGTTTATTAGTTTTATCTTTGGCACTGAAAAATATATTGGATAATTTTTGAGCGGGTTTTAAAGCTATTCTGGTTTTTTCGGCTGTGAGAATTTGAGATATTTTATCCGAGATGGGACCAAAATATGTCGGAAGTAAGAATGTTTTTCTTTTTTGGTATTCTCTTATGGGGTAAATTAAGCTGAAGGTGATTTGCTTTTGTTTACGGCTTATTAGAGTATTAATTACTTTAGGTTGGAAGCCGTGCTATATTTTTGTTTGTGTCCAGTTTTTTTTTTTTTAATTATTTTTACTAAGAGGGATATTGAAGGCTCTATGGATCATAGATCTATAAGCTGCCAGCTTATGGGAGTTAGGGTGTATTGAGTCAGCTGGGATGGTGACATCTGAAAAGATTAGTTTATTTATTTATTTATTTATTTACGGTTCATTAGAACCTAATTTAACTATCAGATAGGCATATTCTTACAATGTTGATATAATAGTTGCTTAAACTTATTTATGGTTTCACAATTTTTAATATTATTTGGTAGGTCATTAAAATGTTTAAGTCCTTTATAATAAAGATTTGCTCGATCAGCTTCATTTGTAATTCCCACTACTCGGAAGTCATTTCGTCTTCTGGTGTTGTAGTTGTGTATCTGATTGACGTATCTAATTTTCTCGGTCAAATATACGGGACAATTTTCTATCTTTATATTATAGATGAATTTCATTGCGTAATAAAATAAGCTCTGCTTTACACTCAGCCAGTTTAATCGATCTAAAATATTTTTTATGTGCGTATCTCTAGGCTTCCGCAATATAAATCTCATTGCCTTGTTTTGAAGTTTTTGCAGTAGTTCTATTTGTGTATCCTTAGCAGGAAATAATACCGAAGGACAATAAATAAAATGTGGCTCAATTATGCTTTTATATATTAATATTTTATGGTATTCACTTATGATGTGGCAAGTTCTATACATGAGATAAAGTTTTTGGTTTATTTTATTCACTAAATATTGAAAGTGTGCATCAAATTTAAGTTTACAATCTATTATTGTACCCAAGTATTTAATTTCGTTTACTTTTTCTATTTCACGATTATTTATGTATAATTTATGATTATTATTATAGTTATTGTGTGATATTATCATATATTTAGTTTTATCTGTATTTAGTTTTAACATATTTATACACATCCACTTGTAAAGAATATTCATATCAGACTGCATTTTATTAATAGCCATCCAAACTAACATCACTAATTGCAATCAGTGCATCGTCTGCAAATAGTCTAAGATCCTCGTACTTTAAACCGTCTTTAATGTCATTTATGTATATAAGAAACAGTACCGCCGCAAGGACAGAGCCTTGCGGTAGACCAATATTCACTGGTATCGCTGACGATGTCGTGTTTCCAATTTTTGTTTGTTGCTTTCTATTCAATAGATAATCTTCAAACCATTTTAATTCCATTTCACGCACTCCAATTTTGTGTAGTTTCTTAAGCAATAATTTTCTGTCTATAGTTTCAAATGCTCTTTTTAAATCTATGAAAGTTGATACAACGCCATTCACTTATAACATAATTAATTGCAGTTTCACATGAGTATTTGCTTCTAAAACGGAAAATATTGAATTCTAATCTATTCTTCGAAATTGTAACATCTAAGAAATTTATTTTATTATCTGTTTCCTTTTCCAATGTGAATTTTATGTTGGAGTATACATTATTCAGATAATTTAAAATAGACTTTAGTTCAATATCATTTCCATGGAAACATACTAAGATATCGTCCATATTTCTAAACCAAAAGAGAATATTTTTTACATATTAAGTTTTTAGAAAATTATTTTCCAGTTCTGACATAAAAACTTTCTGCTAGAAAAGAACTAAGTGAAGAACCCATGGCAAGACCGGCTCTTTGTTTGAAAAACTCGAAAAGTTTCAATATATCTTATTGTATTGTCATATTGATGCTTTTTTTATAGCATAGTTTCAATAATTTCTCAACAATCCTTATTTGGGATATTGGAGAACACATTTGTTCCATCGAATGAAACCAGAAAGGCATTATTTGGGACGGAGATATTTTTAAGTTTATTTGTAAGGTCAACAGGATTTTCTGTGTTGTATTGTACGAATTGTGTTATTTCTCTAAAGATGGTGTTGAGATGGGTGGTTAAATTTTTTAAGGGGGTGTTACTGTATGATACTACTAGTTTTATTGGCGAATTTATTTTTATTATAATGCCGTAAAGCTTTAGTGTTGAAGAATTTTGGTTTATTATTTTAAAACTTTTCTCTTTCATCCACAATGCTCAGGCTTTCATTTAACGGGGTCTTGAGATGTTTTTGAGTTTTATCAGTTTTTTTTTAGTTTTATTGGATTTTCTTTTTCTCCAAAAAATCATTTATTTTTTCTTTACTACTCAGTATATATCACCACTACATCAAACACATGTTAGCTTCATCAGGAGCGATGATTTACTAGTGAGGCAATCATCGCTCTGATGAAGCTAACATAGTTAGCGAAACGCGCGTCGAGTGCAAAAATAAAGTGTTTGGTGTAGTGGTGATATATACTGAGTAGTATCATTGTGCCAAAGATTCCACATTCCCAACTTAGTTATTTTTTTCTTTTTAATATTTGGGTCACCTATGTTTCTTGTGGCTGATTCAATTTTGGATATTAGTATTTCGGTACTATTTTTTATATTGAAGTTAGGATTATATTTTGGTTCTTTCCCCAACAGTTTTTTCTCACTTCCTGTAAAATTTGTACTAGAGATATTGATAAATCTATCATAGATCTATGATAGATTGCTCCCATAGATTTCAACCTAGAATATAAAACCAAAAAATTTACATTCATATATGTCATTATCCACTAGATAACGTAAGGATTTTGGGACAAGTTATAAACTTTTTTATGTGCACCAATCTTCGAAAAAAAAAATTATATTTTCAAATTTTCATATGTTATTTACTAGTTTTTGAAATATATTAATGAAAATTTTTTGTTTTTTTGTTCTAGGTTAAAATCTACGGGAGCAATCGTTTGACGACTGGCAGGGCGGCATAACAATAGGTGGTTCTAAAATAAATAATCCACGATATGCCGACGAAAAACCGTAGTCTTGGCCGCCTCGAAAGAAGAACTCCAGTACATCATGGATAGACCTAACATCGTCAGCAACAAATGCGGGCTACAGTTGAAATAAAACCAAGACGAAAGTGAGAGTCCAAAAACAACCAGCCTTACGTTAGAAAACCTTGCAGGGTATGAAACGCTCAATCACTTCAATTAACTCTGCTCAGTAACAACAAACAACGGCGGATGTGAGAACGAAAACACGTCTGCTAACAAAAATATGGAGAGACAGTGACTTGACGCAGAATACTAAATTACGACTCATCAAACACACTAATATTCCCAATTGCTACATATGCAGCAGACACCTGGACCATTAAAAAAAAATCACAAGAAACGAATTAGCGCATTTGAAATGTGGGTATACAAAAGGATGCTTCGGATACCCTGGACAGCGCACCATACAAATCCTTCCATCCTAGATGAGCTCAACATCAAAACAAGACTGACTACTATAGTCAACAGAAACATACTGAGATATTTTGATAACATAGCAAGAGAGAGGGACACAATAGAGCGGTTTGTAGAAGATAATGTCTAGGGCACATTACGGTCTTCCACACGGACCATATTAAAACAACAACTGGCCTCAATATTCCCGGCAGCATCACATCAAAACCGGGATCGAGAAACATGGGCTAAAATAGTGGCACAAATACCATGTCCTCTCCACGTCTTTACGTAGAATGACATGGTGATTCAAGTAATATTTGGGCAATTACTTTCAGGAGGAAATTGATGCTGAAAAAAATTGAATTGAGTAAAAGTAAAGATCCAATTGTTACCTGATCCTTGTTGGGGTTGCTCAACGTGTTGAATATAAACTGTTTCGTACTGAGTAGATCCCTGAGAGTCATCTTCATAATTTTCATATTCTTCTATAATGTAGTGTTCGCCATCTGCCAATTCGAATTCTGTACCTTCCTCAAACCCTTCAGGATTCCTAAATAAAATTTAAAAAATGATATTTTACCAAAAGTATTGAGTATTTAAATTATATATACACTACCATCAATAGATTATGAAGCAGTGACTATTTTCAACTGAAAAGTAACTCCATTGGTACAACCCGATCCAAAAAAATGTTGTTTACTTACAATAAATGAGTTTAATAACTAGTTCAAGCAGGCAAGAGTTGCGATTTCTCAATTTATTGTACTTCAAAGTGTTCATGTGGTTGTTTAGACAGAAACTTCGTTTTTAAAATGGCTCTAAGAAAGTAGCCGAATCTCAAAACATGCCACCTGTACCCTACGTAAGGAAGCTTATAGAGATCGACAAATGTTAAGAGGCAATTGCTGTCTGCAGGTCTGAGAGAATATATAACTAACAATTAGATATAAGCAAAAGAGATTGTAATGAGCTAAAACACATAGAAATTCGACAGCAGGGCAAAAAGAATAAAATGTATTGGTTGGATGAATTGAAATATCAAATTTTTAGATCTAATCGAAGAATCACACAACTAACAAAATGGCTTTAGAAGTTGTCCCAACCATTAAGAATAATGAAGGTAGAGTTATGATTAGGAGATGTTTAGGTAGCAGTATGAAAAGGAAAACTAAAGAAGGATACTTGAAAATCCTGCAAAAGAATTTTATTGCTTGCAACTTTATCTTTCAATAAGATAATGACCCTAAACAATCTTCAAAATTATGTCAAGGGTACCTAACTAATAGATACTCTCTCTCCAATCGAACTAGTACGGAGTGAGGTAGATTAGAGGGTTAAAAATCACTGTACTTGATGAAATGGGAGAAGTTGGACACTAAATATTTTAATAAATTCATAAATAATAATCATAATAATAGTGTTTTATTTGCCAATTTGTACAATACTGAAATTATACATAACAAAAAATATATATTTACATATACATTTATAAAAGGTAAAAAGAAGGTTAAATATTAATTTTAAAAAAGATTCCGGTTTAACCTCCTTAGAAAACTAAAATAAGTAATTCTGTTACTATCTTGCTTGTTACCATTTACACCTACCATTGCCCAAAAAGTAAAAATAGATATATTCATTTTTCCTCGTAATATTACACGAGTTTAAGGTCACTGTGTATGTTCCTCAGAATTTACCAAGAACCTATTAAAATTTATATTTAAATGCTGTCTGTAACTGATAAGGTTTTAAAAGGTTCAGGAATGTTGTAAAGTTTTTTGTGTAAGAAAATGACTTCTGATAAAAGCAGTGCTGTAAGATGGAGGAAAACATGTAACCACAATACCTGTATATGTATGTCAGTTCTGTAGCGTCAATTAAAGAGTTTTACGATTGAAATAACGTGGCTGCATGCAGTTTTCTGCAATTTTCCACAGAAAAGCCGTGCTGTTTCATTCAAATTGTAAGAAACAAGAGTTCTCTGGACAAATACTGTTATACATCTTAAACAGCACTATTGGATACATTGAAATCTATTTTTATCTTTTTTATCAATACAAAGACCCAAAACAGCATCAGAAAAATTGAAATAGTTAAGAACTAGAGAATCTGCAAGGTTTATTTCCTGCGATTTAAACAAGAGGTGTCTAATTGGAAATATTTTCTTTACTTTCGCATAGACAATTTGAATACATTTATTTATATGTGTTTTGAACCTTAAGATTTTATCAATAAATAATCCTAAATTTCTACACGATTCAGAGGGTGACACTTCATGTGTACCAAATAGGATGTCAAATATTTGTGAAAATGCTGATTTTTTAGGTTTCTGGTTTTGTTATAAATACCTCTTGATGGGTGTATTTTTGACCAATTTTATAGACAATACCCTATTGTAAAAGTAGAAATTACTTTTATTATAATCACAACCTTTTTTTAAATTTTTGTACTTATTATGAGCACCTCATATGTCTATGAACACAGAGATCAGTTCTAGAGAAATTGAATAAGACAGACTCAAACATGAAGGAATGAAAAAAACTCAGAGAAATGTAAAAATATACTTTACAGTTAACTTTTTTTGAAACTTCAAAACTTATTAATATAGCCACTGTATTGTACTTTATTAAATTATAAAAAATATTACTTACTCAATAACATAAGTATATTGTGCATCTTCCACCTGAGCTATCTGCAAATTACCATCAGAATTTTCTCTGTAGTTTTTCAAGATATAAAGGAATACTTTCCGCAGAGATGATTTGTTCCTGAACTTCACCATATTCAGAAATATTCTGTAATACTACAGTGTGTACATTTTGCTGGTTGGATTCTTCAAGTTTCACTATTTGTTCCTCACTATTTTCATTTTTTACTAAGCTTTGATATCCATGATTTTTTTAAACGAAATAAGGGAGATACTAAGAAATTTAAATAAGCAATTAAGTAAAAAGAATTAGGCTGTTTTTATTATAAACTCATTCTTATCATAATTAATTAATATTATTAAAGTTTAGTAATTTTTTAATGAAGAAATCCTCTTTAACAGAATGACACTATTTATTTTTAAATTAGGGATTGTGGAGGACTGTGCCAAGACCTCCAAAAGTGCAAAAAATATTTAGGTTAAAAATATGGCAAGCCTAAAATAAAAAAATTAGTTTTTGCTGGTTGGTAAAATGGGCATGTGACCTGTAATGTAAAAATAATTGGTATCCTGATATATAAATGAGCTTCGTTTTTGTCGATAGTTTTCTTAATTTAAAACTATCTTTTAAATGATTGATATTCTCACGTAAGTATTACACCAAAAATATAATATTGTGTAGTAAAATCCTAATAGGTCGCCTGTCAGGGACATATTGAATTGAAAGTTATTGGAAATACTAAAAATTACTTTTTAAAACAACACACAAAATGCACAAAAATATACAAAATTTAGGGCTATTTTTTGAGAAAAATATCTATGGTTATGTTTTTACTATTTTTCGTTTTTTTTTTTTGCCCCTTCTAGGGTGGATGGACTCGCATAAACAAATTTGTGAAGGGGAAAGTCTAACAAAGAAGCTGCATCTGGCAGTTGCCTACATTTTTGTAAGCCTCTTTCATTGGTACGCGATTTCTTTTACATAAAAGATATATCCTACCTTAAAAACATACCTTATTTGAAAAAATTCTAAAAGCTCATTTTAAACAGTAAAGGACACAGTACTTAAAATTATAAAAGGAATAAAGGGTTATCAAAATTACTTACGCCCCTAAAGTTTGACAACCGTTTCTGCACAGTCGTGTTCAAAATGGCCACCAATAATCTACCTTGTAGGCGCCGCTTCATCAAAAATTGACTCAGCGCCGAGTTTGTCAGTTCGGTTCAATTCGTTTACTCGATTCAAATCAATTTAAATCAAAATTCCTCAAATATATAATAAAAAAAGAAATAAAGTAGGAACAATGTGTATATGTTTCTTTAGCTTTGCCATTCATTTTTGATTTGTAATATTTATATCGCATGCCGTACTCAACTTTGTAGAATATTATTACTCTGCTGGTCTACAAAACCTCAAGTTATTACGGAACGGTAACAACCAGGAATGACCTGCAGGCTAGGGTTTGGTCCTAGAAAGAGTAAGCCATATTTTACTATAATCATTGATATAATCGTATAATTCATTCTCTTCTCACTGTGAGACCTTTAAGAAGCATAATAAGAGCACAGTTATGAGTTGTGTTGACGAGTGAGATTTCACGGACTCGTGTAGGATGTTAATAAAATAATTTGTCCCAAAAAACTATTTCGATCTTATTTTATATATCAATTATCAATTTCGAAATGATTTTATAAATAATAAAATAATAAAAAAAAAATTTCGGCGTTGCATAAATTTTTCGTATTCCTCTATCACACTACTGAGCATGCGCTACATAAGACGTCTTTTCCGTCGTAATTTTATTAATTTTCATACGTTCTAGTGCTTGAAATTAAAGGAAATGCTCTATTTTTTTATCGCATCTTACTGTTTATATCAATAAAAAAAACATATTCTTCAATGATTTAGCAACAGAAGAATGAAACTAAGTTTTAAATTTGAATATTTATAAAGGCGCCTCTCCAGGTTGTCATGGTAACGCCCAATGTCAAACTATTTGTCATCAGTTTTTTGGCAATTTCAAAACGATGTCAGAAGTAAGTCCAGAAATTCATTGCAAAAACTCAAAAATCTTTGGGAAAAAAACCGTACGTAAAAAACCAGTGCTACAGTGAAAAACTTTTAAAAAAAGCCCCCCTTTAGGTTTCTACACGATATAATTAAAGTTGTTATTAAAGAAACGGGGTTTTTAAATGGATTGTTTTCTGAAGATGAACTCAATTCCGATAATGTCAAGGAAAAGGAGGCCAAAGTAGTATTTTTAACGAAATTAATAGATGCAGTTAGTAAGTAGTAATAGATATCTAAATATATTTCTAAATAATTCGTAAAGAGATAGTTATTTTAATTCTTGATTTTTCATTTACAGACAATTGTAACGCTGTAGATATTGAGCGCTTGTTATTATTTTGAAATATATTATATATATATATATATATATATATATATATATATATATATATTATATATATATATATATATATATATATATATATATGTTTTTTAAATCCGTTTATAATATTTATTATACTATTTAATAAGATAATTGATCAATTTAGAACCACCATTAAAAAAAACATTTCCATAATTAAAAATAGATGTGAGTCATTTTTGTTTATTTTTATATTACGATTAATATTGTTTATTCATTAGTTATAGAAAAATTTTTCACTGAATAAGTGAAAAGAATATTGAGCTTAAATCAGGTTAAGAAAAAACCAGGAAACAACAAAATATGTAGGTTTAAGAATTTTGAATAAAAACAATGTCGACAAAATCGAGTTTATTCAATCTCAACATGGTTTTCTTCGAGAGAGCGATACGCTTATTCCAGTGATCTTCCAACATCTGGATACGTTTCATCTAGTACGATTTGTCGAGTTCTCTAAAATAAGCCCCGGTTTCCAATTCGACTTCTTCATTTGCGCCAAATCTCTTTCCCTGGAGCCACCTTTTCAAATTTGGAAAGGTAATAATTGCTGGAGGCCAGATCTGGTGAATACAGCGGATGCGGAAACAATTCATATCATTGGTTCAATTTCACCATCGATTTATATGGACTTGCGAGCTGGTGCATTATCTTGTGAAACAACACTCTTTTCTTCGCTGATTGTGGCCTTTTTTTGATTGATTTCACCATTTAAACGATCCAACGTAAATAGTTTCCGGTGGATTGTTCGCCCTTTCTCAAGCTAGTTGATCAGCTGATGTTTGTGTTTTTGGACACTTCGGCCGGCCTTCATGCGTTTCCAGCCCATAGTGATATTAGAATCGAGGAGGTAAAGTATAGAGCTTGCTGTACGCTAAAGCGTGGCGTCGTTAAAAAGAGAAAGCAATAATATGAGTTATTCTGTCTCTCTTACTCGGCGCATGCTTACAACACTCTCGCACGGGTACGCCCCCTAACTTAGAGTTGTGGGCGTGTGCAGACTGAGAGGCAGAATGACTCATATTATTTCTTTATCTTTCTGTGAGCGCCACGCTTCTCGCAAGAACTTACCTTCCCTTTTCTAATATGTTCCAGCCACTCTGTGGATGGACTGTTGGGCTCAAGTATGTAGTAGTGGATCCATGTTTCATCCATTGTTATGAGTCGACGTAAAACCTTCTTTGGATAACGCTAAAACAGTGCCAAACAGCGTCCCGAATCTTCGACACGTTGTTGTTTTTAATCAACCATGAAAGTGCGGCACGCATCGGGCATACAGCAAATATTCATGCAAAACATGCCTCAGGCGTGCGCTTGATCTCTCTCACTTTCACTTTGCGGTCATTCGGGACAATATAGCGGATTTTTTGTTTTTTTTTGAACGTCCGGAACGTCGTGTATCATCGGTGCTCGTACGACCACATTTAAAGCAAAGTGTCCACTTGAGACAAAATGGTCTCGAGAGCAGTCTCGAGACCAGACTCACAAATGTATATGTGCCTGAGAGCACTCTCAGAGACAAAACCGATGCGAGTATCAGACACTGCACGTGTCACAAGTGGACATGTTCATTCTTGCTCATGAGACTTAGTCACCAGTCTTCCGTCATTGTTTGAAGAGCTGAGACCCCGACTGGAGACTTTTTATTTAAAATATTTGTTTAATTTAAATAACCAATTAATTTTTTAAAAATGAAGGATAATCGCGAGTGGACTGACGAGGAAGTGTTCAAATTAATTGAACTTTATGAGGAGGAAGAGTTTTTATGGAACGTGAAACATAAACTTTATAGAAATCGCCAAAAAAAAATGGCAATGTACGAAGAATTTGCTTCGAAATTTGAAAATTGCAGTGGAAATGAAATTCAGCGGGAGATCCATAACTTACGCAATCAGGTATGTATAATCCTCTAAAATTATTATTAAACATTACTATTTAAATTGACTTTTTTAGTCAATAGTCAAATATATTATTTTCAGGTTTCTCATGAACTGCAAAAGATAAATAAAATTGAAGAGTGGTGATGGTGCTGATGACAGGTATGATAGTAAATGGAAGTTTTTCACTGCATTACAGTTCATTTTACCCAACTTCACACCCACAAAACATCGACTTCAAACATGGTAAGTTAATATAATTATTGCTATGTTTCATAATGAAATTTTATTTATCATAAAATTACAAATAAAAAAATTCAAATTAAACAAAGTGATTAGGTACTAAATTTAAGCAATTAAACGATATTGCCACTGAACTTCACCTGCAGTTGTCATGAAGTATTTTTTAAACTCATCTCTCACATCTTTTTGAGAGATTGCATTTCGCTGCTGGCCTCTCTCTGGTGGAAAAAAAAATTAGCGATCCTTGTGGTGGGGGTTCATTCCGCCATTCGCCATTTACAATTTCATGTGTATTAGGGTCTTCAAAATCAACTGAACAAGGGTTCAAATAATTTTTTGAAGTACATATTAAAAAGTTATGCAATGCACATATTGCCAGAGTAACATCTATTACTTTATTAGGTGCTAAATTTATTGGTTTTCGGATAACTCGGAATTTACTTGACATAATGCCAAATACATTTTCTATTATACGACGAGCTCTGCTTAATCTTTAGTTGAAAATTCTGTTTGGTGCAGGTTGATTTCGGTACCCGTAGGGCTTTAATATATACGATGTCATAGCAAAAGCATCGTCAGCTACCATTATGTATGGCACTGGCAAACATCTTTGGGGCAATGCTTCTGGTTCGGGAAGTGAAAATTGCTTGCTTTCCAAAGCATCGTGCAGGGAGCAGTTTGTAAAGACACCTCCATCAGAAATTCTACCATTGCAACCAACATCAACGTAAATTAATTTATAATTAGTATCTGCGACTCCCATCAAAACTATGCTGTGTGTACCTTATAGTTATAGTAAAGGCTTCCACAGTTCTCAGGTGCCACCATTGTAATATGCTTTCCGTCAATAGCTCCGAAACAATGTGGAAATTGTCATTTTAATTCAAATTGATCTGCATATTTCTTTAACTCTTCAGCACTTGAAGGATACTGAAATAAAAATATTTTACTTGTATTTTTCTATTTTTCTATGCATAAAAGTTGATACAACATAGTATATTAATTGCGCTTTTAACTTTTCAGAATAATATTCCCGAAAACATGAACATCTCACAGGATGAGTCCATACAAAATGAGCCCACACAAGATAAAAAAAGAAAACGTATTAGCAAAGCAACTCAAGAAGATGATAACATTCTGAGGGAAGCAATAGAAATTATGAAGAAGCCAAAAGACGATTTCGATCGCTTTGGAGAATACGTAGCGTTGGAGCTAAAAAGTCTAAAATCGGATTATTACAGAGGAGTATTAAAAAGTGAGATTCGTAAAGCGATATTAAATATTTCTGATATGGATGAAAAATGCTACTGGTCCACTGCATCCTCTTCAAGTGCAAGTACTTCATGCAGTACGCCAATTGCATCACCACCCATTGTTGTTGACAACTTTTCTCAACAAAATATTGAGACTCAAACAACCCAAGATTTTTACAATAGTTCATATTCACTAATTAACATGCCTTAATTTGTAAAGTTTCTGTTATTATACTTCTATAATTAAAGTTGTTTTTTAATTTATACATACCCTTAAATATTCTTCCTTTAAATGATGATAAATGGCTTTACACACTTCGGGAACTATTCTTCCTATTGTACAAGGTGGAATGCGAAAAAGGTATTGCAAACTACAATAAGCATCTCCTGAAAGTTCATTTCAATATAAAAATGTAATGTTCTAGAGAAAAATATTTGTACATTCGCTTGAAAGGCTTACCTGAAGCCAGAAAACGAAGTGTGACCATTAATCTATCATGGACTGGAATCGCATCACGTAACTTTGTATCTTGCTTTACAATATCGTGTTTTACCAAATTTAAAACCAATTCAAATTGAACTGCAGACATCCTAATGAAATTTTTAAACCGTTGTGCATCTTCCAACCGCAACTCGTTTACAAGTGTTGAAGAAGCTCCCAATGCATTTCGTCGATCCACCCATTTTCTTCCCAACACGCCTTTTTTTTCACTTCCCGTTTTTTCATAATTTTATGCACAATTAGAAAAGCTAGGATTTGGCGTGAATCCATTTTGAAAAAAATAAATCTCAAACTAGCAACCAAGTCACAGAATCGACTGAGACTTGAGAGTAAGCTCTCAAGTGGTACACAAAATTTCCTGATCTCGAGACTGCAGTGACTGTCGAGTCTCCAACTGCTGTCTCGAGAGCGCAAGTGATCTCAAATGGACAACACTTCGGAACTAATCTCGAGACTTTCTCTCGAGACTTTGTCTCAAGTGGACACTTAGCTTTAGCTGTATTGTGCTTCCTGGTTTCACATTGAGAATCTTGACACTTGTGTAACATAGTGATTTTTTTAAATATTGCTGTTTCGACGGCTTGGTATTATATGAGCAGAAACATTCCTAGTTTGGTAGTTGCGGTTATTATAAAATACATTATAAGCCAGAACATAATAGTGCTCAGAAGTATGCTATTGCTTTACTAAGTGCAGAACAGATGTGATCTATTTAGTAATTTCAATCAGGGCTCGAATCTAAATAAGTTTTTAAAATTTTTCACTGCTCTTGCACTACCATCAATATTATCTTTAGACGTGTGGTTAAAAAAAAGACCGTTACCGTTACGTCCTAGTTCAAAATAAGATCATTCTATTATCGCCATTGATTCATACTTTTACATACCACAGAAAAAATCACCGACCGGTGTATCTGCATCCATTGCTGATACCGCTACTGTAGTGTCAGCCGCGAATTTCTGCTTACCAAAGCTAACCAAATATAATTTTTAGTAAAATTTCCACTTTTTGATTTTTATATTTGACACGTGTTTCGCTAAAATGACTAGCTTTATCAAAAGTATGGGTATGGAATGAATTAAACATTTTTCGATGGTTGTGTATGTAAATATTTACAGGTAGGTTGTAACTAAAGAATAACAACAAAAACATAATACTTATACAAATTATCCATTCATTAAATAAATTTAACAATGGGAAATTTCCAGACCAGAGGTCCAGTTGGTCATTTAATAGTGTGTTTGTATTCTTTCTTTTGTTGATCTCGAGAGTCTCAAATAGATTTAATTTATGCGATTTGTTCTGAAAGTGTAAAATATGGAAATTATTATCAAATACCATGATTCTCTTCTGTTATGATGCTTAATTAATGAATACATTTTGGGGGGTTATGGGTTCATACTAGTTAGTGGACAATGACCTATCAATTAAATTTAACACAGAAATAAAACTTACACTTGCCATAATATTATAAACAAGTCAGAAAGTTACAAACTAATTTTGTTAGTGTGTAACTTAGTTTTTTTTATTTTAAAATTTATAAATAATTCTTATTATATATATAATAACACAGCCCCACAAAAAAAAAGTGGGGTATACTTTTGATGCGATATATCAAATCCGTAGTATTTTTTTGCCCGCTGATCACAAATCTGACGTCAGAATATCGCCATCACATCTCAATTTTTTTCTAACCTCAAAAAATAGGTAAAAATTAGTAAAAATTAAGAAAAATATACTCCTAAAAAATTGATTCAAGCTTTTTCATGAATCCAAAGATGTATTAATATGTATTCGGACACGTTAAGCTAATATTCATCGGTTGGATTAAGCCATACAGTTCTGTTTTCTTTCTAACCTCAATAAATCGGACAGATATAGTTCTTCTCGAATGCAAAAACGAATTCAAATTAAAATTCAACCGATTTTTTACCAAATTTGGTACACGGGGGTTTTTTGGGTTGCTGATCATGAATCTGAGGTCGGATTTGCAAAATTCAAAATGGCGGATTCAAGATGGCGGACAAAATTTTTGAAAACCAACCGATTCCTACCAAATTTGGTATACAGTTGGGGAATCCTCAAAAAACCTGATACTCTTAAACCCTAAACCCTGAAACCTTAGACTCCCACACACCCTGTAACCTCAAAAAATAGACCTCAATAACCCTGTAACTTTAAAAATGAGACCCAATAAACTCAAAACCAGGACTTTTAAAAAACCATATACTCTCAAATAGTAGACCCTTAAGCCCTAGAATTGCGAAGGTTAGACCCGCGCCTAACTTTCCTTTTTTGGCTGTATCTTGTTCTTTTTTCCGCGAATGACCTATTCAAAGGCTTTCTGCCCAACGCTTTTGAGGACTTGTTTTTCTTTTTAGCGACCAGCAATAGTCCCGCTAGCATATGGTCATCCATCGTCCTTGATACCGATTTTCTATGATTTTCAGATCTTGGTGAAAACGTTCCCCTTGCTCCTCACTGTAGTCACCAAGATTATCTGGGAAATCATCGATGTGGGAGTCCAGGAAATGTAATTTTAGATTCATTAAGCAACCTAATGTTTGAAAATTTTTTACCATTTTCTCGACTATTTCTTTGTACTTAGGACTTTTATTATTTCCCAAAAAGTTTGTTGCGACTTCTTTAAAACTAAGCCAAGCAGCTTTTTCAACTTTATTCATTTTAGTAACAAATAATGAATCTTGAAACAATTTTCTTATTTGTGGCCCGTCGAAAATTTCGGAAATTTTTAATGCAAATATTTGAAACATGGCCGTTTGTATCTAATGCTCTCGTGAATTGCTTCATAAGTCCAAGCTTAATGTGAAGCGGGGGAATAAGAACTTTTCCTGGATCTACCAATGGTGGAAACAATACATTATTTTCACCAGGAGTGAACGATTCTCTTGTTGGCCAAATTTTTTTCTTATAATGACGTTCCCCCTGTCTCTGCTATTCCACAGACATTTTATAACAGGGATAAAGTGTAAACCCTGACTGTTGGCCAAGCAATATTGTTACAATTTTCAGATCTCCACAAATTTTCCAGTTATGATCAGCATATTTTTTTTTTTTATCAAAAGCTGCTTCATTTTTTCATATTGCTCTTCCATAACTGTGGAATGAGCAATCGGAATGGGAGCGTAAACGTTGGTATTATGCAGCAAAAACTGCCTTAATGCTCCGTTAGTTAGAAGAATCAATGAACAGTCTCCATTCTTCAGGATCAAATGAGTTATTTTGGAAATTCATCCATTAGACCTTTTACATCGGTACAATATGAAAGTGACAATTCCTCGTCCATTGTGAAATATTTTCGAAATTCTTCCATCTCTGTTTCTATAATAAGAAATCGTAGCTTTCTGGCTTAAGTAAATGTCTTTTCTTTAAAAAGGAAGCAAGATGCTCTGAACCATCTTTGGATAAGCCTAAATCTCTGACTAGATCACTAAGTTCTGACTGTGATACGAGTATTGGTTCTGGTTTACGGTTGTATGGTAGAAATTCTTTATCTGTGTC
>CM032446.1:5518598-5751994 GCA_019049505.1 Pachyrhynchus sulphureomaculatus | reverse complement strand
TCTTGCAGTAAGTGTATTTTGTATATTTGTTTCTTTGTCTGCTTTTCCTGTCATCTCATTAGTATTTCTGTTTTCTTTATCTATTGTTTCTTTTTGCTTTATTGTCTTGTACCACGGTACTTTTATATTTGCTATTAATAGTGTATGGTCTGTTCCACATTCTGCCCCTCTCTTTACTCTTACGTCCTTTATTTTGATAGTGGTATCGTTTTTAATTATAATGTAGTCTATTATTGATTTTAAGTGTCGTGTTTTTCTTGCATCCAAGTATATTTGTGGATGTCTTTGTGTTTGTAGAATCCGTTTTTTTTTTTCCTTTTTTTTTTTTCAGATATCGGGGGTAAAAAGACTATTTTTCGGAGATCTTGTCGACAACAACGTAAGGCAGTGAGGTTGTTTATGCTCCGTTCTTTAGGGTATACGGGGGTTTTTTTTTTTTTTTCGGTCACTAATTCCAAATTTGGTGTAAAAAATGACATTTGGTATGATAGAGGACGCATGCTTAATAAAAACAGAACCTAAAAATTTTCTTGAGCGTCGCTACTGTGTCTTACTGTGACATTTATATCAATATACTCTACATACAAGCGACACGACTGACGCGATGTGGGCGATTTTCCAGCATACAGCTACTTTTAGTTTGTTGGTCAATTGTAAAAGTTACTAACCTGAACTAACTCGAGAGGTAAGCCACGTCATTATTCTATTCTAGTATTTAGAACTGTATCTATATGTGACCAATGTTGGAATGGATATTGCACTTACTATAACATTAATAACGATATAGGTTGCGGTCTGCATCACATGTAGAATCCGATTATTATACCGGGTTATGGTCAAGTGAATAATATCAAGCGGTTATAAATACTTATATTGTGCAACTTTTGGCTCATTTAGAATTCTAATCTCTAAGAGTAAAGCTTCCTAAAGAGGAGTCGTGCAACCTTAGACGAAACGTTAAAGAATTACAGTGATGTAATTCTACACAATCTAATCTCTAGAACCGTTATTTCTCATCTAAGAAAGGCTTTGAAAGCTTGCGTTTCTGTGGTTATAATAAAAAGTTTTTTATTAAAACTGAACATACAGTATACTAGCTGTCCGTACGCCTTTAAATTTGTTTGTTCTTCTTCAATCATTCGCCTAATGTACTGGCCTGACTATATTCTTTATATTGTTCGTTTAGTTGTTGGCTTATTTGTTTTATAGGTATTGTTTTTTTTTTGTTAATATTTGACTAATCTCATCAATCTGTACCTAATCAATGTACTAAACTTACTAGTGTCAAATCATCTCAGGTAAATGTTTTTAATTCATTCAAATTTTTTCTAGAGTTGACCGATAATGTAGAGGGTGTTCTCTAAATAGGAGCATTCTTTTTAACGTTGAAATAAGTAACTTCGCCAAATATAAGCCCCATTATATGAAAAATTGATTAATGTCGCTCCTGAAAAGATTTCGATTCGGCAGCCACTTTAATGGATCTTTAAAACTCAATATCGGTAACTAAGTTGGGAATGTGGAATCTTTGGCACAAGGACACTACTCAGTATATATCACCACTACACCAAACACTTTATTTTTTCACTCGACGCGCGTTTCGCTAACCGTGTTAGCTTCATCAGGAGCGATGATTGACTAAAGCTAAACTACAAATCTACCCTATTTATACTTAGCCTAACCCTTGAATTACTCAGGCGGAACTAATGGCATAGGCAAGGCCATCAGTTCCGGTCAAGTATAACCAGTAGAGGGGACTATAAGGAATAGGAATATCCCTTTGGAATAATTTGCCCAGCGCTGTGTTTCCCACCGAGTAAAATTTACAGCGATTCAAGAACAACGTGAAAATCGCTTTTTTTTTTTCCGCACTCGTGCCGCTCCTGGAGCGCTTTAGGGACTTCCCTGCAGCACGTGAGCTAGACCCATAAAAAAAAGGCCCTCTGTCTTTATTTAAACTCCTTTTACTTTTTATAATTTCCATACTTTCGTATGCGTTCAACAATCTCCTATCAGATACATTTTTAATTAATCTTAGATTAACTAATGTTACAATATGATCAGCTTCAAGGGCATGTTCGGCAATGCTAGACTTTTCTGTTCTACTGTATTTTAAGTGTGCTAAATGTTCTTTAAATCGTGTTTTTTAATTGACCTTTTAGTTTGTCCAACATACTTTTTGTCACAATCATTACAACTAATTTCATAAAAATTCAACTTTTTTCTCACAATTAGGAATCTTATCTTTGGGATTTCCTAAGATATTCCTCAGATTGTCTGATGACTTATAGACTAAGGTGAGGCCTACCTTATTAAATACCTTATTGAGTCCCTTACTATATTTTAGATTATATGGTATGGAGACGTACTCGGTGATATTTTCTTCGCGTGTAAAAAAGGTGGAATTCTCAATATTTAACCTGAACTTGTGTCTATTTATTAGCTTGTTTACTAAGTCATCGTCATAACCATCAACTCTAGTTATATTTCTAATACGATTCCTTTCATTATTATAAAGTTGACTCTTATTCAGAGGAAAAGTGACCAAAGGATGAACTAAAAAATGTAATGATGCTAATTTGTGTTGTTTGCAATGAAATGAATCATTAGGAATATATCTATATTCTAATCTATTATTATTTTTAATAATTAAAATACAGTCGACACTCTATATAGTGAAAGACCAAAATGTTGACCGAAATTTCACTATAGAAAGTTTTTCACTATATAAAGAAAAAATCCGTATATATTGCTATGTATGTATTTTATATTGGTAATCATTTACTTGTATTTTATAAGGAACAAGCAACAAAAAAAATTGCAAAATTGAATTATTAGAAAAGATTTTATTAAACATTTGAAAGTTTAAATAGTACATAGCATATACAGGGCTAAATACATACATAAAGTCCGTACGTTATATCTTTGCCCGTGCGTCGTAGTTTTCAGGCCATATAACAGACGACTATTATATTATTTGTCTCTTTTCACCAATAAATCATAGGTACTGGTAAAAAGAGACAAAAAATATAATAGTCGTCTGGGATATTGCCTGAAAACTATGACGCACGTGTAAAGATATAACGTACGGACTTTATGTATGTATGTACTACATACGAAATAAAAAGAATAATACAAAATCTGTTAATACATATGTACATACGTACTAGGAAAAATAATCAGTTATTTTCTTTTGAACATTACTTTTGAAAAATAATTGTTGCTCAACAAAATTCTCGCATTTATTCAAATGCATAAAGATTTTGATCAGGTACACTTTCCTGGCCCCTGAGAGTAGTTCGCACAATGTCAAATGCATTTCTTATTTCATTTTCACTAAATTTAGCAGGGCATTCCCCGGTTTCAGTTTCTTCTTCATGATCTATACTTTTTTATATCGTCAATTATGTCTTGGTCAGTTGGGAGATCTGTCGTGCCAACATCATTGTCGATTTCTAAGAAATCTTCAAGTAAAAAATCTGCGTCAACGGTAGCAGTTTTTTGTAGAATACCCTATTGCCTTTTTAAGGTAGCGAGATCCATTTCGTCTTCTTCTTCCCATTCGTCAATTTTTTCAGTAAAACCTGCTTTAGAAAAGCAGTTTTTGATAGTTTTCTGAGAAACATTTTCACTCCATACTTTAGCGACTTCGGTTATACACTCTTTAAGGGTAATCAGTTTTTGGACTGGAAGGTTGTTATCAATCGCATTAACAGTTTTGTGAACAATTCTGTTTCGGTAATGATGTTTTATGTTTTTTATAATACCCTGGTCCATAGGTTGCAATTTGGAGGTCATGTTTAGTGGAAAAAAGATCAATTCAATATTCCTTAATTTTTTACTTACAGTAACTGAATGTGCAGGACAATTGTCTATAAACATCACAATCTTTCGCTTTTGGCTTTTCATTTTCGTGTCCAGTTCTTTTATCCATCTTTCGAAAATCTCAGAATTCATCCATGCCTTTTTATTATTGGCGTAATCTAACTCCAGAGATTTAACTCCTTTTGAACAACGGGGATTTTTGCTTTTACCTATGAGCAGTAATTTCAGTTTTTCTGAGCCATCCATGTTTGCTCCAACCATAAGTGTCACCCTTTCTTTACTTGTTTTTACACCAAAACATTTATTACTTTTAAAAGCAAAAGTTTTATTTGGCAAACATTTAAAAAACAAACCGGTTTCATCACAATTGAAAACGTTTTTTTTGGCTCGTACTTTTTCAATGCACTTTTTAAAACAGTTTCAGTCCAAATGTCACAGTCCTCCTGACTAACGCTTGCACTCTCGCCAGACACCGTCTTGAAAACAATTGAATTGCTAGTCTTACAGGCACTCAACCGCCCTTCACTAGCTTGAAAATTAACGCAGTTAAATTCTTTAGCAAATTGTAGAGCCTTTTGCTATATTAAATTTCCCGATATTGGTACGTTTTTGATGCGTACGGGCCACTTGAAACCATCGTAAAACTGCTTCATTTACATCCTCGTAAGTACTCACCCGTACTCGTTTTCGACTGCTTGGAACACTAGGTTTCTTGATGATACTGTCGCGACTTTTTATTATCAGAGAGACGCAACTTGGAGAAACACCAAATTTTGCAGCAACATCAATTTTTTTTTTTGCAGCCTTTATCAACTTCCTCCAAAACTTTAATTTTCTCAGCTAAACTTAAACACACTCGCTTGGACATCTTACTTGATTCTTAAGCAAAAAGAAACTGAACCTGAATTTGCGAATTACTAGGCCTCGACTATAAAATGGGTTTTTCCTCTGGTTTCTATAAAATGGGTTATTCCCCGGGTTTCTCACAGAAATCTACCTGATTTATTGCCAACCATTAGGCGTTATAAACGCGTTAAGAACCTTTTCAAAAGAATGCGTCATAAAAATGGAATTCGTGCTAATGTTAGATAAAAATGGGAAACCCGAAATGGCCAAGATCTCAATAAATGCATAAAAATTTATACATAAAATTCCGGTAAAAATTTTATTATATAGAGTGTTACTATTTTACAGATTCACTATATGCAGGGCTTTTTACATGAAATTTCATTAAAATATTCTAGTCTTGAAAAACTCGCACTGTAAAGAGTTTTTCACTATATAGAGGTTCACTATAAACAGTGTCGACTGTATCTAGAAAAGGCAGATGTCCTTTGTTCTCAACTATTTAATTTGGAAACAAAGTCATCAATATTTGCTTTCTTGGTATCGAAAATCGCAAAAATATAATCCACATACCTATACCACACCCTTGGGAAATATTCAGATTTTTGACTGGCTTCGGTTTCAAACTTACTCATGAATAAATTGGCTATGAAAGGTGATAAGCAATTACCCATAGCTGTTCCTTCTTTCTGAGCATAAAATTGGACTGTTATATTGGAAAGAATTTTGTTCCATACAAAGTATAGATAATGTTAGGTATTCGTGAATAATTTCGTCCTCAAAGTCATTCATCCTATGTAATAAAAGACTGATTTTGTCAAATTTCCACTTTATTTAGTTTCACAGAAACTGTATGATGAATATTAATATTCAAATATTTTGTATCAGACGAAGCTATAGTATAGCGAAACGCGTAATACAGTTTCTGTGAAACTAAATAAAGTGGAAATTTGACAAAATTAGTCTTTCATTACATTCGTTATGAATTTCCATCAAGCAACAGCCACAACAATTCAAAGTCATTCATCCTAAGTAATTCTTCGAGATATTGTAAAGTTTGTGGTATTGGCACACTTGAAAACAAAGAACTGACATCAAAAGAAATTGATTGAACTGATAGGAGATTGTTGAACGCATACGAAAGTATGGAAATTATAAAATGTAAAAATAGTTTAAATAAAGATAGAGGGCCTATTCCTTATAGTCCCCTCTACTGGTTACTTGACTCGAACTGATGGCCTTGCCTATGCCATTAGTTCCGCCTGAGTAATTCAAGGGTTAGGCTAAGTATAAATAGGATAGATTTCTAGTTTAGCTTTAGTCAATCATCGCTCCTGATAAAGCTAACATGGTTGGCGAAACGCGCGTCGAGTGCAAAAATAAAGTGTTTGGTGGGGTGGTGATATATACTGAGTAATATCAGTAACGTTAAAATGCTTTCCTTTCAATTTTATTTACACTTCTTTTCTCAATAAAAATTCTTAGTAGTCTAGTATTCGATTGACGCTGTTCTAGATCACTGTACGCGTTAGGCGTAATGCTGCTGTAATAGAAAGAGACAAAATAATACCGTAAGTTTATAAAGTGGTGATAAGAGGTGATATTCAAGCTATTTTCTGGGCCGGACTGGGTGCAATTTAAAGGTAGCTTATTTTAAAACAATTTTTTGAAATCTATTTATATAGGCTTTGTTTGGCTAAGGTGAATTATTTTTATCGTGTACTAATTTAGAAAACACCCTGTATATTTTTGTATACAATTTTGTCTCTGCAAATTTATTTATTCTAACAACTGAAATTTTAATATCTTGCCTGAAATTTTTACATATCTATTTGTGCAGCTCAATTCGTAATACTCATTTTTAAGACATAGCATAAAAATGAACAATCTCGTTATTTTTGATTAACATATCAATATGTTATTACATTTCTTTTGATACTGACGCTGTATTCTTGTAGAATAATTCATTTTCGAACGGCGTATTCTTGGTATGCAAAATTACCAACTCTATTTATAACTAGAGGGCGCTAATAAAACAACATTAATAAGATTTATTTTATTAAGCCCAAAAGCCTTTTTAGAAACGAGATGTGTGTTTAACGTCCTGGAGAATTATATAGAAAAAAAATTGTGACCTATGGGGTGAAGCTTTGTACTTGCATTAAAAGTACGGAAGGTTTAAGAATAATGGACAACCCTGGCATGACGTTTATCAATCACCAAACTAGATCAAGCCATGTTTGGTTACATTCAGAGCTCGTCAGTTAGATAACCTAAGATGAAGCTGCCAAACTTTTCAATCCAAGTGCATTGCGTACGGTGCAAAAAAAGGAAGAGACTCTTCCATGTAAAATTAAGTAAAGTACATGTATCGCTTTTTAGAAAATTACATCATACTATTAAAATATTCCTTAGATACATTCATAAGTATTTCGATAGATCACTATCGTTATAAGCCCAGTTCTATCCAATGCCAGATGTGTAAATGTTAATCTATTTGCAGCTATTGACATACAACCAATTCTCATAACCCTCTGTATATCGTCCCGCCATCTTGTTTTGGGACGTCCTACGGTCCTTTTCTGTTCTGGTGGTCTCCATTCTATTGTTCGCTTGGTTCATCCATCATCAGTTGTGCGTGCCACATATCCATCCCATTACCACTTATATGCTACATTCTCTATAATATCCTTTACTTTCGTTTATTCACATATCCACCAATTTCTTTTTCTATCCTTAAATTTTATCCCGATTACCTGTCTTTCGTGTGCTCTCGTTCGCGCCAGTTTTTGCACCTGAACTTTATTCAGTGTCCAAATTTCAGTTACGGGGCAGAAGGTCGACGGTTTCAATCCCGCAGGTCGGTATACATATTAATTTATTTAAGGATATTTGGCCTGGCCACGTCCATAGGGGTCATTCCATGCCAAATCGACCACTTTTTGACCCCGACCCCTTTCGATTTGGCTGAAAGTTTTTTATCTTTTTCTACCCTATGAAAAACGGTTCTTTTTTCAAATTTTTTTACCCACCTCAAAAAAAGTTATGATTTTTTTCAAAAAAATGGCTCTTTTTTTTTCAAATTGCCATAACTTTGTTTAAAATTGGCCGATCGAGACGTTTTTTTTTTTTCAAAATTTTCGTAATTAAATGTACTTTTTAAAAAAAAAAACAAAAAAAATTTTTAGATAATAAAATCTATGAAATTTTTTTGCCTTTTTTGAGAAAAAACCAATTTTTTGAAGTTCGCCATTTTTTATTTATTTTTTTTTTCTTAAAAAAAACTTCAATCAATTTTGCAGTTATCCCCGTCATCCCAATTAAAAATTTTTTTTTCAGTTTTTTACAATTTTTTTATTTTTTTTTTTTAGAAACTTTGTTTATATAATAAAATAAATGCAAGTAAATGATTTCACGGTATATTATACTTAATTTATAGTCTAAACTTACAACTAATGACTAGGATTCTACGTTTGATACGATTAACATTCACTGTTTTTAATACTATCAACTAATAATTTATTTCATTTTTCTTGGGCGTTTGAATAATTTTGTTCACTATAATTGTGTTTCACATTATAAAATTATTTCTTAAGCATATTATAATAAATTTTAATCTGACATAAATAGTATTCAAATTCAGCACATTAATTAGATCGATAAGCTAGGGCATGACAATCACAGACTTACCTACGGCGAATGCACTTGATCCACGCGAATCTATTCTATTTCATAAGCCTACCACCACTTTATATTGAGATCCAAAACATAACCTATGTATCTGTCATGTCTTTCAGTGTTTATTGAAAGTGTTTTGTTATCACGTTTGTTGAAAAAGAACAATTTATCTATAAATTATATAAAATATATAAAAAATTGCGAACTTCAAAAAATTGACGGTTTTTCTCAAAAAAAGGCAAACATTTCATAGATTTTATTATCTAAAAATTTTTTTGTATTTTTTTTTTAAATAGTACATTTAATTACGAAAATTGTGAAAAAAAAAGAGCCATTTTTTTGAAAAATTCATAACTTTTTTTTGAGGTGGGTAAAAAAAATTTAAAAAATTCCGAGAACTGTTTTTCCTAGGGTAGAAAAAGATAAAAAAAACTTTCAGCCAAATCGAAAGGGGTCGGGGTCAAAAGTGGTCGATTTGGCATGGAATGACCCATAGGTAGTAGTTGTTCGCAAAAATGCAATAACTTCGGAGGCAGTACTACCGCGGTGCCTAAAAGGTGCAGTCAAATACAAAAATGTATGTTTCGGCACTTGGACAGCAATGACGGGTATTACAACATCCTCGCCGATATCCTTAGGATATGGAAAAAGAGTAAAATCCCTACTCAAGCGGGGAGGTGAAAGATAAAAAAAATCACGGGTAGAATGCACTGATCATAAACTTTGCCCTTTAACGAATTTGTGATGTCTTTATCTTTCAATATATAACTTAATTTTGTGAATGCGCACCATCCTAGTCTAATTCTTCTTGAAATTTCATTTGAGATACCGTCTTTCATCGTCGTAATTTTTTGCTCCAGATACACATGTTCTCGAAAAATTCGGGAGTTGTGCCTTCCAAACTTATAACCATATTCATTATCAATTGAAATGGTCTCTTTTACATGACTTTTAGATCATCCATAGAGACTGTATCTGTAATGTTGTTATTAAAAAAAAAAAACAAACATTCAGTTTGGAAAGCATTTTTTTCTATATGGTCATTTCATATCAGTTTCTGATCGATGTGTAATACGGGAAATTTTGTTAACTCTAAAAATTGTATTGATTGGATTTTTTACTCTTTAGACTTGAATCGAGTATGGTATTTTTTCTGACAATTTCCTTTTCTACTAATTTGCTTTTAATAGGGTTTAGATGGTTATCTTTACACCAGTTGTTAACATGATTAATTCCGATATTACATTTGCGGTTAAGTTTTCGCTTATATATTACAAGAATATTTGTATCGTCGGCAGGACAAGACCAGATTCATTCCATTATTAAAGAAAGATAAGTAGCAATGTAAAGCCGCAGCTACCGCCATAGGCAGAGTACAAAACGTTTTACCCTTAGATGTAAAGTTTGAGCGGTTTCACATCAGATGGGGCTGAGGTTTGTTGGCTACTAATATCTTTTGAAATTTGATTTTTAAAGAAAGGAAGCAAAATATAGCTGTTCTAGTTTGGATAAACAGCACGCACGCCTTGTTCGTTACTCTTGGACCTTCGGCAACCCTTAATGCAAACGCAAACTTACAGAGTGTTCGTCCGATAACCCGCGTTTCACAACCACGACGTTCAATTCATATTTCGTCGATAAATGTTTGGCTAATTTCGAAAAATGCCCATTTTACAAGTCAAAAGAAATGAATGTAGGACTCGATGAGATAGTCATTCAAAAATATTATTATCTGGAAACGTCACGTTTCGTTTATTACTATAATATAATTTATTATTATCACTTTAATTTTAGGTTTAAAAAGAAGTTTATTTTTGTTATTAAAATTATAGTTAGCACGAATTTGCGTACTTCCAAGTTATTTCGTTTGTCGTTTCGATAAGTTAGGATTGAACTATTAATATATTATATAAATTTTTAAATATTTATTAAACTAATAAGTATAAATGTCGAGCATCTTCGTGTAGTATACAAAGTGATATTGAAATACTTGTTAAGGGGGCTAGAAAGCGACATAAAAGTTTATTTGTAGTGTCAACAGGAATTTTCGAAAACGTGTTTTCAAATTGTCGCCGGTTTTATTTAATTACTCGTAACGTTTGGATAAGTATGTATTTCTAATCGCTCTTGTATAACCCAGAACAGATGTAGTAGTACGTCAAATCACCGTCTCTTTTCAAAAATTTATTAATATTGACATTAATATTATGGCTGTTTATATTTGAACTGCTAAAAATTTAATTACCATTTCTGAATGTCCCTTGGCATTACCCGACTTATTCCAGGCCAAATATTAATCTATTTATACGTTTCTAGGACATTAATACTAAACGTTCAGAAATGTGTCATTAGTTAGCCTCTGTTTTCAATTCAGATAAATTCCTAAAAACTTTACCACTCCAATAGTACCATCAATATTGACTCTGGGCGTTTTGTCAGAGAAAATGCGTTACTGTTATTTATGGAGTCGAATGCTTTTGATAAATCAAAAAATCAGTCAACAATAGCAGATTTAAACTGCTGATGTATGAATTATACCAGTTCACCTGCAGCTGTTCGAATCCATCTCCATTGGGGAAACAAAAAGAAGTCTGCTGAACCTTTGGAAAAGTTTCCACTGCGGACTTGCCGAGTTTTTACACAAAACTTTATCGCGTATCTTTGTTCCAGTGAGCGATGCATAGCGACTTGTACAAGAGACGAAACGGAGGTTCGCGAAATCGCCCGTTCTTACCCTCCGAAAGCTCGGAGACAACTGAGCAAGCACTCGCTCAATAGCTGACTTCCCCCACCACCGATCTCCAGCGGCATACAGTCGCTTCACAATGGAATCAGTGACATTACTTTCCGGACAGACCCTGTACTGTTTTTCCCCAAACATGTAAGGTTCCAAAAAGTGGAATTGAGTTGGAAACAGGATGTTGATGGAGCTAAAATTATTAAAAAATTAATTTATCTTCTGCAGTGTAGGCAAAATACTGTCCGAGCTTATTACCGACAGGTTTTTAGTTTTTCATTGTCAACATTTAAACTTTCTTTTTTTATAGTAGCTTACTTTATGTATAATTTTCGCCTTTAACCATCAAATGGTATGTTTATGGTGGTTTCTTACTCTTACTGAAATTAATATGATTATTAACGTTATCAACCATATAAACGTTCATAATATTTGACAACTTTTATTTAGTAATAAGATCAACTGTAAAAGAGGTGACTTAACGTACCACCGCATTCATCTAGGGTATACAGTGTGTCCCAATAAATTTTATAAAAAATTTGTCTTTATGAAAAGTTCTGCATCATATGGAAATCCATAATCAAACATCAGAATTTTAAAATATTTGATGGTATACAGGGAAAATAAAAAAATAATGATTTATAATGAAAAGTAAAGTGTGTTTAAATTTAAATATTACTGGAGTTTTTTCGAATTTGTAACTAGGGAGGCCACAAATCAAAACGTGAGCATAATTTTTTAGTTTCTATTAACATTTTCAATTAATATTTTCCCCTGTATTTAAATTTAAACACACTTTACTCTTCATTATAAATCATTATTTTTTTATTTTCCCTGTATACCATCAAATATTTTATTTTTTTTGAAGCTTGATTATCGATTTCCATGTGATGAGAGTCTTAACGATCCGAGATACATACTGATCACAACGTTGTGAGTAAAATGAAATAAAAATAATGAAAGGAAGTATTTACTTTATACATGATTTGTGATACTCAGAAAAACGAGCAAAATTGTATCACACTGTCTGTTTATACTCCAGTCAGAATACAATTTTGAGGTGAAATCATCGGATACTGATACTCTTTTTTAATACTCGTCTCGACAAGTACATTAAGGAAAAGATATTGCTACTGCTGAAAAATTGGGGCATCACCCTCAAATATGGAAGAATTGGCCCGTTTTTGGGTTTTTTAGCGTATTTCTGCAATGTTATCATAAATTTATGGAAGATACACTTAAAATTCTGTCGGATTTTGATTTTAGATTAAAAAAAAAATGAAAAATTTAGGGATCTGTGTATGTCATTCAGGCCGGGAGCAATTGACCATTTTTGTCGTTTTTTGTCACTTTTTATGATTAAATAGGTGTACTTGCAAATTGTAAGCTAATTTTTTTTAGTTAACACTAACGGGGTTCTTAATATATCGATGAAACCTGACTCAACCCAGTTTCATCCAAATCGGTGACCCAAACACTCTGGCCTCTCCTTGTAAGACGTATGGTAATCATTTTGTAACTAATAAAAATGATCTTCGTTACGGCAAATATGATGAAATTCAAGAAAAATTAATCTTTTAAAAGTAACTGTAAATTTGAAACAAAAAAGCATAAAATTGAAAGTAAAATGGCCAGTTTTTTCAGCCTAAACGGACCAAATGACTTCCACAGCCACTCAACATGTACAGTAACCTGTGTATAATAATTAAAAAAACCTTGCTTACTGAAAATATTACAAAGCTTAAGAAAAAATAATTTTTAAAAAAGAAATCGCAATTTGCATTAAAAAAAATTTAATTTGAGATTAAAATGGCCAATTTCTCGGGCCTAAATTGTTTAAATGAGTTCTTAAATACCTCAGATGAAAGCTTAGGGACTAAGGAACATTTTCTGATATTGTAGGTAAGGTGAAAAAAAGTTGTTTAAAAAATTCGTCAGAAGAATAAAACTTGAATCGGTAAAATTTATTAATATTACGAGAAGTGAAAAATATATCCGATATGTAAAAAATGGCTAAAATTATGTTGATATAATGACCATGGAACATATTTCCAATGTTAATTAAAACAGTTGGCAAGTACACCTATTTAATTATAACAAATGACAAAAAAACACGACAAAAACGGCTAATTTTTTCCCCGACCAGAAGGTTTAAATGACATCCATAGTCTCTTTCATTTTTAGTTTTTTTTTTATCTAGAATCAAAATCCGTCAGAATTTTTAGTTAATCTTCTGTAATGAAAGACAATTTGTCAAAATTTCCACTTTTTATTATAAAATTGCATGACGCGTTTCGTTACATGGTAACTTCTTCTGATGCTTTTTGCAACCAAAAAACATTTAGGTTTTATTCCACTTTATTATCTACTTTTACAATTAGCCTGAAAATAGTTAATTAGGGTATTCTTGGAATTTATACTGACCTTTATAAGGTATATAAATTTAATAATGGGGATTTCCCATCGGTCGTATTTATTTCTATTTGTTCATTTAGAATAAAACCTGGGTTTTTTTTCAAACGGTTTGTCTCTAGGCATTCTTAAAAGTTTAACTATTTTCCTTTGTTTTCATACATTACATTATTACATGTAATATTTCAAACTGATGGTTCTGTTCTGTTTTGTTGTTAAGAAAACTTCGTTCGTCTTCTGAATTCTAGAGTCAAGTGAGCACCCTGTCTGCTCTATGTACTCCTTAGTATACGACCCTCAATTCAATTTTTTTATACACCCCTGATTTTTCACCTTTGTTTTGTTTAACTTTTGCATTTTTTATGGGTTTTCCTAGTTTTTAAAGCTATATATTCCATTAGTTTTTAAAGCTATATATTATTTTGGTTTATGTAGTGTTTAATTTTTTCTGAAGGTGTGCCAAAATGGGTTAATCTTTTTAATTGATATTGCTGTCTTTAATTTTAGGGTAGACTTCATAAATAGGTTTATTTTTAAGTTTTTTATTGAGTATGGCATTGACCATATTTTAGGGGTAACCATTATTTACGGCAATTTGTTTTATTAAATTTAATTCGTTATTGAAATCATTTTCAGATAAAGGAACACTCACTAGTCTATGTAACATACTGTGATATGCTGCAATTGTGTTGTTTTGGGTGGATTAAAGTGTTGTGTATTGTTGGGTCTGTGTGTGGTGGTTTGTGAAATACTGAAAATTTGTGTTTGTCGTTATCCCTTGATATAGTAAGATCTAGGAAATTTAGCGAATTATTTCCCTTGGATGGAATTGATGTGATAAAAAAATGTATCCAACTATCTATCCGTGCCCTTGAAACAAACTAAAAATGTCGTCTACATAACGGTACCAGTATAGTAAAGATTTGTACGTATCATGTGTTTGAATTATAATTTCGATGTTATTCATAAAAATTTCTGCTAAAAATGGGCTTAAGGGGCTTCCCATTATAAGTCCTTCTGGGCTATTGTAGATTGAATTATTAAATATAAAAAATTTCGGACATGTTTTTAGTAGGTTAAGAATATCTTGTTTTATAATAAAATTGACGTTGTTTTTATTTAATAGATGTTCTACCATAACAATTGCTTCGTTTGGCGGTATGGTGGAGAATAAATTTTGTACATCAAATGATACTAATTTGGCTCTTGAAAGAAGATTTATATTTGAAATTTTCTGAATTAACTCTAAAGAGTTTTTTTACAAAACAAGTGGGTTGAAAATTTGTATGATTTTTAATCGTGTCTACAAGAAACTTTGAAAGTTGGTGCTGGTGCAATTATAAATCATTCACCTATTTTAGCATACCTTCAGAAAAAATTAAACACTGCTTAAACCAAAATAATATAGATATAGCTTTAAAAACTAATAACTCACTAGGAAAACTCATAAAAAAATGCGAAAGTTAAACAAAGGTGAAAAATCAAAGGTATATACAGTTGTCGTCAAAATAATAGCAGTGCTTACTAAATTTTTATCAAAACATATTTATTAAGTTTTTTAAATAGAACAACTAAAACATAAATATGGAAACTTTGAAGCCCACCTAAGATGCATCAAAGTAATATAAGGCTAATTAATTAAATTCATTTCAAAGAAAAACGACAAATTTCTAAAAATAGTGGTGGACAAAATAATAGCAGTGTTTTACTAAAATCACTGTTAAAAAAAACTGTTCAACTAATTAACAATATTTTTCTTTTATGAGCATCAGACACACCTAATACTTAATTGTAAACCCTTTATTGGCTATGACAGCTTCACAACGTCGCGGCATAGAGTTAACCAAATCTTGACATCTAAAAACAGGAATGCTTTTCCAAGAATCTCTGATTAAAGCCCAGAGCTTGTCTTGATTCTTAGGTTTTTCACGTGCTACGCTATCTTTAATATCGCACCACAGATTTTCTATCGGGTTCAGATCTGGGTTTTGAGCTGGCCAATTTAAGACATTAATTTTTTTCTTTTCTAAAAATTGTTTACATAATCGACTGCTATGTTTTGGGTCATTGTCATGCATAAAAACCCATTTAAGTGGCATTTCATATTCTGCATAGGGCAACATAACGTCCGGTAAAATTTCAACATAAACACTGGCGGTCATTATGTTTTTAATCCAAAATATAGGCCCTACTCCGAAGTAGGAAACCATGCTCATACCATTATTTTTGAACCTCCATGTTTAACTGTCTTAATAGTGTACTGAGGCTGATATGCGGTTCCTAAAGGCGTCCAAATAATACAATTTTGCTTTCGTCGGACCACAGTATATACGCCATTTAAATAGAGGCCATTCAATATGTTCCTTCGCGAACTCTAATCACCTCTTTCTCTGTCTTTTATTTAACAAGGGTGCCTTACGCGGATTTCTTGCTGATAACTTTGCTTCTTTAAGTCGTCGTTTGTATCGTCCTAGGAGCTACTTCCACTCCCACAATCTCCTGAAGTTGTGTTGACGAAGCAAATGGGTTTGCTTTTGAAGCTCGAACTATAAGTGTCTCCCGTCTGGATGTAGTTTTGCGTTTACCGCGAGTTTCAGGTGTAGGTTGCCATCTTAAAGCGTTTGCTACCATTTTAGCTGAGCATCCCAAAATATTTTGAATCTGCATGTAAGATTTTCCATCACGACGCAATCTTCTTATCAATTCACGTTTTTCTTGAGAACAGTGCTTCTTCCTTCCCATAGTTGTATTGAAAACAGAAAAAGTGTTGATGGATCTGACACAAAACTATTCTAAATTTGACAATTTAACCGAACACAAGGAGCAAAAACCATTTAGGTTTGAAACACGACAGTGTTAAGCGAACACTGCTATTATTTTGACCAAGCAAAATTCATCTCCTGCTACAAAAAACGTAAACACTTTGTTTATATTTATTTTTATATACATATTTTTTGTTGAAACCTCAGCACAGTTGATAAGTTTTTAAACGATAAAATATTTTTTGCCTTAATGGAATTTTGCAGTTACCTTTCAACAGTTTTAGTTATTTTTATTGAACCACTGCTATTATTTTGACCACAACTGTAAATTAAATTGCAATTCGTGTACTAAGGCGTACATAGGGCTGACAGGGCGCTCATTTGAAACTAGAATTTCAGAACACAAACGAAGCTTTCTTAACAACAAAACAGATTCTTCATACAGCAATCAGTTAATAGAACAGAACCATTAATTTAATGACCAGTTTGAAATATTACATGTAGAAAACAAGGGAAAAAAGTTAAACGTTTTGGAATGCCTAGAGATAAACCGTTTGAAGAATCCAGATTCCGTTCTAAAGGAACAAACAGAAATAAATATGACCGATGGGAAATCCCATTATTAAATTTATGTACCTGTTAAATTTCAGTATGATTTCCAAGAATACCCTAATTACTAGACTAATTGTAAAAGTAGATAATAAGGTGGAATAAAACCTAAATGTTCGTTAGTTGCAAAAAGCATCAGAAGTTACCATGTAACGAAACGCATCATGCAATGTTGTAATAAAAAGTGGAAATTTTGACAAATTGTCTTTCATTACGTTAGTTACGAATTTCCATCAAGTAAAAGCCAAAACAATTCGTATTTTATCTTCCATAACTTTATGATAAAATGCACTAAAAACCCCCAAAACAGACCAATTTTTCCCATTTTTTGAGGGTATTGCCACAATTTTTCAGCAGTAGCAATATTTTTTCCTTAATGTACTCGTCGATAAGTATTTTTTTTAAAAGTAGCCTGTTTTGGCCGTATTCTGACTGGACTATAACAAGAAACCTTACAGAAGAATTTTTATTCCCAAGTTCCGTTATTTACGACACGAATTTCATAACACTCTGTATACACGCGTCAATACTTTCGACTTATCCAAATATTTAGATAATAAATATTACCGTGTGCATATAAATGTATTATACAAATAGAAGTATATCACCGACATACCTTAATCGTATGTCTAAGAAATTTGCACAATCTTGTAGATTCTTGTAAATATTTACTAGACGTTATTTATTCGAAGAGGTAATATAAATAGATCGACGGGTGGGACTAGAACGTCTAAAAGTTTTTTGATATTGATTTTATTTATTATTATTTAGGTGTTGCGAAATGTCTTATCTTATTGCTCTAAACACGACGTTGTTTGAGTTATCGTGGTTCTTTGGATTAAACGAAATGGGCCGACTTTAGGCGTTATAAACTACGGTTGTACGCGGTACGTTCAGAAATATACACCTTGCGAGCTTAGAGTATATGAGCATTTCCTTAAATTATTGGTATGTTAGCGGTTCAAAAAAGAGAGATTTTTTTTAAAGTGACACTCATACTCGATTTAAATCGTTTCCTGGACCTTCAGAAACAACTATTTAAGGCTGAATACGACATTTTTAAGAACCTTTTTTTACAGCTCAATATGCAAATTTTTGCGGAAAAAATAGAAAAAAACTCGCCAAATGGCCGTAAAAAGCGTCAAAAATCAATAAATAATGTGCCGTATTTTAAGTTTATCCATGCGATTTATTGAAATTATTCATTGTGAATCCTGATAATGTTTTCCTTTTTTATATAATGGCCATTTTTTGCCTATTTTTTGTCCATTTTATATCTTTTAGTCAAGTTAACGTCCAGGCACACTTTTCTTATGTTCTTTGAGCTGCTGACTTCAAATTTGTTGATATTAAGATATTGTTGCCAAGCTATGGTCAGATTTTAGCCACTTTTTAGTCAGTAAATTAAAAATGGTGTATTTAAAGATATTAAATATATATTAAAGATATTAATCTTATAGCCAGTGTATATATATATATATATATATATATATATATATATATATATATATATATATATATATATAGATAGATAGATAGATAATGTTTTTATTTATTCCTTGTAAATTACAAATTACAAAGCTCCATATAGGAGCGTGGAACAATGTCAAAAGTTCTTAAACTAAGAAATATTGCATTTTATCAAATATATTCTAGTTACACACATAAAAATAGCCGAGATTCATCAGCAAAGAACTCCTCCAAACTATAAAATGCCTTACGGACTAAATAATTCTTAATTACTAGTTTCAGCAAGTTCGTTCTTAAAATTCTAACATGATTAGGAAAACTATTGTACAATCTTAGAATATAAAAATGTACATTCTTTTGTATATAGGAATATTTACTTTTGTTTGGTTTAAATCATTTTTTAACCTAGTGTTATGTTCATGCACTCTTATGCTTTCTTGAAATAGGTCTTTATTACTATGAACAAATAACACTGCTTCATATATATATAAACTTATTACAGTGAAAATCCGTTTTGAAATGAATACGTTTTTACAACTATCTCTTGCCTTTATTCTGTACACTACTCTTAGACACTTTTTCTGCAAAACCAAAATTCTGTTTATTTCACAGGAATTTCCCCAAAAGATGATTCCATATCTCATACGCGAATGAATGTAGGCGTAATAAGAAGACGGTGCTGCGTCTTCGCCAACATAATCTAAAATGACTCTTAGCGCGTAACAATACTTAGCCATATTATTGGCCAAAGCACTGACATGACACTTCCAGTCAAGTCTCCTGTCCACAATCACTCCAAGAAATAAAATCTCATCTCCCGAAACTACATCAATGTTGTCATATGTTACTGTTACACGTTCATTACTTCTGTTAGAAAATAGAATCATCTGTGTTTTTGAGATATTTAAAAGTAGATCATTCGAAGTAAAATATTGCCTTAATAGGTTTAGAGTATTAACCATTTTTTGAAGTAAGAGATGTTTATTATCCTCTTTAAAGATCAGAGTAGTATCATCGGCATACAGCACTATATAGTCATGCGACACTTTAGGCAATTCATTAGTATACAGTATATATAACAGGGGTCCTAAAATTGAACCTTGAGGTACACCCCTTTTTATTATGACCTTCTCAGAGCAAGCAATCTTTCCACAAGGGTCTGTTTCAATAACACATTGTGTTCTGTTTTTTAAATATAATTTTATGAGCTGAAGAGCTACACCTCTAATTCCATACTTCTCTAGTTTTAAGCAAAGTATTGAGTGATTTACCGAGTCAAATGCTTTTGACAAATCGAGAAGCATGGCCACAGTCACCCTATCATCATTTAAAGAATTGAGAATCTCTGACATGGCTTGATAAATAGCTCTAATAGTAGATTTATGTCTACTGAAGCCATTCTGCTGATCAGCCAGGACATTGTTTCGCTCAAGGAAGGATATCAATCTGGAGTATAATATTTTTTCAAAAATTTTGTTTACATTTGATAGCAGTGATACCGGCCTATAATTTTTTTCTTCAGCTCGGTCACCTTTTTTATATATTGCTTTTATATGTGCAAGCTTTAATTGGTATGGGAAGACTCCTGTCGAGAACATAACATTAATAATATGTTCCAAAGGTATAGATATAATATCTGCCGTCTCCTTCAGCAGCGAAACAGGCACCTGGTCCTTTCCTACGGATTTTTTGTTTTTCAAATTTTTTATGCATCTACAGACATCTTCAGTGCTAGTTGGTTTTAAGAATATCGTCCGCTGACACCCTTCTATAGGGAATGAGTCAACTGTCCCACTACCATCAACATCTGGACAAGAATTAATGAAGTAATGGTTTAAAGCATTCAATGCTGTCACTGAATCCCCATATTTCGGCGCAAAAGTGTCGATTATTGAATTTTTTTGAGAATTTTCAGATATATTCCTTACCAATGACCAGGTTGCCCTAGTTTTATTATCAGAATTCAAAATAAATTCAGTATTTGATTTTCTTTTAGCTTCCAATATAACTTTCTTTAAAATTTTATCGTATCTCTTGAATTCATCGTTAGATATTTTACCTTTCTTTTTCTCACAGTATAGTTTCCTTTTATTTTTAGATGAAATTTTTATATACCTTTAGTTATCCAACCATTATGAAGTTTTTTACAATTATATTTTTTTTGTTGGAAAAATTACATTCATTAGACATTTTATTATATTTATAAATGTATTATAGCATACATTGACGTCATTGCACTCCAGTATGGGGCTCCAATCAACAGTCTGCAGCTCCTGCCTAAACAGAAGTAATCTTTTTCTTGAAAATATTCTTTTTTTAATATACTTGTAATCTAAAGTTTCAACCTGCTCTGAGTGAAATGAAATAAGCTGCGCATGATGATCCGAGAGAGCATTTTCAATCACAGCAGCACTAAAACCATCAATATTTACAAAAATATTATCTATAAGTGTGGATGAGTTCTTTGCCTCCCTTGTCGGTGCAAAAATAGCCTGCATCAAATTATAACCCGACAATAGATCCATAAATAGGTCATTCTTAATCATTATTATATATATATAATCCTTTATATATATATATATATATATATATATATATATATATATATATATATATATATATAGGGAGGTCACAAAAAATCAATGTTCGAATTTTTTTTGGGGGACCCTTCTAAAAGTTGCCAATTGAGTAAGAAATGAGACTGGTAAAGTTTCAGCTCAATGGGATAATGTTAACCCGTGCCTCATTAAGGCTGAAGTTTTGACTTTTTTTTTATGAAAATGTCTAAAAACATTGCAAGATTCAATTACATCGGCTCTCTTGATTTTACTTTATTTATTTTTTTCAATATGTACAAAAGTTAAAACTGTTTCCAAAAGTAAATAGAGCAAAATCAAAATTGAAAATGGAAGATTAGGAGAAAAGAAAAGAAGGTATAAATATGAGAAGAAATAATGTTCATATGCATTTTATTATTTAAAGTTTAGTTATAAAAAAGGAAACAAGTTACTATTATTATTTACATTCACAATTATTATCAGATCAAGGTGGTAATGGTTTAGATATGGTGACCTTTGAAGAGTCAGAAAAAATTTTCCTACATTCAGATACAACTTGTAAGAGAAACTGCCGTTGTTCTTCATCTTTCGTCAAACAGGAACTTAAGTCTTCAATTAATTTTACACCTCTTTCAGCTGTGTCATTGACAACCTTAAAACTGTTTACTATTTTGTTAGCTTTTAAATAGTGTGAATTATCACACCATTCATCGGGATTTGTATTTAAAAATTTCAACTTTACAGTTTCATGAGAAACAAAATAACCATTTTTTTTGTCCAATAAACCATCTACTTGTTCGAGATTGAACCTTGGTTTTATTGGTTTTACATCCCGTAACTTATATAAACAATTATAGGTCTTGGTTGAGCGCCAAAGTGGGTTTGGGGGCGTTGAACCACGCCTTTACATAAATATTGATTATAAATAAACAAATGTCTGTGACTTGAATGATTTGAAAGCTTCTGCTTTTTTTTATTTTGCGTTGTGCTTTTAGATCTTTTAGCGTTTTTTTTGCAGTTTTTTCTTTTTTCTCCACTTTTCGTACAGTTTTTCTAATTTTGCAACACAATCTTTCTCCCAAAAAACTAAAACCCTGTATTATAAGTCTTGCAGCTTCTCTGATGTTTAGTTTCACTTGCCATATATTATAAAATAAACTGCGTAAAATTTGACAATTAGATGGAAATTTGCAAAAAGTCGAATTTTGCAGCTTTGACCTCGATGAGGCACGGGTTAACGTTATCTAATTGAGCTAAAACTGTGCAAATCTTATTTTTTAGACAAATGACAAATTTTAGGGGGTCACGCCGACATTACGATGAAAATATTTTTCCACCCTATACCTTGTCACCACCCTAAATATATATATATATATATATATATATTATATATATATATATATATATATATATATATATATATATATATATAAAGGGTGATTCATTTAGAGGTACTTTTTTTAAATACAAAAAAAATGAATAAAAACAATTTTATTTTATAATCTTTATTATCATATAAAAGAACCATTCTTTACTATATTATTAATTAATTAATTATTAACTAATTAATTATTTCTTAAAGATAATTTCTTTCAATGTTGTCCGCGACTACGGTTAACAACGTCCATTCTGAAGTTCCAATTTTCAATGACGCGTGTGAGTATTTTGAGTGGTATTTGGCCAATGACTCGAGTAATATTGGCCTCCAATGCCTCAATTGCAGCTGGCTTATCCATGTAGACTTTGGACTTTACATAGCCCCAAAGAAAAAAGTCAAGTCAATTTTTCTCGAAAACAGTGGATCTTCTGCAAGCTTGTCGAGAGCCCAACGACTAAAACGGAAACGATTCGGAAGGTCGGTCGGCTTCAGTTGTTGCTCTAGTTGAATTTTGTATACTTTTAAAGAAAGATCCTTACGTAAAATACGCCAAGTTGTTGAATATGACAGGCCAAGCTGTTGAGAACGGCGACGAATTGACACTTCACGGTCTTCGCGTACACTCTCCGCTACCGCCCCTATATTTTCTTCACTACGTGCTGGATGTGGTCTATTCGGTCGAGCATTATCCAATAATGAAAATTGGGTCTCAAACTTATTGATGGTAGAGCGAATTGTACGTTCGGTAGGCCGATTATGTGGACCATAAGTTGCTCTAAGCGCCCGATACACATTCCTCGTAGAACGCCCATTTTCGTAATAAAGTTGAACAATTTGTAGACGCTGTGCCGGGCTAAGTCTTTCCATTATGAATTGCCAAACACTACTGAACAGGAATGCCACTTCAGTTGACACGACGCATGCGCAATCTGCAATTAAATCCCCATCACAAAAAGTACCTCTAAATGAATCACCCTTTATCTATATATATATATCCATATATATATATATATATATATATATATATATATATATATATATATATATATATATTCGAGCGACGGCAGCAGCAAGATCAGAATATCGAGTAGTAGCAGCAGCAGCAGCAAGAGCCTTTGAAAATTTGACGACGTCGTGCAGATTCATTGTTAGACGAACGGATTGAAACCCGGAATTTTAATGTATTACATTCCACCATATATATATATATATATATATATATATATATATATATATATATATATATATATATATATATATATATATATATATGGTGGATTTAAAGATATTAACAGCCAATGTATATACGTATACGTTGGTTGTAAGATCAATATCTTTAAATACACCATTTTCAATTTACGGCCATTTCTGACCAAAAAGTGGCTAAAATCTGACTATAACTTGGAAACGATATCCTAATATCAACAAGGTACATAAAAATTCGAAGTCACCAGGTCAAAAAACATAAGAAAAGTCTATCTGGACGTTTCTAAACATCCAACCAACAATTGCCAATTAATAGAACGTGTAGAAAAGTACAAATATTTAGGCACCTAGATTACATCCGACATTGACCAAGATACTGAAATTAAAACCAGAATAGAGGTTGCGAGACGATCATTTTTAAAATTCCGGGCAATGTTCTGCAACAGAAATTTATCCCTCGCTCTAAGACTGCCTTTCCTGGAAATGCTACGTGCGGTGTATGGAGTCGAGACATGGATATTGAGGCAATATACTACTAAGAAGCTAGAAGCATTTGAGATGTGGCTCTATCAAAGAATATTAAAAATCTCATGGACAGCCAGGATCTCCAATGAGAAATTTTACGAAGGATAAGCCAAGGCTCTTGACGATCATAAAAGTACGAAGAACATCCTACTTAGGTCATGTACTCAGAAACAACAAATATTCACTATTGCAAACTATCATGCAGGGAAGAGTTGACGGTAGAAAGGGTGTCGAGAGAAAGAAAACGTCTTGGCTGAGAAACACCAGAGAATGGAACGACATGTGAGGGAATTGTTTCATGTTGCGAGGGATAGAGAAACATTTAGAGAAGTGGTCGCTAACCTCCATTAGGTGAAGGCATGAGAAGAAGAAGATTTGGACGTTAATTTGACTAAAAGATATAAAATGGGCACAAATAGACAAAAATGGTCATTATATAAAAGAGGAGAGAGAACGTTATCTTGATTCACAATGAATAATTTCAATAAATCGCATGGATAAACGTATAATACGGTACATCAGTGGTTCCCAATCTTTTTTTTACTGCGAGTCCCTTTACAGATTGCAATTTTTTGCGAGGCCCTTCTGAAAAAAGATACCTGTATGTAGCTCTAGCAGACAATAAAATTACTTTATTATGGAATCTTAATTATTAAAACATAAAAAAAATACAAACAATACAATTAATGAGAAAGATGAACTTGCTTTTCTGAGCATAACTTCTCAAATCGGGGCTGAAGTTTTGAAATTGCTACTCACATTTCTTTTTCTAAATTTATTTGTGACCTGTACTTCGATTTGATTACTGCAACTGCAGGAAAGCCAGTTCACACAAGTACGACGTAGCAAATGGTAAAAGAACCCTCAAACCGTAGTACTGATAGTAGGATATTCTTGGGATACATTGCTCCAAAATTGAAACAGATTGTCTTTATCGAATCGTAGTTTAAGGCTCGAATCACAAGATAGTTCTAACAGCTGTTCTTCCTCGACTGATGAAAGTGCAGATTGTGGTGAGGTCTATTGAAATGGGTTTCTAATCCACTTGTATTGATTCAGATTCTCTGGAAAATATTTATTAAAATGGTTGTTTAATGTTGATTAGTGATAAATATCAATTGCAAACTTGGCTCCCGATTTTGAATAGATTTTTCTTTCAGAAAGCCTTTCAAAACAGGAAAACAGTCAGTATTTCCTTGCTCCTGTTCAATTTTTCTTTTTTTACAACAGCAACTTCTTTTGAAACACAGCTATGTCATAAAAGTGACGACTAATCGTATTGTTAGAAAAAGGAATATTTTTTATTTCTTTAGCAGCCGATTCTCCAATCATCACCGATACTATATCAATCGCTGCAGATAAAATAAGATCTTCAGCAATCGTGTGTGGTTTCTCACATTTGGCAATACGGTGAGCGACCTTGTAAGAGGCGAGCAGTGCTTTGGAAGGAATAGATGCTCTGAAAAACAAGGATGTCGACTGATGTTTCAGTTCTCGCAATTTTCTTGCAAAAAAATTTCGCGGCTTTCCTTGTAAATTACTGTGAGTTGTTTCTGAATGACGTTCGATTGATAAGTTTTCAATACTTCATCTACCAGCACCTTATAACAAACAACAAATTGAACAAGTTCCATATTTCCTTTGCCAACGTAGGTAAATCCAAATTCTAAATGGTCATCATATTTGTATCTGTACTTTTTTCGTTTTTCTTCAGTTTCTTTTCTACTCTATTAAATACAGCACACTTGAAATCAAAACACTGCATTCATCAACGCTTGTAATCGACGAATAAATAAAGTGTCGAAATAAAAGACTGACCGATGAACGATCGAAAGTGCGGGGAAATGGGGGGGCTTACTGAGTCGCTGATGAGACGCGAGCCGCGCAGTAGCTCATTACGTCGCGTACAGACGACCTATGTCTATCGTCTTGCGACTCCCCTAGGATAGCGCCGCGACTCACTGTTAGGGAACCCCTGTGGTACATTATATATTAATTTTTTACCCTTTTTACAGCAATTTATCGAGTTTTTTAATTTTTTTTTCCGCAAAAATTTGCATATTGTGCTGTAAAAAAAGGTTCTTAAAAAAGTCGTGTTTAGCATTGAATAATTGTTTCTGAAGGTCCCTATATATATATATATATATATATATATATATATATATATATATATATATATATATATAAATATATATATATATATATATATATATATATATATATATATATATACATATATATATATATATATATATATATATATATATATATATATATATATATATATATAAAGGGGGCTCTTCGGTTGTATTCGGCACTTGTTCGCAACGGCTCGGTCATTTCGAGGTTATGACTGTTTACTAGAAATATGCGGCTTTCACGAACGTCAACAACGACCTATAGAGGAACTACTATATGGCGGAAAATTCAAATTTAAATTTGTCCAGATTTAAGCGCCGCACTCTGTATATACACATACATATATATATATATATATATATATATATATATATATATATATATATATATATATATATATATATATATATATATATATATATATATGATTAAATGTTTTTTAGACAATTTTTATTTTAAACACTGTACATGTTCGAAGTGATGATCGATCGCGTACGACTTCTGTATGACAAATATGTAGCTTTTAGTATTCTACAATTTTTATTTGTAATATTTTATTAACATTATCCGAAAAACAAAATGGCGACCGCTGTTTTCGCAAAGACCTGAAAATATCGTAATAGCAGCTCCACTGTTTCTTTTATCTAATGATTTTCTAAAATCTCAAAAAACTTTTATACATTTATTGTTCCAAAATAACGTAAAAAGTATCCAGATAAAAAGAGAAGAGGGTATTATAGATCTATTAATAATAAAAAAGAGCTAATATAGTGTGTATATCGATGTTACATAAAATATTTTATTACTGGGGATTTTCGAAGCTGGAGCATTTATTTTAGCAGGTTGTAATACTCGCTGAAATAAGTCACTTCAATACCCAATATAGCCTGTGTAAAAGCAGAATAATAAAGAAGGTATACAGTCATTTGAGGTTATCTAGAATATCAGGACATTTCCTCAGCACTGTTTAAAGTGTTAGTCGTCTATTTTAGTCTAGGCATTAGTGTAGGCGTTGGTGTGTTCAGTGAGCATTGCGCAGTGTGTCTTCTGCTTCCATTCTAAATAAGGTCGTAGCATCAGCGATGTTGCGAACCCATAGGTCCAGTTTTTGACCTAGACCCTCTTTTCTTCTAATTTTTCTCCAGAATGATCACGCAATATACCGCTGAGATACGATAGGTTCCTATGTTTAACAATATCCATAAGCTGTTCCTCGGGATTGGCTCTCTACAAAGCCTGTTCGTTATTTATGTCGCTTACCCCCAGGATATTTTCAGTAGTCTTTTGAGGAACCACATTTCAAATGTCTGTATTCTGTTGAGTTTAAGTGGCCAAGTTTCCACAGTAGAAATTTTGCTGCATAGAGTAGTATTATATAATAAAGAGTGTCCCAAAATTCACGATAGAAGTAATTTTGATAGAAAAGACAAAATTGAAATTTTTTTATTGATTAATAAAGTATACAGTATAGGGTTATGTATGGAATAACATATCGGGTAATTAGCCTCCACGGTTTTGCTGGCACATACACACTCTTATCGCATTTTCCATGACATGGTTGTATAAACGTGGCTGAATTTCGTTGATACAGCGCTTAATTTCAATTTTTTAATTAACCTCTTCACAGTTAGTGAGGTTAAATCACTATTCCGACCATATTTTGTACGAAAATTCCGAACTGTAGCTGCCAAACTTTCATTATTTTTAAAATATTGCTCAACAATGAAAATACGTTGTTCTTTTGTGTAGCGCTCCATTTTTAATAACTCTGAACTGCCAGCTGTCACGCTGTGTTTTTTGTTTTGTTGACAACACTTTACCATAAAAATGGTGCCAAATTCAAATCTTGCGTGAATTTTGGGACACCCTTTATAATAAATCTAAGGTCGAGGGTTATTTTGTGACGTAGTATTAAACTTAGCAAAAGTACTTCGTGCAATTGCCACACATATTTTAACTTTCTCACACTTACTCTTTCAACTTTTCCGCTATATACAAGAAGTTGTTGTGTTATCTTATGTCCTTTTGTCAATATTTCTGTCTCTTCTAAGATGGATGTTTTTTGGTAGTCTATAAAACGCATGAATGGATATTTGTCTTTAATCATAACATTTTTGTATAAGCATCTGCTCGAAATACACTACCGCCAGAAAGTATTCGCCCACCTAGTTATGTCAGTCCCAAGACAACAAAAACCCAGATAATATATTTTTTTTTATTTCAATTTTAATAATTATTTATTTTCACATTATTTACAGTTTAGAAAATCAGAAAAATATTCATGATTCTCCAGGATTTTTCCATCTATGTGACCTCCTGTGTTTTTAATTATCGCTTTACAGAATTTCGGCATTCAGTCCAATAGTTTCTTCAGAGTTTTTTCGGTTATTTTAACACATTCTGTTTGTAAAAGTTCCCACAAGTGATTCTTCTGATGTTGGTTTTAGTTTCCGAACACACCTGTCCAAATGGTCCCACAGCAATTCGATGGGGTTCAAGTCGGGTGATTTTGGGGGCCAAGTCATCACTTCCAGGACGTCATCGGAGTTTCATTGGTCCAAAAGTTCTCTAATTTATTTAGCAAAATGTTTAGGGTCCTTGTCATGCTGAAAAATAAATTTCCCTTGAAAAATATCTCTTGCAGAAGGAAGCATTTGAGTTAGCAAAATTTCTTGATACTGTTCTTTTCGCGTGATTCCTTCTATCCTGAAGATTTTTCCAACTTTACCGTTGCCAAAACAACTCCAAACCATTACTGAACCTCCATCGTGTTTTACTGTAGGCAACTGACAGGCTTCCAACATCCTCTGTCCAGCTGACCGCCGCACGCAAACTCATCGATTTGAACCGAAAATTTCCAATATTTAGATTCATCTCTCCAAAGGACGGAATTCCATTGTTCTGATGTCCAATTTTCATGTTCTCGGGCCCATTCTAATCGTTTCTGCTAACCTTTTCTTCACGGTTGTCACGCTAATGGGGATGGGGATGGGCCGCTCCAGGTTTACTTGAGCCGTGATTTCTGGTGCGGTCAGGCGGCGATTACGTCTGCTGGACATTGCTCCGTTTTCAGCGTTGTTTTTCGAGGCCTTCCTGAATGTTTTTGGTTGAGAATTCCATGTCCCGCAAAAAATTTTTTTACGATGTAGTCCATCGTTCTCCTTGACATCCGCATATCACTCGCGACTTGTCAACTCGAGTGATCATTTTGATGTCTCGCAATTATCCGAGCCCGATTTTCAATGGAAACTTTTTTCGTTTTTGGTTTTTCCCAAAACAATTTAGCCTATATCAGTGACAAAGTACTGTTTGCGAATGGTTAATTTCGAAAAGGGCAATAGTTTTTATCATAAAATGTCACTAGGAATTTCCATAATCCCTAGAAACTTGAAATGAGTTCTTACTTCAACTGGAATTCTTAGAAATCGCCTCAAAACGATTATCATACAAAACTTGGAAATTTGTTCTAATTGGTTTTTAAATTGTAATTTCACCAAAAAGGCTTATCTAAACAATTTTATGATGAACACTTGTTAAGAACAATTAAAATTACCTAATATAATAAAAGGGTTTAATTAGGTATTACATTTTGGCAGTTACACTGAAATTTCTAGGTGAGTAAATATTTTCTGAAGGTAGTGTAGATGGCTTTCGGTATACTCATAACATCTTTAAACTCAAACTGGATTTTGTCTGCTTTCTCTTTGTATTTTTAATGTATTCTTTCGTGGTTATTTTTATTTATTTATTTTATATGCAAGAGCAGCATAGAAATCTAATTAAAATTTGTTTATTTTAAATTATCTTATTATTTTTTAGTCTCACCGGGTATTTAGGTAAATTGTTAGTTTAAATTATTGTTCTCCGAGAAAAACAGGTCCTAAGTAAGATGTGAAGGTATATTTTTTTTATCTGCATATAGACTATAATATTTGGTGAAGTGATTTATTTATAAAGAGGATTATACACGTAACAAGGTAAAAATAATACCCCAACTTTAAATACGCCCTGTATAAAAGATCGTCTATGTTTTCTTTTAAAAAGAAAAAATAAAATAATTGATATTTGTTATGTTATTTGTTTGCTAGAATATGATTTGTGTTTTTGTTACATTTGAGGAAATATGTGTTTTAAAAATGTGTCCTTAAAAAAATAATAATATACTGTGGTATATTTTGTTTTGCCGATTTGTAGGTAGAAATAATATTTTATTTATTCTAAAAACGCCTTCGAAAGGGACGATTATACCTAAATATTACCAAATAAAAGTTAATTTTTCTAAAAATATATATTTTTAATTTTACCCTAATTAAGGTCATCGACATTTCGGCGGCTTTTCAGATTTTTAAGTTAGCATCAATGAATTTTATTTTAATTTCTAACCTTAAATTTCTGTAATTTATCCGTTCGTAGATTTTTGACGAATTTAATTCGAGATCCTTGAGCAACTTTGGTAACAACGTCATATAATAGAGCGTGTTTTGAGCATAATTTAATATTCCGTGGCAAACAAAACCATTCTGAACTAGAATTTGCTGTACCATATTCAAAATAAATTATTTGCTCTTAGATATGATAACATACAGTCCCTGGCCAAATTATTAGACGCACTGCAAGATTTCATGTAAAATATTAATTACCGAGTGATATTGTACCGTTTTATTATTTTAAATTGATTTGTTTTTTATTTTTATATTATCCAATCAATTACCTATTTATTTGACATAAATAAAACAGCATTAATTTAGAAAAGCATAAGTTTATTAAGTTTTAAAGAAAAGTGAAATTAATGTTAGTAAAAGTCAATATCTAGTTGAGCCACCTTTAGCCGCTATCAAAGCTTTAATTCTGCGCGGCATGCTATCAATGCAAGATTGTACTGTCTCCTGCATTTGAGGATGATGTTTCCACACATAAATAATCTTTTCTAGGAGCTGGGTTTTGTTGGTAATCACATCTTTAGCCACTTCTCTTTTCATCAGCTCCCACACATTTTCAATGGGCTATTACCCGGCCAATCCAACAGAGGGATATTTTTTTCTGCCAAAAAGCTTTAACAGACCGAGCAGTGTGGCAGGGAGCTCCATCTTGCATGAAAGTGAATGGTTTGGAAACCATTCTCTGAGCTGCGGAATCAACCGATTTTGTAATACTTCTTTGTACTGATCTTGCCTCATTATTCCTTTGACGACGTACAGACTGACCAAATCATCACTTTGGTGGGATGTTTAACCGTCGGGACGACACAATCAGGATGAAACTTTTCTCCATGACGACGACGCACATACTGAGCTTTATTCTGCAAAATTTCGAATGTGCTTTCGTCACTGAAGCAGACCTGTCAAAAAATAGGAAAAATATATAAACTTCCATGTTTATTTGCTTTATTTAACTGAAAATGATAATAATGTATCAATTATTGATTAAATTGCTGTATCTTACCGATCTCCAGAAGTCCACATCTTTGTCTTGCCATTGTTTGGCCCACTTCAGGCGCTTTGCTTTCATTGCAGCTGTTAACTTGGGCTTCCTGGCGGGGCGACAGGCCTTAAAATCTAATTCTTTCAATTTTCTTCGAACAGTGCGCTCAGAAGCATTTACGCTAGCATCCTGGAGTTGTGATTTTATTACCTTTGTGGTAGCAAATCTGTTTTCTACACAAATTTTCTTCAAACATCTCTCTGACCGTGGAGTGAAAATTGGTTTCTACCGCATCTTTTCTTTCTTTTCGGGCTTAATTCCTTCCCTGACCAATTTTTTTTTTATGCGTCGTACACTAGCTTCAGAAACCTCCAATCTTCGTGATATTTCTCGGTTTGTAAATGTTTTCGCAATCACAAGATCGCCTTTTCTACCCATAATGAAAATAGTCCAATTACTTTTTTAAAACACTGCATACAAAATAAACTAATAACTGAGTAGTATAAAACTGTTAAACAAACAATCACAGTCCATAAAGCCACATAAACACGTCCGTACCTGACTCGATTCCGATCGCGACTGATACAGGTTTGTACTTTTTACGTTCATGTATCACTTTGTCAACACAGTGTCGCCATATGTTAAAAATAAATACAAATATGTAGTCTACAACAATTCTTTTAAATAAAAATCAATAATATTGTAGTTTAAATATACCATTATTGCATAAAAACTCTTAAGGAACATAAAATTACTAAAAAAAATACAGTGCGTCTAATAATTTGGCCAGGGACTGTAAGTTAAAAAAAACCCTTTTGTGCACATTTTGCCTTAGTTTTGTCTAAGAGTGTCAAAATTGTTAATAAGTAAAACCACTTAAAGATAATAAAGAAACAGAAAAAAAAAAATTACGATCAAAATAATATAAATACAGTGAAGTCTGCTTATAACGAACCCGTTTATAGCGAATTTCCGGTTTAAAACGAACTATTTTATAATGCACGAAAAAACTTCCATAAGATCAATGCAAATTTTTATCGATTATAACGAACTTCCGTATGAAGCGAACCAAATTTGGATGTTTTGTGTTCGTTTATAACGAACTTGCCACTCCTTGTGCTCGATGTCGCGCGACTTGATCTAGGGAATTCACCGAAACTCGCTGGGAACCCCTATTCTACTTGTTTCCGCCGCGTAGCTAGTTCGAGCAGTATTATTTTCAATTCACTTGTTGTATTATGCCGTTCTAATAAATATTTGATCAAAGTAGCAAAGTGAATGTTTAATTTTTTATTTTAAAATGAGTTATTCAAAAACGTAAAGCGTTTAATTTAAAAGTCAAACACGATATTATAAGAAAAATAGAAATTAGAGTTAAAACAAAGTGATGTTTGCAAACAGCTGAATTTAACTAAATCTATGGTTGCTACCATATGGAAGAAGAGGCAAGAAATCTTATCAAACTATGATAAAAGAAACTTTAGTTGTAAAAAAGTAAGAAAATCTACACATGACCAAGTCGATAACGGACTCCTTAAATGGTTTAGTCAAAAAGGACATGAACATGTTCCTATTTCGTCTTACTTTACAAGAGAAAGCTAGTGAATTGGGAAGGAAAATAGAGAACAGTTTAACCGTTCTAGAAGTTGGATTGAACGATTTAAAAAGCGACTTAATATTAGTGGGGGTAAGATAGTAGGAAAAACTGCAGGAATGGATACGATATGTTGTTGATCAGTGGTTGGCCAATGTATGGCCGGAAATTCGAGAAAGTTATGAATATGTGGACATTTTTAATGCAGATGAAACGGGTTTGTTTTACAAGATGGCACCTGATAAGATATTAAAGTTTGTCGGAGAGAATTGTGCTGGTGGAAAATTATCAAAACTAAGGATTACTGTGTTGGTAACTGCAAATATGTCTGGAACAAAGAAAAGAAAATTGTTGGTGATAGGAAAGTCCGCCAATCCCAGGTATTTTAAAAACAAACATTTACCAGTAAAGTACAAATCAAAGCCTGGATGACATAAGAAATTTTTAAACACGAACTGACCGAATGGGATAAAGAAATAAAATTCACAAACAGAAAAATATTACTTGTGATTGACAACTGTCCAGCGCACCCTGAAGTTGATCTACAGCAAATAAAATTGGTTTTTATGTCTCCAAACACAAGTGGTGCAAAGCTCCAGCCTATGGATCAAGGTGTGATATATTCTTTAAAATAGCATTATAGAAAGATTTTACTTATGAAAATGTTAGAGACGATCGATAAAGGTAACATTTTTTTCTGTAACTCTCTTGGACGCTATATACTTTATCCATATGGTTCAATAAAGAGTCAGTAGAGAAACCTTTGCGAACTGTTTTAAGCATGGCGGATTTTTAAGGAAGGAATGTAGATATGACTTAGATGATGAGCTACCGTTGACTCAGTAGATTAAAAAACATCGAGAAGATCCTACTGATTGTCTAGAATTTGTTTACGATACTGACATTCAACAAAGTACAGTGGAAATCGAGATTAAAAATGTTTAATCACTTTAATTTTGAAGAATATGTATGTGCGGATAATGAATTAATAACGAGAGAAACATTAACTGATGATCAAATTGTGACATCAGTGACTTCTGGAAAGAGTTTAAGCGATAATAACGACGAAGATGAGTTTGGAGAAGGAGATAATATTTATGTTTCATCCATTTCAGAAATGACTAAGAAAATGACTGAAACTCACAATTTTTTGGGATCTCGTAAAGTTCCTGAACATACAGTGACTCACAGCTTAAATGATGGAGTTGCTATAAGAAAAGACTAACTGGTCTCAGTGCCTCTTTATTTATTTGGAAAAAACAACTTATTGAAATTAAATTAGTAAAGAGTCTTCTTAAAAAGTATGAATTACTTTTTGTCTTAAATATGCCTTACTTAATTAACAATAAATAATTAATTAAATTATATGAGATTTTAACGTCACAGCTTAAATGATGCAAAATTCAATATACCAAAATTATTAGAGAAAACAAACTGTAGAATTTGAAATAAGCCTGCTAATATTTGGTCGGGCCTCCCTCATTATCAATAACGGCTTGTAATCTTCTGGACATTGATTCAACTAACTTTCTAGTATACTCCGGGGAAATAGTGTTCCATGCTTCAGTAATTTTTACTTTTAATTCAGTTTTATTTGATATTGGGGCACTATTTAATTTATTTTGTAATGTCAGCCACAAATGTTTCAATTACATTTAAGTCTGATGACTGGGCTGGTGTTTTAATAACATTTGGACAGTTGTAAAGCAACCAACTGCGGACTCGAAATGACGTGTGCTTTGGATCATTGTCGTGATAGAACCGATAATTGTTTTCAAAATCTAATTTTTGGGCACTAGCGACGAGATGCTACCTTAGTATATCCAAGTACACATATTGGTTCATATTCCCTTCGACGAAATGCATGTTACCTACACCTGCAGATGACATACAGCCCCATAACATCACTCCACCTCCACCGTGCTTTACCGTAGCTTTCATATTTTTCAATTTTAATTCTTCGTTAGGCTTTCTCCACACTGATATTTTTCCATCGGACCCAAATAAGTTTATTTTGGTCTCATCAGCAAATATTACTGAATTCCAGAAGTTCAAGTCTTTATTGATATGCTCTCTGGCAAATTCCAATCTCACGCATCTATTTCTTTCGCCAATGAAAGGCTTATTTCTAGCAGTTCGACCATGTAAATTATTATTTCGCAAGATCCGTCGAACTGTTTCGGGGTTACACCTTTTTCCAAACTCTCTTTCCACCTCGGCGCACAACTTTGGCGCACTTTTTTTTGGATTATTTGATACCTCTCTTAAAATCCATCTTTCTTCACGTTCATTGAAGATCTTATTTGGAGCCAACCTTGACTTATTCTCGACTCTATTTTCATTCCGGTAACGTTCAATGATATGCTGAACAGTTGACGGACATTTATTTACCATTTTGGCTATGTCTCTTTGGCTGTATCCACTCCTGTAATGAGTAATAATTAAATTTCTCTCAGAAATTGTAGTTCGACGACCCATTCTTAAACAATTTCGTTTTATTGAATGAAAAAATGTCAAACTAAACAAAAAACAATTGCACTCAGAAATCAAAGCAACGCCGCCTTCGTAAATTTCAAAATGCGATAAGTTTTGACCCCTGTTGTTATTTTGCATCATTTAAGCTGTGACGTTAAAATTGCATATGATTTAATTAATTATTTATTGTTAATTAAGTAAGGCATATTTAAGACAAAAAGTAATTCATACTTTTTTAGAAGACTCTTTACTAATTTAATTTCAATAAGTTGTTTTTTCCAAATAAATAAAGAGGTACTGAGACCAGTTAGTCTTTTCTTATAGCGACTGCATCATTTAAGCTGTGAGTCACTGTACATAGAGTGATTTTTGTGACCTTGAGAATTATATAAAAACCATTTCTTCTTCAAGTAAAATTGTACATACGAAAATTACCAATTTTATTGTATAAGCTACGTATTTTAATGTTTTCGTTTATACTCGTATATGTACCAACACACATAATAATAACTTTAGTATGTCTTGTTTTATTTTCCTTTAAACGTCTTCTTTTAATTTAATAATTATTATTATTCATTTTTCTAAGCATTAGCGCCTAATCTTCGGATATAGCGAACCATTTTTAGTGATTTTATGGAGTTTGTTATAAACGGACTTCACTATCGTATAAAACAATTATTTGTTTTATACGATTATCACGCGAATACATTTTTTTGACATATCATAGAAAATTAGGGTTAGGATTTGCCGCGCGAACATAGAATATACGTCGTGATGTCTCATCAGAAGTCGTCGAATTCCATGAGTCGACCATTTTTTTTAATTTAAAATCGCTGCACTTCCATAAAAGTGATCGCCTCTCAACCATAGAGATATTATTAGAATAGAGCAAGTAGAAGCGTGGCGCTCATGGAACGAGAAAGAAATAATAGGTGCCATTCTGTCTCTCTTACTCGGCGCACGCCCGCCATACTAAGTTCGAGTGCGCACCCGTGCGAGAAGGGTATTCGTATTCTTCGTTAGCTTTGATAGGGGAGACAGAATAACTTATATTATCTCTTTCTCTTTTTTAACGACGCTTAGAGCAGGCTGTATACTTTACCTCCTCTATTCTAATATCTCTATGCTCTCCACACGTTGCCGGGATGTATCGTATCTACGGTCGCACGTAGTCCTAACCTTAACTTTTTCCGACACGACAAAGAAACATGTTTATATGTTTATTAATACCAAATTATAGTAAATTTGCGCTTTATTGTTATGAGAAGTTTTTTTTCGCTTCAGAAACTGGATTTTTTTTTTACGCACAGCATACACGCTGTAAGGGAAATCCCTAAAGCTCTACAGGAGCGACGCGTGTGCGGAAAAAGCGATTCACGTTAAACTTGAAGCGCTCTAAATTGTACTCGGTACTACCACAGTCCTGGCAAATCATTCCCCACAAAAAAGACTTCCCTGGAAAGGGTTGTACCAGGAGTGACAAGCTGAACCTCATACGGATGTGAAGCGTGTATTCCTAGCATGCACCACTTTAGGAGGAATCAAGCAGGCTACATCCATCGAACACTTTCCATGAAAATACTTGGAGAATAGGCTCATGGCGCCAAACATTCTTTGATGTTTCAAGATTGCTTGTAAGTTCTGGCGGTCCAGTCAGGCGAACATCTCTCTTCTGAATAAAATCCAACAAATACATTGTATATTTGGGAGCACAGCTGCAAACATGGAAGCGGTATTCCATCGTTACTCGAATTTGAACTTTGTACAGAATTAACAGTTGTTGTGGTGTGTAAAGCTTTCCAATTCGAAATAATATTCCCTGCTTTTGAGAAGCTCTTTTTTTCCATGCTGCAATATGATCATGCAAGACAGATTTGCTCCTAAATTAACGCCGGGCAAATTGAGTGACTATACTAGAAGAATGGAGTGCCTCGACATAACTATGACGGATTCAGTAACGGTAATTGTTTTTAGGAGAAACTACTGCCTGGGTTTTTATTGTAGCGTTAAATTCTACGGGGCAATTTTGACCTCAAGATAAACTTTCTTCTACGTCTTTGTTAAGTTGAACGACCTCCTGCTGTCTGTGAATATTTCCCGTGAGTAGCGCCGATGTTCAAGCGTTCCAAGTGAATAAAGAAATAAGTGTACTGTCATCTGCAAAGCTATAGTTTGGATGCCTGGTCCTTTTCAGCAGATCGTTAATGTCAGTTAAAAAATATAGTAGGAAACAGTATGGGGCTTTGGGGCACAACGACATTGATAGTGAAGGTATTAGAAATAAATACGTCGACTGCTACTCATAAAGAACACTCTCTGAGGAAACAAGGAAGCTATAAATAAGACTTTTTAAACATAACAGTATAGCTAAGCCAAAAATCCGTCTTGCCAAACAGTGTCGAATGCCTTAGATATATCAAGTGCAACAACTCGAGATTCTCCAAAGTGTTAAATTGCGTTGTTTCAAACATGTTGTTGTAAGCGACCGTTGCTTTACTGGTTTGTAAGTCGATCAAAAATAACACGTGATAAAACGTCTAACTTTTTATTAAGTACATACTTATTAGCTTGGTATGAATGTAATAATATTCGTGCTCGTAATAACAATATTTGATACTTTATGTTATTGTTAATAATAATGCCTTTTATGTCTTTTGTTAATTAACTAAGAATAATAATAATGCAATAATGTGAGGTAATGTAATATAATGTAATGTCCCCTCTAGCTGACTGCCTGGTATTTTATACGTTTACTTCTCTAAAATTTACCATAGGCCTACTCTTAAGTTTAACTAACAAATATGTATCTATCATCCTAATGATTACAGAGTTTGGAGACTTTTCGGCGCCATCAAGAAGTTTACAAAGATAATAATTAGTTGTAGAAAGTAGTTGTTTTACTGAGCTATTAGTAAGTGTACATAGTGTATTTTTATCGAGAATTGGTTGTTGTTAAACATAGTTTTTTTTGTTTGTATTAAACTCTTAGGCGTAGCTAAAGAGCTAAACAATATAGTAATATAATAATAAAAAATAGTTGGTTTACAAGAATGTATTACATAAGTTAGAAAATCTCCTGTCGATCTTTGCTTACGAAAGCCAATTTTTCTACATATTTAAAAAAGATAAAATTATTCGAACATTTATGAAATAGAAATTACAAGAATACAAATTTTCAGGTTAAATTTTAGAATAAAATTCGTCGTTAACAAGCTAAGAATTATAAAAATACCCAAAAGAAATCTCGAAAACACTTCAGATGTGTCGATGGTGACACCGAGTAATGTTTGTATATACGAGGCTGGTTTGAAAAGTCCGTGCAAAAATAAAAACTACTTATGTTTGGGGTAAACCTTTTTATATTGATGTTCTAGTTTGTTGATCCCTTCCGAATAAGAGGATTTGTCCAAGTCTGCAAAATATCTATTAGTGTCTTCAATCACCTCCTCGTTTGAATAAAATCTTTGTCCCGCCAGCCATTTCTTCAAATTGGGGAACAAATAGTAGTCCGAGGGAGCCAAGCCTGGAGAATAGGGGGGATGTGAAACGAGTTGGAATCCTATTTCCATTAATTTTGCGACCACAACTGCTGAGGTGTGTGCTGGTGCGTTGTCGTGATGGAAAAGGACTTTCTTGTGGGCCAATCGCGGGCGTTTTTTCTTGCAGCTCGGTTTTCAAACGGTCCAATAACGATGAATAATATTCACCTGTAATAGTTTTACCCTTTTCCAGATAGTCGATGAGGATTATCCCTTGCGAATCCCAAAAGGCAGTCGCCATAACCTTTCCGGCCGAAGGAACGGTCTTTGCCTTTTTTTGGTGCAGATTCCCTCTTGGTAACCCATTGTTTAGATTGTTGTTTGGTCTCAGGACTATAGTAATGTATCCATGTTTCATCCACAGTGACGAAACGACGCTTAAAGTCCTCCGGATTCTTCTGGAACAGCTGCTAACCATCCTTGCAACACTTCACACGATTCCGTTTTTGGTCAAGCGTGAGCGATCGCGGCACCTATCTTGCGGATAGCTTTCTCATGTCCAAATGTTTATGCAAAATATTATGTACCCGTTCAGTCGAGATGCCCACAGCACTAGCAATCTCACGCACCTTAACTCTTCTGTCATCCATCACCATATCATGGATTTGATCAATGATTTCTGGAGTCGTAACCTCCACAGGCCGTCCAGAACGTTCAGCGTCACTTGTGCCCATATGGCCAGTCCGAAAATTTTGAAACCACTTATAAACTGTTCTAATCGAAGGTGCAGAGTCACCATAATGTTTATCAAGCTTCTCTTTAGTCTCCTGAGGCGTTTTGCCTTTCATAAAGTAATGTTTAATCACCACACGAAATTCTTTTTCGTCCATTTCTTGAAAATCACTCGACTTCCTTGATTCACACGAATGCCAAACACAAAGAAATAGACCAATATGGCTGAAACTTGGTGTGCGTTCATTCAAGAGATGCTACTAACTAAACATGACCTCGATACTCGCCTGTGGTGCCATCTCTCGGACTTTGCACGGACTTTTCAAACCAGCCTCGTATTATCGCTTTGAAAATAGGTATCTATATATGGTAGAAAATGACCTATGGAATACTACTTGACACAGTGTCGCACTACTTTCGAGTGATTGTTTCGAGTCAATATCATATCATGGATGGCATTTCACACATATTTACGACCAAAATGACGTAAAAATTATAAATGACAAGACTTGAATTGACGTCTGTCCGTAACGAACACTGGGAAACAGTTACTTACTTGTTCTCATTAATATTAAATTACAGCTCGATACCAGGCTATCATTATTAGAAGATATAATGATCACTGGTTTTAATTTTTTTTAATAAAAAAATTAGTTTTTTAGCTGTCTAAATTAATGGGTAACGAGTAAATATTATAACTACTTAAGAGTTTTTGTTAGGTCATCATTTTGACCGAGATTCGATTCTCTTCATTTTTGGCTAATGTTTCTACCAACTCGGCTACAAGGGACTACGAATTTATTTTTACCAGTCGGCAATACTTCATCCCAACCATTGCTTTCATATTCGACCAGTTCGTCTAATCTGATTATGGTAAATTGACGAAATGTCTAAAATTGAAACAATTAAAAACTCCGTGACGTAGTTGTAGATGACTCCCCGAAAAAAATATATTTAATATTCCTTGTGGATACTGGAACTGAGAAAGACGCTCATATATGTGTAATGGCTCACAATTTTAGTCATAGTGTCTACTTTCGAATGGTACCTGGCCTTTTAAAAAATTCAATGCGACAGACGCAACATGGCTGCTAAACTTATAATATTTAAACAAAAAAAAATACATTTTTATATTAAAAAACGAATAACGTCAAAAAAAATTTTGAAAATTCATATTCGGGGGTTTCCGAAGGTACTGAATTCATTTCTGCGATTAGTTTTTGATTGCACACCCTTACAAGAGATGAAGAAAGGGGTTGGGAGTAACTAATTATCAAAATTTGTAAAAATTTAGTTCTGCAGATGGGGGAATGGCAATTTAAGGTTTTTTTTTTTGTTTTTCATTTTATATTTTTAAGGGGAATTTCAAATTCGTATCCCTTATAAAGGTGCAAAATAGGGATTGGGGTGAAATATTGACATAATTATGTTTTATTGTGTCTGGAATTAAAAATTTTTTATCAGAGGTTTTCGAGGACATTTATATTGACTCTGATATCAGTTTTATACTTTTCTACCCTCGGAGAGGTAGAAAGGAGCGAAATTTTTACAAAATTAGGAATTTTTCTTTTTGGAATTGAGGGCTTGTTCTTTGCTGGAGTTTTTAAGAATGCCAATTTTGACTTTGACATTAGTCTTATAAATTCTCCCCCTTACAGAGTCCACATTTTCATCCCTGCAAGGAATATCAAAGTTAGAAAAGTACATCTTCAAAAAACCTTGATAAAAATTTTTTAAATCTGAACACAAAAATTCCTGATGACGTCAAAATTTCGTCCCTACCCTTATTTTCAGACAAAACCGTTATTTTCACCTCTCCGAGGGCAAAAAAGTATAAAACTCACATCAGAGTCAACATAAGCGTCCTCGAAACCTCTTACAACAAATGTTTTATTCCAGATACAATAAAACATAATTATGTCAATATTTAATCCCCAACCTCTATTTTTCAGCTTTATAAGGAGTATTTGAAAAGTACCCTTAAAAATATAATTAGGAACATAAGAAACCTTAAATTTCCATTCCCCAATCTGCAGAACTAAATTTTTACAAATTATGATAACACAGCCCCACAAAAAAAAAAGTGGGGTATACTTTTGATGCGATATATCAGATCCGTAGTATTTTTGCCCGCTGATCACGATCTGACGTCAGAATATCGCCATCACATCTCAATTTTTCTCTAACCTCAAAAAATAGGTAAAAATTAGTAAAAATTAAGAAAAATATACTCCTAAAAAATTGATTCAAGCTTTTTCATGAATCCAAAGATGTATTAATATGTATTCGGACACGCTAAGCTAATATTCATCGGTTGGATTGAGCCATACAGTTCTGTTTTCTTTCTAACCTCAATAAATCAGACAGATATAGTGCTTCTCGAATGCAAAAACGAATTCAAATTAAAATTCAACCGATCCTTACCAAATTTGGTACACGGGGATTTTTTGGGTCGCTGATCACGAATCTGAGGTTGGATTTGCAAAATTCAAGAAGGCAGATGTTTTCGCGCCATTTTGAACGCCGAGAAAATTCATCGGTCGATTTTTATTCTTCTACCTGCATCCAGGGCACCTCCACGTGGTGACGGTGTTACTCCACTAGCCGGCAGAGTCCCTGGATAACGGCTTAGATGCCGTCATGGTAGGTAGAAGAAAGAGAATTACGATGCAGGGACTCGGAAACCCAGTATCGGCGGTTGGTCAGGGTGGGAAAGCGGGCCCGCAGCCGTCGTCATCCAGCGACCGTAGCTCTTCATGTGTGGGTGACTTGGCTCATGTAGAGTATAATGCTACAAGAAAACGGTCTCACGGTACAAGGACTTTTCATAAGTGCGATAAAAACAGTGATTCATTTTGTTATATTTCCTGTCAACACGTATTGAGTAAAATGGGGTCACCGATAACGGATAAGATTAAAACCTTATATAAGGATTGTTTTAACATTGAAATACAGCACCAGGATACAGATTGGGTTCCCCACATCATTTGCAGTTCTTGCAAAATAATGTTTGTACATCAATAAGAAGGCGATTAAATATTCCAGACCAGCAATATGGAATAGACCATACAGTGAAAATGATTGCTACTTTTGTATGAATGGTGTATCTAGGCATAACCGAAAAAATAAAAGCACTATTACTTATAACGATGTTTCGACAGTAACAAGACCAACTAAACTAATTCCGCCTCCTGAACCACTTGATGCTGATGTTATGGAAACAAATGATTTCACCTTATCAGTTCATGCCGAAAACATTGAGACTGTCGAAAAAGATTCAAACACTGTTACTAATGAATGTTCTAGTGACAACCTATCATATACTAGTAACACAGATAAAGAATTTCTACCATACAACCGTAAACCAGAACCAATACTCGTATCACAGTCAGAACTTAGTGATCTAGTCAGAGATTTAGGCTTATCCAAAGATGGTTCAGAGCATCTTGCTTCCTTTTTAAAGAAAAGACATTTACTTAAGCCAGAAGCTACGATTTCTTATTATAGAAACAGAGATGAAGAATTTCGAAAATATTTCACAATGGACGAGGAATTGTCACTTTCATATTGTACCGATGTAAAAGGTCTAATGGATGAATTTCAAAATAACTCATACGATCCTGAAGAATGGAGACTGTTCATTGATTCTTCTAAACGGAGCATTAAGGCAGTTTTGCTGCATAATACCAACGTTTACGCTCCCATTCCGATTGCTCATTCCACAGTTATGGAAGAGCAATATGAAAAAATGAAGCAGCTTTTGATAAAAATAAAATGTGCTGATCATAACTGGAAAATTTATGGAGATCTGAAAATTGTAACAATATTGCTTGGCCAACAGTCAGGGTTTACACTTTATCCCTGTTATAAATGTCTGTGGAATAGCAGAGACAGGGAACGTCATTATAAGAAAAAAATTTGGCCAACAAGAGAATCGTTCACTCCTGGTGAAAATAATGTATTGTTTCCACCATTGGTAGATCCAGGAAAAGTTCTTATTCCCCCGCTTCACATTAAGCTTGGACTTATGAAGCAATTCACGAGAGCATTAGATACAAACGGCCCATGTTTCAAATATTTGCATAAAAAATTTCCGAAATTTTCTGAAGCTAAAATTAAGGCAGGCGTATTTGACGGGCCACAAATAAGAAAATTGTTTCAAGATTCATTATTTGTTACTAAAATGAATAAAGTTGAAAAAGCTGCTTGACTTAGTTTTAAAGAAGTCGCAACAAACTTTTTGGGAAATAATAAAAGTCCTAAGTACAAAGAAATAGTCGAGAAAATGGTAAAAAATTTTCAAACATTAGGTTGCTTAATGAATCTAAAATTACATTTCCTGGACTCCCACATCGATGATTTTCCAGATAATCTTGGTGACTACAGTGAGGAGCAAGGGGAACGTTTTCACCAAGATCTGAAAATCATAGAAAATCGGTATCAAGGACGATGGGATGACCATATGCTAGCGGAATATTGCTGGTCGCTAAAAAGAGAAACAAGTCCTCAAAAGCGTTTGGGCAGAAAGCCTTTGAATAGGTCATTCGCGGAAAAAAGAACAAGATACAGCCAAAAAAAGGAAAGTTAGGCGCGGGTCTAACCTTCGCAATTCTAGGGCTTAAGGGTCTACTATTTGAGAGTATATGGTTTAAAAGTCATGGTTTTGAGTTTATTGGGTCTCATTTTTAAAGTTACAGGGTTATTGAGGTCTATTTTTTGAGGTTACAGGGTGTGGAAGTCTAAGGTTTCAGGGTTTAGGGTTTAAGAGTAGCAGGTTTGAGGATTCCCCAACTGTATACCAAATTTGGTAGGAATCGGTTGGTTTTCAAAAATTTTGTCCGCCATCTTGGATCCGCCATTTTGAATTTTGCAAATCCGACCTCAGATTCATGATCAGCAACCCAAAAAACCCCCGTGTACCAAATTTGGTAAGAATCGGTTGAATTTTAATTTGAGTTCGTTTTTGCATTCGAGAAGCACTATATCTGTCTGATTTATTGAGGTTAGAAAGAAAACAGAACTTAATCCAACCGATGAATATTAGCGTAGCGTGTCCGAATACATATTAATACATCTTTGGATTCATGAAAAAGCTTGAATCAATTTTTTAGGAGTATATTTTTCTTAATTTTTACTAATTTTTACCTATTTTTGAGGTTAGAAAAAAATTGAGATGTGATGGCGATATTCTGACGTCAGATTCGTGATCAGCGGGCAAAAATACTACGGATCTGATATATCGCATCAAAAGTATACCCCACTTTTTTTTTTTGTGGGGCTGTGTAATTAGTCACCCCCAACTTCTGTTTCCATCCCTTGTAAGGGTGCAAAATCAAAAATTAACCGCAGAAATGAATTCAGTCCCCTCGAAAACTCCCGAGTAAGAATTTTCAAATTTTTTTTGACATTATTTTTGATATAAAAATATATTTTTTTTCTTTAAACATTATGAATTTAGCCGCTATATTGCGTCCGCCATATTGAATTTTTTAAAAGGCCAGGTAGCATTTGAAATTTTACACCGAAGGAAAATTACCAAATGATGTGCAAAATATTTTCTAGTTCTGAAGAAGCAGTAACAGTTAATGTTTGAAATAATTTAATATGTATTCTATAATTTTTGCTTAATTTTGATGCATGAATAAATGCAAAAGGTCTTTTGATATTACGTGGGTAAATCAAATATAAACGGTAATTTTTTTTTATACGTTTATTGAATAACCTTATACACAAATCATTGATTTAACATTTTTCAATATAGTCTCCTGCGTGATCTACACACTTTTGCCACCGATTTGGAAGTTTCCGCATTCCCTGGTCATAAAAGGTTTGAGGGCGGGTTGTAAGCCAATTGCGCACGTGTTCCTCGACTTCTTCATTGCTTCCAAATCGCTATCCTCCCAGTGATTCTTTCATAGGCGCAAACAAAAAATAGTCACAGGGGGATAAGTCAGGGCTATAAGGAGGGTGCTCAAGGGTTTCCCAGCCCATTTCTTCCAGTGTATCCCTTGTCAAAGCCGCAGTGTAAGGCCTGGCGTTGTCCTGGAGGAGAATGACATCTCTGATGGGCATGTCCCGTCTTTCTTTCGATAGGCGGCTTTTGCCAACCGTAACAACTGGCAGTAGTAAACCGCATTCACCGTACGTTGATCGTGCAGGAAATCGATCAGTAAAATTCCCCTAGAGTAAAAAAAATCGTTGCAAGGACTTTTCCAGCAGAGAGACGAGTTTTGGCCTTCACTGGGGAACCTTCATTCTTTCTTCGCCACTCCTTACTTGCCATTTTGGACTCGGGAGTGTAGTGATGCACCCAAGTCTCATCACATATCACTATGCCCTTTAAAAAGGCCTCCCCTTCTTGCTGAAATCGATTCAGAAGCCTTTCAGCGATCTCCGACCTGACCTGTTTTTGGTTTCCAGTCAACAACCTTGGAACCCATCGAGCAGTAATTTTTCTGAAACCGAGTCGATTAGTAATTATGGATTGAACACTTCCATAGCTGATACCCACTTCTGAGGAAATTTCTTCAACGGTTAATCGGCGATCACCTTCGATAAGGTGTCTAATGTCTCGGATGTTGTCATCTGTAAGGCTTGACCTAGGGCGTAGATCATGACTTTCGTTTTCAATCCGTTCTCGTCCGCCCTTAAATTCTCTCGCCCACGTATACACACGATTCTGAGACAGTGTACTGTCCCCAAACTGTGCCTTCAAACGGGTTAAAATTTCTGACGGTTTAACGCCTTCATTGGTTAAAAACTTGATGATAATACGTTGCGCAACAGACGAAGGTACCTCTTGCTCGGTCATGGCTGTAATGACGACAAAGACGAGTTGGCGCGCGCACCCATCCGGTTCCCCCACTCCTCACAAACCAAAACATCTACTCCACACAACATCATCTAGCTAAGAACTGCATTCTAAGAAGAATAGCAAAATTACCGTTTATATTTGATTTACCCACGTACTATTATGATTCCTTCGTTAAAAATTAATAAGTTTTTTCCGAGAGTCAGCGTTATAACGAACAACCGCATGAATTCAGCTGAAAAGTATAAATATTTAGCTCTATTTAAAAAAAAATAACTCGATTATCTTTATTCATTTCCGAAATATGAATAAATGAAAAGTTCTGTACATAAATATTCAACTAGCGATTATTCGCAAAATAATTGAAGTATTGCAAAAAAAAAATTTAGGTACTAAAAAGGTACTCGTGCCTCTATCGAAAAACATAGTTTTCTTTAAAATCTGAGAAAAAAAATTTTCAGGGGGCCCATTTTACTTATTTCGACTCATAAACTACTAAAACGAATTTTAGGTCTTCTAGCTCAGTTGGGTGAAGCGTTTGCCACGAAAATTCGAATCTGTGTCAGAGTAGTGAATGTTCAATTAAAATCAAAATGTTTTAATAATTGCTTTAATCACATGGATTTTTTTCTTCTAGCAGGTGAAAATGTATCGTCAAAAAATGAGATTAGGCTAAAACACAACACACACTAAACCCGCATACACATACACATGGCCACAAAAGAAAAAGTCCGTCGTAGCAAAAGAGGTTTGGAATCATTGGAAAAATCGTGCTGGCAGTTATAGAAATGGTCATTATAAAATCACGTATGATAAATTTTGATGAAAAATATCGAATATTAGATGCAGGAACATTTACAAACGAATTTTAAGTTTTATTTACATATATTTTAATTGAAATTGACATTCAGTAGATAGGGGAAACTTAATACTTCCACAAGTAGCTTCATCTACTGGTAAATGTTCTTGTAAGTAGTAAAACTAACTTTAAATGCAACTCTTGAATCAGTATTCATTCCTGAAACATTAAAAATACACAATAAAAGGGGCGTTCGATCAGTTATCTGACTAGGCTTAAAAAAACTATTCTTGACACCCACCAGAAACCCAGTGATTGATTTATTTAAGGAGGTAGGGCGCATTGACTACCTAGGTTATTTAGCGCCCGAGAGTGTTGGGGATTATCCTCTGAAGTTGATGTCTTAGAAATTCGTCGATTTGTTTGTGGATGAATTTATAGGTAAGGATGACAGATTTCAAATTAGAAGGTATACGATGTTTGTTCCGTAAATCAGAGAAGTGATGTGCTTCAAAGATGTGCTCTACTGTGAGAGGGGAGAGACAAATGGAACAGATGGGAGGATATTCCTTGTTAAGCAGGTGAAAGTGGATCTGAGAAGTGTGTCCAATGGCCAATCTTCTAACTGTAGTATTTTCCTTTCTGTTCAGTGAGAGATGATGTAGAGGGAGATGAACATCTGACTTTTAAATATATAATAAAAGACTGTTTTTAGTCAATTTTCCACTGGTTTATTTAAATTGCGATGACGCGTTTCGCTGTTGATGCAGCTTCTTCAGATCTACATTTTACACTGTCTGGACAGTGTAAAATGTAGATTTGAAGAACCTGCATCGACAGCGAAACGCGTCATCGCAATTTAAATAACCAAGTGGAAATGACTAAAAACAGTCTTTTATTATATATTTATAATGAATTTCCATCAAGAAGAAGCTACAACCATCCAAAATCTGATTTTTACCTCTCAGAGCTTGTTACTAGTGTCCTCAAGATCCCACTGTAATTGAAAGAGTTTTCTAAATTCATGTGATAAGAAATTAATATAGTCCCCTAGGGTGATTTTCGCCCTGGTACCTGATAGGCTGGCATTTTTGGCTAGGGCGTCAACTTTATCATTGCCTGCTATGCCAGAGTGGCTCGGTATCCAGAATAGGATGAAATAGGATTGATTCCTAGCAACATATAAGAGGTTCATGATTTGTCTGAAGTCTGGTTTAGCTTGCTTGATGGCCAGTGACATCGTCAAGGTTGTAAGGATTATACTATGAACCGTGCCAGTTGCAATACCCAGTTTATGCTGTATAACACTGACCTCAATATGCTGAGCTTGTAAAATCATTGCCTCCACTTTTAGGCATATTTGCTTTGAAGGCCGCCCTAAAAAAATCCATTCCATGAACCATTTACTTAAATCGCTTGATCTAAAACTTGTCTTGATAATATGGTCATAATTAGAGACCGGATTATATGCATTTGCATATTTTCATATGCATTTTGCATATTTAGACCATTCTCACCGATTATTGCATATTTTACCCAAAATCTAGTAATGATACATATTTTCTCTATATTTACAATATTTCTCGGTATTACTAGGCAATTGAATTGCTCAGGGTATTGTTAATGTCGCCGTCTGGAACCGATCTTATCGCCGGAACATTACCTGCAATAGTCTAAACATCGATTAGGTTATAGTGCCAAGGGAATACCCAAAATTACGACGGTATTTTATTCCTTTGTTTCTTAGTCGGGATATTAAGTGATAAGTAGTTAGTTTCTAAGAATATTTGTTTGAGCGTAGATCAAATAAACAATTTTTCTCGAAGACGAATTTTTATTTTAAAACAAGATATCAGTTTTAACATTATTGTTGACGCGCTTGCATCAGTGTAGTCTTTTTGCAATTGTTAACGTGTTGTGTTAAAGTTTAACGTGTACCATGCAACCCGCAAAAAAAAGTGCCTCTTCGTGGGTAGCTGATTATCCTGGAACATTTACATACGACGGAAATATTGTCGAGTTTGCGAGAAAAATGTTTCGTGCACAAAAAAGTTTCAAATTGACCAGCATGTCAAGACAAGTCTTCATATCGCAGGATTGCAAAAAAAGGCCCACGACAACAACTTATAACAGCAGCAAGTAGCAGTGATTCCACTTCTATAGGCAAACAAAAAAAACACTTTAGCATGGATTTATGTGAAGTATTGCTTGCAAGTAATATTCCTCTCCACAAACTTACAAATCCTACATTCAAAGATTTTCTGCGAAAATATTGCTTGAATCAAAAAATACCAGACGAATCAACACTGCGTAAAAATTACATACCAACAATTTACCAACATATTCTGGAAGAAATACGTAATGAACTTAAGGATGACATTTGGATTTCAGCTGATGAAAACTACCGACAGTTGTGGTCGCTATATTGCGAATTTAATTGTGGGTGCATTAAGATTAGAGCCTTCTTCTTCCTATTTGGTGGCCTGCAAAGAATTTGACAAGACAAATCATTCTACGATCGCCAGATTTGTGAATGAGAGTATTAAAAAAATATTTCCTGAATCTTCTGCAGATGAAAGAGTTGCTCTTAGAGGCTGCTCCCTATATGATCAAGGCAGCCAAAGTCCTCGCAAGTATTTTTATCCAAATTTAATTCATGCGACGTGCTTTGCTCACGGAGTCCATCGACTCGCTGAAGAAGTACGATCCACGTTTGGAAATGTAAATAAACTGATTTCATCAGCAAAGAAAGTGTTTCTTAAGGCACCTGCTCGCAATAACGCCTATAAAGAAAAACTGACAAATGTGCCTTTACCTCCCGAACCAGTGGTAACTCGATGGTGAACATGGATTGAAGCTGTACTATTTTACAATGAACATTTCGAGGCCATCAAAGGTGTAGTAAATGACTTCGATAGTGCAGAGGCTATGGCAGTTCGTCAATCCAAGGAAGCATTTAACGATTCTGATATTAAAAAACACAGCTCTGATTAGCACTCACTTTTCTCACATACCTGCGGGTATTAAAAAGCTTGAAACTCGAGGTTTGGCGTTGACCGAATCAATTCAAAAAGAAAAGTTTGAAAACATTTTGTGCAATATCCCAGGCTTTGAACCATTGTGTCAAATTGATAGTTTTATTAATGGAACGGGTGAACTTTTGCCAGAAACAATAAGTGCTGACATAGCACCCAAATTTAAATACTGCCCAGTTATCTCAGTGGATGTGAAACGGTCTTTTTCCACTTATAAAAATATTTTAAGTGTTCGAAGACATAATCTTACTACCCAACATTTGGAACAATACCTTATTGTTTACGTGTACAAGAATACAATTGTTAAATAATTTTTAAAAATGTTAAATAATTGTTAATTAATGGGATTATCACTGGATGACGATACTACATTGTACACGCTTTCATTGGCAGACGACCAGGTAGTAGTCGCTCAGGATATCGATGATATGGAATACATGACACGAAAACTTATGGAGGAATATGACAAATGGGACCTAGAAGTCAATATTAAAAAGACCGAGTACATGTGCGTCGGAGGACAACAGCAGGACTTGAAACTGGCCACAGGACACACCATCAAACACTGTGCCAGTTATAACTATTTGGGAACGAGAATATCTAGGAACGGAACACTGGAAGAAGCAATATTCGAGAGGAATATCCAAGGAAGAAAAGCGATTGCAATGCTTAATAGTATACTATGGGACAAAAACATAACCATTGAAAATAAGAAGAGAATTTACAACTCAGTAGTGAAAAGTATAATAACTTACAGCTCCCAGGTGTGGCCATTGAAGGAAAGAACTGAAAAAAATACTAAAAGCTACAGAAATGGATTTCTGGAGACGAGCAGCTAGAAAATCCAGAAAAGACCGCATACCAAATAACACGATAAGACGAGCTTTAGAAATAAAGCACGATATAGTGGACGAAATCAGAACCCAACAGTTGGTCTGGTACGGACATGTACAGAGAATGTCACAAGACCGACTGCCTAAAAAGATTTTAAATTGGAACCCTCATGGAAAAAAAAGAGGAAGACCACGCCAAAGCTGGAGAGCAGGAATCAACAAGGAAGTACTGGAGAGAGATCTGGAGGAGGAGGGATGGAGAAACCGGGAAGAGTGGAAATTAGGCATCGGAAGACGGAAGACGTTATAAAACCGATTGATATATATATATATATATATATATATATATATATATATATATATATATATATATATATATATATATATATATAAATTTAAACATCGTCGATAACTTGTTAATTTTATGCTGATTTTGAAATAAAAAACTAAAAATTACTACTTTTATTATTTTTTAATATTGCATATTTTGACCCTTTTCATGCATATTTGCATGCATATTTCAAGATTTTTATGTTGCATATAATCCGGTTTCTAGTCATAATCATATACAGCTTTCATCCTGTCCGTTTCTTTCTTTAGGCTTCACCTCCTTTGTGAGGAGCTTTATTACATAACGAAGCTCTAAATCTCTCTTTACTATTATTTCGCACGGCACTACACTTACCATCCCCTCAATTCGTGTATTTTCTGCATACTCATTTGTAACGGCGTTTGTTGCAAACCAAGATCCATCCCAATCTGCATCCTCAACACAATGACATAAAATACCGAAGGAGATAACTGATTGAACGGCTCTCGTTTATTCTAAAATTTTAATAAAAAAAATCGTCGCAGTTTACTGAATATTTTGTATAATTTTTGAACTTTGTTCTGATTTATTGAATCTCTTTTCTTTTAAATTAATCGTAGCTCGAAATATTTCCCAGTAACTCATAAAATAAGTTATCTGAAAATCATTTATTCATGGAAAGATTCTGCAAAGTATTTTAATATTGTTTTACAGACGAACGCACAATCGACTAAATAAAAAGACACTTTTACTTACGAGGGTGGATTGAAAAGTCATATAAAATAACCGGTCAAGTGCAAATTGGATTTGCGCAATTAGTGTTCCGTACGTTGATTGCTTTAAAAATAAAAATGATTAATTACTTCACAAAACACATCCCAAATGAGTTTTCAACAAAGTTTTTTTCTGATCTTTACTTTTCGAGATAAGGGGGGTACAGCGATTTTTTGCGATTTTTTTAAAAAATAATACGAAGAAAGTGTGCGCAAATATTACATTATATATTTTTTTGAGCCCGTGTTTTTACAAGCTTTTATTTGACTCCCCACTCGATGACCTGGTAAAAAAATTTTTACTTCCGATTTCACCCCTCAAAACCAACCATATACCAGGTGTACAAGTATGACATGTGGATTTTTTTTCTAAAAAAACATGTTATATTCGGAAGAATGATAAAAAGTGCTTCATTCAAAGTATGCTCCATCGCTTGTTATACATTTTTCCCGTCTTTCGAGCAATTTGTGAATACCACGCCAGTAAAAATCTTCTCCTTTTGCTGCGAACCATTCATTGACCCATTTTTTCACATCTTCGTACGAACCAAAGCGCTGCTCAGCAAGTGCGTGACCCATCGATGCAAACAAGTGGTAATCGGAAAGAGCCAAGTCTGGTGAGTAAGTCGCATGGGGGTAGAACTTCCCAGCTGAGTGCTTCCAACGTGTCGCGAACTGGTTTTGCCGTATGTGATGGAGCATTGTCATGAAGAAAAAATGACTTTGTGTTGCCTCTTTCGGTATTCTGGCCTTTTTTTAAGCAGCGAACGGTTCAAATCGGTCAATTGTTGTTGGTAACGTTTAGTATTAACCGTTTCCTCAGGTTTTAACAGCTCATAATATGCCACACCCCGCTGGTCCCACCAAACACAGAGCATCGTCTTTCTGCCAAAGCGATTCGGTCTTACGGTCGATGTGGATGGTGCGCCTAGTCTACCCATGATTTTTTGCACTTGGGATTCTCAAAATAAATCCACTTTTCATCCCCTGTAACTATACGATGCAAAAACGACTTCCTTTTATACCGAGCGAGCAAAATGTCACACGTGTTTTTACGCTTTTCCATTTGCCTGTCGTTCAACTCATGTGGTACTCATCTACCGGCTTCTGAATCTTTCCCATCTCTCGTAGCCGATTGGAAACAGCCTGTTGACTAACGCCCAATTGCTCGGCGAGTTGTTTTTGTGTTTGCGAATCATCTTCGTCCAACAATGCTTGCAATTCCACATCTTCGTATTTTTTTGGCGGTTTTCCACGTTCCTTGTCTGCAACATTGAAGTCACCACTTTTGAAACGCCGAAACCATCGTTCACACGTATCTTGCGATGGACCATGTTCACCTTAAGCTTCTCGAAGTAATCGGTATGATTCAACAGCAATTTTCTTCAAATAAAAACAAAAAATTAATGCTGCCTGCGAATGCTCTTTGTTCGGTATAAATTTCGGCATATTGAACACAACAACACAACACTATGCACACATTTTTCCAATTTATCACTCGTCCGCGTCTGACACTTGTTGATGTCACAACAAAATGGCGCAGTGTCAAATCTTTATAGCACAAACTGCATTGGTGCACCATCTGTTGTCTGAAATCCGCATTTCATACTTGTACTCCTGGTAAGTGAAAATTTAACTTTCAAAACCACACGGCTTTGATGAGACCATCAATTCCTATATTAGTACCAAATTTCAACTTTCTATGTCAAATAGTTTTGAAGAAAATCCAGTGTGATAGACAGACAGACACCGAAGTGATCTGTAGTGTGTGTTCCGTACGGAACACTAAAAAGAAGGTAAATAACATAATAACACATTTCGCCTAGCGAGATTCCAATTTTTTTATTTCCTCAGAGAAAAAATTGTTTCGTCCTGTTCATATTACCCGTTTACAGCAAAGATCACCTTCTATCACGGTCTTGCCGCTTAAGAAAATATCCCGCCATTTCGTAGAAATGTATCCGACTTATCCATCCACCCTTGTATTTAACTTATTAGATCTACCTATTGTTAGATTAAAATATTATCGATTTATGAAGATCTAAACCTTATAGTTTCTTAGGTAATATTTGAAATACTCAGTAATATGTATTTTATAGATATTTATTTTTGGCAAGTATATCATTTATTGTCCACGAACAAAAGTTTTCTTTTATAACTTTCATTGCCTTTATTTAATTTGACTGACAATAACTTATATGGTTTTGCTATACTCTATTTATTTGAAAGTGATAACAATACGAGGCTGGTTTGAAAAGTCCGTGCAAAGTCCGAGAGATGGCACCACCGGCACGTATCGAGGTCATGTTTAGTTAGTAGCATCTCTTGAATGAACGCACACCAAGTTTCAGCCATATTGGTCTATTTCTTTGTGTTTGGCATTCGTGTGAATCAAGGAAGTCGAGTGATTTCCAAGAAATGGACGAAAAAGAATTTCGTGTGGTGATTAAACATTACTTTATGAAAGGCAAAACGCCTCAGGAGACTAAAGAGAAGCTTGATAAACATTATGGTGACTCTGCACCTTCGATTAGAACAGTTTATAAGTGGTTTCAAAATTTTCGGACTGGCCATATGGGCACAAGTGACGCTGAACGTTCTGGACGGCCTGTGGAGGTTACGACTCCAGAAATCATTGATCAAATCCATGATATGGTGATGGATGACAGAAGAGTTAAGGTGCGTGAGATTGCTAGTGCTGTGGGCATCTCGACTGAACGGGTACATAATATTTTGCATAAACATTTGGATATGAGAAAGCTATCCGCAAGATGGGTGCCGCGATTGCTCACGCTTGACCAAAAACGGAATCGTGTGAAGTGTTGCAAGGATAGTTTGCAGCTGTTCCAGAAGATTCCGGAGGACTTTAAGCGTCGTTTCGTCACTGTGGATGAAATATGGATACATTACTATACTCCTGAGACCAAACAACAATCTAAACAATGGGTTACCAAGGGGGAATCTGCACCAAAAAAGGCGAAGACCGTTCCTTCGGCCGGAAAGGTTATGGCGACTGTCTTTTGGGATTCGCAAGGGATAATCCTCATCGACTATCTGGAAAAGGGTAAAACTATTACAGGTGAATATTATTCATCGTTATTGGACCGTTTGAAAACCGAGCTGCAAGAAAAACGCCCGCGATTGGCCCACAAGAAAGTCCTTTTCCATCACGACAACGCACCAGCACACACCTCAGCAGTTGTGGTCGCAAAATTAATGGAAATAGGATTCCAACTCGTTTCACATCCCCCCTATTCTCCAGACTTGGCTCCCTCGGACTACTATTTCCCCAATTTGAAGAAATGGCTGGCGGGACAAAGATTTTATTCAAACGAGGGCGAGGAGGTGATTGCAGACACTAATGGATATTTTGCAGACTTGGACAAATCCTATTATTCGGAAGGGATCAAGAAACTAGAACATCGTTGGACGAAGTGTATAAGCCTAAAAGGAGACTATGTCGAAAAATAAAAAAGGTTTACTCCAAACACATAAGTAGTTTTTATTTTTGCACGGACTTTTCAAACCAGCCTCGTAAATCATCTAGAATTATGCAAATTAGCATCAAGCAGTAGTACCTACATTTTACCTGTAATGCAGCAGTTCAATAACTTTGTTAAAATATCATCTGGCATCGGTCTAATAGTCGCAATCCCTTATGTTAGAATATAATAGGAAAGCTACTTTTTTTATTGTTAGGGGCCAAAGAGTCTGAAATAGTTCTGGCCATTGGTGGTGCGCCTGGGCGTATACGTATTATTTGCGAATAGTATGAATTAAACAGTTTTATAATGTCTAAACATTTATTAGAAAAAAATAACATTTTTAATGAAACATTATCAATTAAAAAATATACCAGTGAGGAAGTCAAACAATAATGAAAAAAGTATTACCAATCTTCTATCTCCGACATACTTGAATAACTATCATTATCCGACTCATTTGAATTTACATGTATGGTACACTACCGTCAGAAAGTATTTGCCCACCTAGTTATTTCAGTCCCAGGACAACAAAAACCCAGGTAATATATTTTTTTTAATTGTAATGAATTATTATTTATTTTCACATTATTTACAGTCTAGAAAATTAGAAAAATATTCATGATTTTCCAGGATTTTTCTCATCTATGTGACCTCCTTTGTTTTTAATTACGGCTTTACAGAGTTTCGGTATTTTGTCCAGTAGTTTCTTCGGTTATTTTTACCCATTCTGCTTGAAAAGTTCCCACAAGTTGAATTGAGTTTTCGAACACACCTGTCCAAATGATCCCACAGCAATTCGATGGGGTTCCAGTCGGGTGATTCTGGAGGCCAAGTCATCACTTCCAGGACGTTATCGGATTTCCATTGGTCCAAAAGCTCTCTAATTTGTTTAGCAGAATGTTTATGGTCGTTGTCATGCTGAAAAATAAATTTCCCCTGAAAAATATCTCTTCCAGAAGGAAGCATTTGAGTTAGCAAAATTTCTTGATACTGTTCTTTTCGCATAATTCCTTCTATCCTAAAGGTTTTTCCAACTTTACCGTTGCTAAAACAACCCCAAACCATTACTGAACCTCCTCCATGTTTTACTGTAGGCAAATGAAAGGCTTCCAATATCCTCTCTCCAACTGACCGCCACACGTAAACTCGTCGATTTGAACCGAAAATTTCGAATTTAGATTCGTGACTCCAAAGGACGGAATTCCATTGTTCTGATGTCCAATTTTCATGTTCTCGGGTCCATTCTAATCGTTTACGTTTATTCACTTGCCTAAGAAGTGGTTTCCTCACTGCAACTCCCCCGTCTAGTACACCTTTTGCTTACCTGTTCTTCACGGTTGTCACACTGATGGGGATGGGCCGCTCCAGGTTTACGTGAGCCGTGATTTCTGGTGCAGTTAGGCGGCGATTACGACTGGTGGACATTGTTATAGCTCTGTCTTCGGCGGGAGTCGTTTTTCGAGGCCTTCCTGAACGTTTCTGGTTGGAATTCCATGTCCCGCAGAAAATTTTTTTACGATGTTGTCCACCGTTCTCCTTGGCATTCGCATATCACTCGCGATTTGTTGACTCGAGTGACCATTTTGATGTCTCGCAATTATCAAAGCCCGATTTTCAACGGAAACTTCTTTCGTTTTTGGCATTTTCACAAAACAATTAAGCCTGTATCAATGACAAAGTACTGTTGGTTAATTTCCAAAAGGGCAATGGTATTTATAGCATAGTTTTTATCATAAAATGTCACTAGGAATTTCCACAATCTGTAGAAACTTGAAATGAGTTCTTACTTTAACTGGAATTCTCAGAAATCGCCTCAAAATGATTATCATGCCAAACTTGGAAATTAATTCTAATTGGTTTTTAATTTGTGATTTCACCAAAAAGGCCTATCTAAACAATTTTATGATGGGCACTTGTTAAGAACAATTAAGTTTACCTAATACATACAATAAAAGAGTTTAATTAGGTATTAAATTTTGGCAGTTACATTGAAATTTCTAGGTGGGCAAATGCTTTCTGACGGTAGTACATAATTAAAGGTTCAAGAATGGCATCCACTGCCATGTCCACAGTCCACGTTTTATTTTTCACCCTCAATACATGCTCGGTACATTTTCGTCAATTTTCTGTGGAAACATTAAATATGGCATTCTGAAAAGATTGGATGTCCTTTTTCAGCCCACCCAAGGTTGCAACTCGTTCTAATTTTTTAGAATGATAGCTTGCATTATCCATTACTATAACAGAACCGTCTGGTATTAAGTCTGTCATTAGCGATAAACAATCTTCAAATTTATCGGAATCCATATCTTCGTGATAATCTCCTGTTTTGTTGGGTACGAATGTTAAAAGACCTCCATCTACAAAACCACTTTTGCTTTCAATATGCGTAATAATTAATTTACATTACTTACCAGATGACGGTTTAAACACCTTCATTCAATGCTTGGCGAGCATTTTTGATATTCCCATCTTGCCACAATTTCTTGACTGTGTATAAATGAAGCATTTTGCCATGTCTCACCTAAGTAATATGTTATATCCTTTTCTAGCTTTCCTTAAATAGTCTCTTCTCCAGTGTACAATTTCTCCACTTTCTACCAATAAAGATTTTCTTTTAAACTTTTTCGAATAAAAAGTCATACCTTTTAAAAGTATTTTTATAGTTTTTATAGTTATAGTTTTACTCTACTCATTTTCGGTATTTCTGGGTGGCTTATTACAACCTGCAGGATTCTATCCAAAGTTGGAATTTTTTTTTCCATATAAAAGTCATGAACAATACGCATTACTGCTTGTTTTGTGTTGTCTGTCAGCTGAAATTCTTTTCTGCCTGGTCTCTTTTTTTAGGAGAGTCATTTGTCACAAAATCGTCCACACTTAAATCACAATTTTGATCGTTTGTATCGTACTCAAATATATTTTTAACTATACGCTTTTCATTAAGGGTTAGCTGCTCGAACTTTTGGCGTTTCGCTGGATAAGACATTTTGTTAACACACTAATTGACTTGTCAATAACTGGCTTGACACTTCGGCGTGCTACTCTAAATATGTATTTATAGTTGAGGAAACAGAAAGGTGTGTAAATAAAATGATTTGATCGGCAATAAAACTTGGTTGCAAAAGAGCATTGTTACCTGAAAAATATCCGAGAATAGATAGTACGCCTCCGTTATAGGACCGACGGTCCATCCACTGACATTTTTATTACTGTCAGTTTCAAATAAATAGAGTATAGTATCTTTTATCGTTTGTTTAAGTCCAATGCTATTCAAATAGGTGGATATACTACTATTAACATATTCCCAAAATTGTTTTTGCACTTTTGTAATATTAAGAAAATCATAAATAATATGGTTACCATCAGATAATCTGTTTTTCTAGTTTGTAAAAAGTAGTAAAAGACAGACAGTACTTGCCAAAAATCACTTAACTATGGCCAGCTAGCTCTAGTTTTTCTAGTCAATTTAGATTAGTTTAGTCAATAAATAATACAGTCAAACATGACGGAAATGGTTTTATTTTGTGACAGGCATTTTCGTTTGTGACGGCCAATTTTGTGTGTGTGTGTGCTAACTTAAACCGTTTATTTGTCTACTAACCAATTATAAAATAATTGTTTTATTTTTGACTGAATATAGGTATGCCTACGGTGCTATTAACAACTAATAAATCGTTAAATTCCAAACAAAACATTGTTGATCCAGTGGATCTTGTTTCTGGTTTGTATGTACATGGTAACATTAATATAATATTAACCTATCAATCTCTATTGAAGAATCATATTGTAATCTTTTTAACACTTTAGTCTTAATATGGCCCGAATAAAGGTAGCATTTGCTTCATCTACGAGGGTAGATTGATAAGTCTGGTAAATTTCGGCGAAATGGCGGGAAATTTTGTTACGCAGCATGACTGTTTATAAATGTGATTCTTTTAACATTTGTGTTCAAAGTTTCAAACAGACGTAACGCGCAGCTATCGTAATTAATCGGTGTTACACATTTCGTAGAAATAGATAAAGCTGAGTATCGTGCATACACTATTTTATTAGGCCTCTATATACCTCATCTTAAAGGATGAAGGCCTCTTAAGAGCACATGATGTTACTTTGGAGGATGACTATCGACAAAACATCGTATCACCCTAATAGCCCTTTGACAATAGCGAAAAAGTGTAAATACTTTTAGACCGGTTACCGACCACGTCTCATACCTGATCATTTGGATTTAGCTCTGTTAAACACGCTGCTATAGCAAAGATATGTAAGGCAAACATATCTTTGCTATAACGGGTCATGTGGCACCTGCAACGGTTCTGTGATGCTGCTTTCAACTGTAGGACATCGACGATGTACCGAGTGCTCTTAAACGTGCTACGTGGGCAAAGAGAACGAATGAACCCCCTATAAACAATAACTTCTAAGAACTACTTTGTTCCTCTAATAAAGGGGGGGGGGGTGGATGAATTTGATTTCACAACATTTGTACACAGTTTTCCCATTTGAATTTTACCCACCTCAAAAAAAGTTATGAATTTTTCAAAAAAAATGGCTCTTTTTTTTTCAAATTGCCATAACTTTGTCAAAAATTGGCCGCTCGAGACGTTTTTTTTTTCAAAATTTTCGTAATTAAATGTACTTTTAAAAAAAAAAAAAAAAAAAAAATTTTAGATAATAAAATCTATGAAATTTTTCCCTTTTTTTAAAAAAACCGTCAATTTTTTGAAGTTCGCCATTTAAAATTATTTTTTTTTGCTTAAAAAAACAGTTCAATCAATTCTGCAGTTATCCCCGCCAATCCCAGAGTGGGCCGAATTTTTTTTTCTATTTTTTTTTTTAATTGGGAAAAAAAATTTCAGTTTTCACAATTTTTTTAATTTTTTTTTTTTAGAAACTTTGTTTATATAATAAAATAAATGCAAGTAAATGATTTCACGGTATATTAAACTTAATTTATAGTCTAAACTTACAACTAATGACTAGGATTCTACGTTTGATACGATTAACATTCGCTGTTTTTAATACTAATTCAACAAATTTATTTCATTTTTCTTTGGCGTTTGAATAATTTTGTTCACTATAGGAGGCTGGTTTGAAAAGTCCGTGCAAAGTCCGAGAGATGGCACCACCGGCGCGTATCGAGGTCATGTTTAGTTAGTAGGATCTCTTGAATGAACGCACACCAAGTTTCAGCCATATTGGTCTATTTCTTTGTGTTTGGCATTCGTGTGAATCAAGGAAGTCGAGTGATTTTCAAGAAATGGACGAAAAAGAATTTCGTGTGGTGATTAAACATTACTTTATGAAAGGCAAAACGCCTCAGGAGACTAAAGAGAAGCTTGATAAAGATTATGGTGACTCTGCACCTTCGGTTAGAACAGTTTATAAGTGGTTTCAAAATTTTCGGACTGGCCATATGGGCACAAGTGACGCTGAACGTTCTGGACGGCCTGTGGAGGTTACGACTCCAGAAATCATTGATCAAATCCATGATATGGTGATGGATGACAGAAGAGTTAAGGTGCGTGAGATTGCTAGTGCTGCGGGCATCTCGACTGAACGGGTACATAATATTTTGCATAAATATTTGGACATGAGAAAGCTATCCGCAAGATGGGTGCCGCGATTGCTCACGCTTGACCAAAAACGGAATCGTGTGAAGTGTTGCAAGGATGGTTTGCAGCTGTTCCAGAAGAATCCGGAGGATTTTAAGCGTCGTTTCGTCACTGTGGATGAAACATGGATACATTACTATACTCCTGAGACCAAACAACAATCTAAACAATAGGTTACCAAGGGGGAAACTGCACCAAAAAAGGCGAAGACCGTTCCTTCGGCCGGAAAGGTTATGGCGACTGTCTTTTGGAATTCGCAAGGGATAATCCTCATCGACTATCTGGAAAAGGGTAAAACTATTACAGGTGAATATTATTCATCGTTATTGGACCGTTTGAAAACCGAGCTGCAAGAAAAACGCCCGCGATTGGCCCACAAGAAAGTCCTTTTCCATCACGACAACGCACCAGCACACACCTCAGCAGTTGTGGTCGCAAAATTAATGGAAATAGGATTCCAACTCATTTCACATCCCCCCTATTCTCCAGGCTTGGCTCCTTTGGACTACTATTTGTTCCCCAATTTGAAGAAATGGCTGACGGGACAAAGATTTTATTCAAACGAGGAGGTGATTGCAGACACTAATGGATATTTTGCAGACTTGGACAAATCCTATTATTCGGAAGGGATCAACAAACTAGAACATCGTTGGACGAAGTGTATAAGCCTAAAAGGAGACTATGTCGAAAAATAAAAAAGGTTTACCCCAAACACATAAGTAGTTTTTATTTTTGCACGGACTTTTCAAACCAGCCTCGTAATTGTGTTTCACATTATAAAATAATTTCCTAAGCATATTATAATAAATTTTAATCTGACATAAACAATTTATACATTGTTCTTTTTCAAACGTGATAACAAAACACTTTCAATAAACAGTGAAACACATGACAGATACATAGGTTATGTTTTGGATCTCGATATAAAGTGGTGGTAGGCTTATGAAATAGAATAGATTCGCATGGATCTAGTGATTTGGCCATAGGTAAATCTGTGATTGTCATGCCCTGGCTCAGGGGTCAAAGTTTACACATTAATTCTGTAATGTGTGACATGTTTCGAAATTAAGTAAATAATCGAAGACAGTATTACTTTAACGATACAAACAAAAACGATATATTATATAGGTCACTAGGTATTATTACCAAAAACTACAAAATATATATTTTGTAATTTATAATTTTACTGAATGCATTGGTTTGGCTTTAATTTCGTCAAGTATTAAAGACGGCAAGCCTCAAAATATAAGCCTAGGCAAAAACACAAATAAAAGTCCTCAATTCAGATCAAACGAGCCGCTATAAGGCGGTTTTTGTTTGACTTGACTTCAATGGTTCCGACGAGCGCCGCAACTTTTTTTATATTGCTGAATTTTAGCCTTTGTTAGATTTAACTTCTAGGCAGCCCTTTGATTGAAATGGGCGCGTTGTAGATAATAATTTTTGTTCTAAGAAATTTAATAAACGTAATTATTGCAATTTTCTGGAAACATTATTTTTCTATATATAGCAAGCGGCTACACGTTTGGATCGTTTAGTATAGAAGTAACATCCGTTCCAGTCAATAGTCGTCGAAAAGTTTAAAAATTAATTCACCAAGAGAGTTTGTGCGCTAAAATCTCCGCTGGAAGTTTAAAATCCGTGATGGATAGGGTGGTTAAAATAGTTAACTATATTGTCGGTTGTTCTTCACTGATCCATAGACAATTTAAGGCGTTTCTGCAGGAATTAGAAAGTGCATATTCAGATATACCATTGCACAATAATGTGCGCTGGCTCAGCCGTGGTAAAGTGCTCTCTAGATCTGTGCAATGTCTGGGCGAAATTAAATCGTTCTTGTTGGAAAAAAATCAAGTGGATGCTTATCCTGAACTAAAAGATAAGAACTGGATCTGTATGTTAATGTTTCTTACTGATATTACAAACCATCTCAGTGAACTCAACTTAAAGTTACAAGGTTCAGGCAAAACAGTTCTGGATTTATACGAATCCTGGAAATCATTCAAATTAAAAATAGATTTATTTATCAGCGATATTACTACAAACACATATAAGTATTTTCCAAATTTAAAAACTTATATATCCAATGTCGACGATGGTGCACTAATAGACGAAATTCTTAAATATATGGCTAATTTAAAAAAGGAGTTTATCGAGAGGGGTCAGGATTTTGATACACATGGTCCTATGTTCGCTTTTTTAATCAAACCAGATTTAATGGATTTTTCCAGCAGTTGCTTTGACATATCTCTTTTCTCATGGATAGACATTAATGATTTTGATCTTCAATACATTGAATTTAAACGCTCCGAGTTATGGAACACGAAATTTGTAGAATTAAGAAGGGTATTAGAAGGTGACTGCCAGAACCATTCAAACGAGATACTCAGTTGTTGGATGAGTTTACCAGAGAAATTTATTTGTCTTAAGAAAGTAGCGTTTGACATGCTTACAGCTTTCGGATCATCCTATATCTGTGAACAACTTTTTTCCCATATGAGAGTGATTTTAAACCCGTACCGAAGCAGGCTGACAACAGACAACTCGGAAGCATGTGTGACACTGAAAATAACCAGACATGAACCGGATATAAGAAAACTCTCTAAAGAACTTCAAGCACAGGGTTCACACTAGGTCCTAGGACTAGTATAATAAAATTATTTGTTAAATGTTAAAATTTTTTTGTAATTAAACCTTCTAAAAGCAATATTTTAAGTTAATTTTAGTTGTAGTAAGTACCTATGTCAGCACGCAAAATGTTGTATGGATGAAAACTGGCATCCCTTAGTTAAAAGGTTGCCGACCCCTGCCCTAGCTTATGGATCTAATTAATGTGCTGAATTTGAATACTATTTATGTCAGATTAAAATTTATTATAATATGCTTAGGAAATTATTTTATAATGTGAAACACAATTATAGTGAACAAAATTATTCAAACGCCAAAGAAAAATGAAATAAATTATTTGTTGAATTAGTATTAAAAACAGTACTAATCAGTATATATCACCACTACACCAAACACTTTATTTTTGCACTCGACGCGCGTTTCGCTAACCATGTTAGCTTCATCAGGAGCGATGATTGACTAAAGCTAAACTACCAAATCTACCCTATTTATACTTAGCCTAACCCTTGAATTACTCAAGCGGAACTAATGACATAGGCAAGGCTATCAGTTCCGGTCAAGTAACCAGTAGAGGGGACTATAAGGAATAGGTCCTCTGTCTTTGTTTAAACTACTTTTACATTTTATGATTTCCATACTTTCGTATGCGTTTAACAATCTCCTATCAGATACATTTTTTATTAATCTTAGATTATCTAATGTTACAGTATGATCAGCTTCAAGAGCATGTTCGGCAATGCTAGACTTTTCTGTTCTGTTGTATTTTAAGTGTGCTAAATGTTCTTTAAATCGTGTTCTAATTGACCTTTTAGTTTGCCCAACATACTTTTTGTCACAATCATTACAACTAATTTCATAAATTCCACTTTTCTCACAATTAGGAATCTTATCTTTGGGATTCCTTACTCATGAATAAATTGGCTATGAAAGGTGACAAGCAATTACCCATAACTGTTCCTTCTTTCTGAACATAAAATTGATTGTTATATTGGAAATAATTTTGTTTTTACACGCGAAGAAAATAACACCAAGTATGTCTCCATACCATATAATCCGAAATATAGCAAGGGACTCAATAAGGTATTTAATAAGGTAGGCCTCACCTTAGTCTATAAGTCATCAGACAATCTGAGGAATATCTTAGGAAATCCCAAAGATAAGATTCCTAATTGTCAGAAAAGTGGAATTTATGAAATTAGTTGTAATGATTGTGACAAAAAGTATGTTGGGCAAACTAAAAGGTTAATTAGAACACGATTTAAAGAACATTTAGCACACTTAAAATACAACAGAACAGAAAAGTCTAGCATTGCCGAACATGCTCTTGAAGCTGATCATACTGTAACATTAGATAATCTAAGATTAATAAAAAATGTATCTGATAGGAGATTGTTAAACGCATACGAAAGTATGGAAATCATAAAATATAAAAGTAGTTTAAACAAAGACAGAGGGCCTATTCCTTATAGTCCCCTCTACTGGTTATTTGACCGGAACTGATAGCCTTGCCTATGTCATTAGTTCCGCTTGAGTAATTGAAGGGTTAGGATAAGTATAAATAGGGTAGATTTGGTAGTTTAGCTTTAGTCAATCATCGCTCCTGATGAAGCTAACATGGTTAGCGAAACGCGCGTCGAGTGCAAAAATAAAGTGTTTGGTGTAGTGGTGATATATACTGAGTAGTATCATTGTGCCAAAGATTCCACATTCCCAACTTAATTAAAAAACAGTGTTATGTTAATCGTATCAAACGTAGAATCCTAGTTATTAGTTGTAAGTTTAGACTATAAATTAAGTATAATATACCGTGAAATCATTTACTTGCATTTATTTTATTATATAAACAAAGTTTCTAAAAAAAAAAATTAAAAAATTGTGAAAAACTGAAAATAATTTTTTTTCAATTAAAAAAAATACAGAAAAATTCGGCCCACTCTGAGATTGGGGGGACTAAAAAAAATTAAATAAAAAATGGCGAACTTCAAAAAATTGACGGTTTTTCTCAAAAAAGGCAAAAATTTCATACATTTTATTATCTAAAAATTTTTTTGTATTTTTTTTTAAAAAGTACATTTAATTACGAAAATTTTGAAAAAAAAAACGTCTCGATCGGTCAATTTTTGACAAAGTTATGGCAATTTGAAAAAAAAAAAGCCTATATTTTTTTGAAAAATTCATAACTTTTTTTGAGGTGGGTAAAAAAATTTGAAAAAATTCTGAGAACCGTTTTTCATAGGGTAGAAAAAGATAAAAAAAAACTTTCAGCCAAATCGAAAGGAGTCGGGGTCAAAAGTGGTCGATTTGGCATGGAATGACCCATATTTTTTTGTAGACTTGTGTAATAAATATTTCCGACACATGTCCATGTGTATTTTTAAACTGAATTAGTAGAGATAGCTATTTTTTATTTTTATCAAAAAAATAAACGTCTTTTGTGAAAATTTATTGCTTTATTTAATAACAAAAACTACACCTATACTCAATATCACATTTGTCTTAATGCACTTAGGTGTTTACTATAATAAGGTATACTACATTAAGAATGGATATACTTATAGGTAAGTAAATTATTTTAATAAGATACAACGAAAATTAAAACTAACCAACAAATAACAAAGGAAAAAACAAACCTTATGTGTAAAAATAGGTGGTCTTAGACATATTTTAAACTCTTAAAAACGTTGGCTCTTAAATTATATATATTTGGTTAATATGTTTTTTACAAGGAAGTACAGAAAATTCGGTACGCTCACTCTGTCGTAAAAATTCTGCACTACCCTGTGAAGTACGATCATTTCTACAAAACTTAGTTTCTTTACATTCTAAGCGCCATACGCTTGGTTAACAGCTATATTTGTTTTAAATTTTAAATTTTGTATTTGCTTCGATTGCACAGTTTTTGACAGACTTATTCGTTTCCTAATAGTTCGCCGATTCGCTGTTCATTTTTCAGCATATTACTTCTTGCTACTAAAATTTCTTGTTCTTGTTTTTTAATATCTTGTCTCAAATGTTCCAATTTGTCCAGTAGAGGTTTGCTGGATTCTACCATTAATCTAAGGTACAAATTTAAATTTTATGGGCGTTTATAATTAAGGTAAAACGCCATTTTACAACATCGTAAATAAAGAAGTGTTGGATAGATGTTTATAGTAACAATTTGGCGGTATTAACAATACCAGTCAAAACAAACAATTAATCCGCCCTAATTTTATTGCTTATTGAAGTATAATTGTGTTCGAAAGGGGTTAATTTCCTATTTTCTATGATATATTATGCCGATAGTCGCAAGAAATTCATACCGTAAGTACAGTGAAGTTTGCTTATAACGAACCCGTTCGGTTAAAACGAACTATTTTATAATGCATGAAAAAACTTCCATAAGACCAATGCAAATTTTTATTGATTATAACAAACTTCCGGATAAAGCGAACCAAATTTGGATGTTTTGTGTCCGTTTATAACGCACTTGCCACTCCCTGTCCTCGATGTCGCGCGACTTGGTCTAGGGAATTCACCGAAACCGCGTTGCTAGTTCGAGTAGTATTATTTTCAATTCACTTGTTGTGTTATGCGGTTCTAATGCATATCAGATTAAAGTAGCAAAGTGAATGTTTAAGTTTTTATTTTAAAATGAGTACACAAACGTAAAGCGTTTACTTTAAATGACAAACACGATATTATAAGGAAGTGATGTTCGCAAACAGTTGAATTTAACTAAATCTACGGTTTCTACCATATGGAAGAAGAAGCAAGAAGAAGAAAGAACATGAACCGCCTATTACCCGCTATTCTTTACAAGAGAAAACTAATGAATTGGAAAGGAAAATAGAGAACATCGAGTTTAACTGTTCTAGAAGTTGGATTGAACGATTTTAAAAGCGACATAATATTAGTGGGGATAAGATAGCAGGAGAAACTGCAGGAGTGGATATGACTGTTGTTGATCAGTGGCTGGTCAATGTATGGCCGGAAATTCGAGAAAGTACAACATGACGCCTGATAAGACATTAAAGTTTGTCGGAGAGAATTGTGCTGGTGGAAACTTATCAAAAATAAGGATTACTGTGTTGGTAACTGCAAATATGTCTGGAACAGAGAAAAGAAAATTGTTGATGATAAGAAAGTCCGCCAATCCCAGGTATTTTAAAAACAAACATTTACCAGTAAAATACAAATCGAACAGTAAAGCCTGGATGACATCAGAAATTCTTAAAAACGAACTGATCGAATGGGACAAAGAATTAAAATTCATAAACAGAAAAAAGTTACTTTTGATTGACAACTGTCCAACATACCCTGAAGTTGATCTGCAGCAAATAGAATTGATTTTTATGTCTCCAAACACAAGTACAAAGCTCCAGCCTATAGATCAAGGTGTGATACGAGGCATGTTTTTTAAGTAAGTACCGTTTTGGAATTAAAAAAAGACGTGCAAAGATATCGCTATAATTTTATTTTTACATGAAAGCCTGTACCTTAATCTACTTTTCTACATAATTTCCGTGAATATTGAGGCACTTGTCATAACGTGGCACCAGTTTTTGAATACCCTCCTCATAAAATTCTGCCGCCTGACTTGTTAACCACTGTATCACAAATGCGATACAAAACACTACGAGAATATTGAGGAAAGCAGTCGCACAATGATGAAATTGTAAAGCGTCTGTTTTCTCTCACCTTTTCGTCCACTTTCTGCACCAAATCTTCATTAACGACCGAAGGACGCCCACTCCGTTCTTCATCATGCACATTTGTGCGGCCATCTTTAAATGCTCTCACCCATTTCCTTACCATTCCATCACTCATAATGTTTTGTCCGTAAACTTCACAGATCTCACGATGAATATCGATCGGTTTTACGCCTTTAGCACTAAGAAATCGTATAACAGCCCGTACTTCACAATCGGCGGGACTCACGATTGTCGGAGGCATCTTAAACACTCAGTAAACAACGTATACAATGAAGAATCAGACTATAATGGCGTCAGTGCGTAGACATGAGATGTAGGTTACCAGCGCGCATGCGCGGAACGCCGACCGTATCGCTGCGGCGGCGGAATCGCAAAACGGTACTTACTTAAAAAACATGCCTCGTACATTCTTTAAAATGTCATTATAGAAAGATTTTACTTATGAAAATGTTAGAGACGATCGATAAAGGTAACATTTTTTTCTGTAACTCTCTTGGACGCTATAAACTTTATCCATATGGCTTGGCAAAGAGTCAGTAGAGAAACCACTGCAAACTGTTTTAAGTGTGGCGGATTTTTAAGGAAGGAATGTAGATATGATTCCGATGATGAGCTACCGTTGACTCAGTGAATTGAAAAACATCGAGAAGATCCTACTGATTGTCTAGAATTTGTTTATGATGCCGACATTCAACAAAGTACAGTGGAAATCGAGATTAAAAAGATGTTCAATCACTTCAATTTTGAAGAATATGTATGTGCTGATAATGAATTAATGACGAGAGAAATATTAACTGATGATCTTGTGACATCAGTGACTTCTGGAAAGATTTTAAGCGATAATGACAACGAAGACGAGCTTGGAGAAGGAGATAATATTTATGTTCCATCCATTTCAGAAATGACTAAGACAATGACTGAAACTCGCAATTTTTTGGAATCTCGTGAAGTTCTTGGACATATACAGAGAAGTTTTTGTGACCTTGACAATTATATAAACACCATTTCTTTTTCAAGTAAAATTGTACAAACGAAAATTACTGATTTTATTGTATAAACTACGTATTTTAATGTTTTCGTTTATACTCGTATATGTACCAATATACAGTCCCTGGCCAAATTATTAGACGCACTGTATTTTTTTTAGTAATTTTATGTTTCTTAAGAGTTTTTATGCAATAATGGTATATTTAAACTACAATATTATTGATTTTTATTTAAAAGAATTGTTGTAGACTACATATTTGTATTTATTTTTAACATATGGCAACACTGTGTTGACAAAGTGATACATGAACGTAAATAAGTACAAACCTGTATCAGTCGCGATCGGAATCGAGTCAGGTACGGACGTGTTTCTGTGGCTTTATGGACTTTGATTGTTTGTTTAACAGTTTTATACTACCCAGTTATTAGTTTATTTTGTATGCAGTGTTTTAAAAAAGTAATTGGACTATTTTCATTATGGGTAGAAAAGGCGATCTTTCACTACATAAAAAAGCTGAAGTGAAGGCCCTTGTAATTGCGAAAACATTTACAAACCGAGAAATATCACGAAGATTGGAGGTTTCTGAAGCTAGTGTACGACGCATAAAAAAGAAAATTGAGTCAGGGAAGGAATTAAGCCCGAAAAGAAAGAAAAGATGCGGTAGAAAACCAATTTTCACTCCACGGTCAGAGAGATGTTTGAAGAAAATTTGTGTAGAAAACAGATTTGCTACCACAAAGGTAATAAAATCACAACTCCAGGATGCTAGCGTAAATGCTTCTGAGCGCACTGTTCGAAGAAAATTGAAAGAATTAGATTTTAAGGCCTGTCGCCCCGCCAGGAAGCCCAAGTTAACAGCTGCAATGAAAGCAAAGCGCCTGAAGTGGGCCAAACAATGGCAAGACAAAGATGTGGACTTCTGGAGATCGGTAAGATACAGCAATTTAATCAATAATTGATACATTATTATCATTTTCAGTTAAATAAAGCAAATAAACATGGAAGTTTATGTATTTTTCCTATTTTTGACAGGTCTGCTTCAGTAACGAAAGCACATTCGAAATTTTGCAGAATAAAGCTCAGTATGTGCGTCGTCGTCATGGAGAAAAGTTTCATCCTGATTGTGTCGTCCCGACGGTTAAACATCCCACCAAAGTGATGATTTGGTCAGTCATCAGCGGCAAGGGCACTGGACGTCTGTCCGTCGTCAAAGGAATAATGAGGCAAGATCAGTACAAAGAAGTATTACAAAATCGGTTGATTCCGCAGCTCAGAGAATGGTTTCCAAATGGGGAACCATTCACTTTCATGCAAGATGGAGCTCCCTGCCACACTGCTCGGTCTGTTAAAGCTTTTTTGGCAGAAAAAAAATATCCCTCTGTTGGATTGGCCCTGATATGAACCCCATTGAAAATGTGTGGGAGCTGATAAAAAGAGAAGTGGCTAAAGATGTGATTACCAACAACACCCAGCTCCTAGAAAAGATTATTCATGTGTGGAATCATCATCCTCAAATACAGGAGACAGTACAATCTTGCATTGATAGCATGCCGCGCAGAATTAAAGCTTTGATAGCGGCTAAAGGTGGCTCAACTAAATATTGACTTTTACTAACATTAATTTCACTTTTCTTTACAACTTAATAAACTTATGCTTTTCTAAATTAATGCTGTTTTATTTATGTCAAATAAATAGGTAATTGAGTGGATAATATAAAAATAAAAAACAAATCAATTTAAAATAATAAAACGGTACAATATCACTCGGTAATTAATATTTTACATGAAATCTTGCAGTGCGTCTAATAATTTGGCCAGGGACTGTACATAATAACTTTAGTGTGACTTGTTTTATTTTCTTTTGAACGTTTTCTTTTAGTTTAAGCATTAGCGCCTAATCTAAATAAAAAAAATAGTGAAAAATGATATTAGATTGTGTTCACTGTTTGCAACGAACTTCGGATATAGCGAACCATTTTCAGTGATTCTTTGGAATTCGTTATAAACGGACTTCACTGTATATATATATATATATATATATATATATATATATATATATATATATATATATATATATATATATATATATATATATATATATATATAGCAGTATTATGTTCTTGGGGTAAGCAGTCTTTGGAAAAGAACTAAAAAGTTTTTGACACCTTTTTAGCTACGCCAAGCTTTCGTTAGTGTAGTACGAAGAATTGTGTGGTTGTAAAGTGATTTTAATTTATAAAGGATTTTTTTGTTGTTTTCTTGTCAAAAAAATCCTTTATAAATTAAAATCACTTTTCAACCACACAATTCTTCGTACCATACTAACAAAATGAAGTAAAAATTTATTATATTTCCCAAAGATGAGTATGTCGAGTTTTTCTCATGTTTTTACTGATGAATATAGTGCCCCCACAAAGAACAATTTTTGTACACACCACCTAGCAGTAAGTACTTTAATGTTACATATAAAATAAGGTTGTTCTTTACTTTCAATCTCAAAAATACTGATAAAGTACTATAATTGTAGCCCTGATGAAGAAAATGAAATATTTTCGAACGCTTGGCATAGCTAAAAAGGTGTCAAAAACTTTTTAGTTCTTTTCCAAAGACTGCTTACCCCAAGAACATAATACTGCTGTTTAACTAGTCGGTCAAGACTACCCTTCTCTCTCTCTCTCTCTCTCTCTCTCTCTATATATATATATATATATATATATATATATATATATATATATATATATATATATATATATATATATATATACTTCTTCTTCCAGTGCCTATCCGTTACCGAATGTTGGCAATCATTCTAGCAATGATAATTTTGTTTGTTGCTGCTCTGAATAATCCCGTGGTGGATGTTTTCAACCAGGTTCTTAAGTTCTTTAGCCAGGATATTCGTCTTCTGCCGATGCTTCTTTTGCCTTGAACCTTTCCTTGCAGAATGCATTTCAGTAATTTATATTTTGTTTCATTCCTCATAATGTGCCCCAGATATTCCAATTTTCTACGTTTTACTGTGCCCATAATCTCTTTTTCCTTATTGAGTCTTTGTAGTACTTGAGTATTGGACACTTTGTCCATCCATGATATTTTGAGGATTCTTCTATAAGTCCACATCTCGAATGCTTCTAGCTTTTTTGTTGTCGCCTCAGTCAGCGTCCAAGATTCCACTCCGTATAACAAGATGGAGAGTCTGAGTTTCAGTTTTAAACTTAACTATATATATATATATATATATATATATATATATATATATATATATATATATATATATATATATATATATATATATACAGTCCCTGGCCAAATTATTAGACACACTGTATTTTTTTAGTAAATTTATGTTTCTTAAGAGTTTTTATGCAATAATGGTATATTTAAACTACAATATTATTGATTTTTATTTAAAAGAATTGTTGTAGACTACATATTTGTATTTATTTTTAACATATGGCAACACTGTGTTGACAAAGTGATACATGAACGTAAATAAGTCCAAACCTGTATCAGTCGCGATCGGAATCGAGTCAGGTACGGACGTGTTTCTGTGGCTTTATGGACTGTGATTGTTTGTTTAACAGTTTTATACTACTCAGTTATTAGTTTATTTTGTATGCAGTGTTTTAAAAAAGTAATTGGACTATTTTCATTATGGGTAGAAAAGGCGATCTTTCACCACGTAAAAAAGCTGAAGTGAAGGCCCTTGTGATTGCGAAAACATTTACAAACCGAGAAATATCACGAAGATTGGAGGTTTCTGAAGCTAGTGTACGACGCATAAAAAAAAAATTGAGTCAGGGAAGGAATTAAGCCCGAAAAGAAAGAAAAGATGTGGTAGAAAACCAATTTTCACTCCACGGTCAGAGAGATGTTTGAAGAAAATTTGTGTAGAAAACAGATTTGCTACCACAAAGGTAATAAAATCACAACTCCAGGATGCTAGCGTAAATGCTTCTGAGCGCACTGTTCGAAGAAAATTGAAAGAATTAGATTTTAAGGCCTGTCGGCCCGCCAGGAAGCCCAAGTTAACAGCTGCAATGAAAGCAAAGCGCCTGAAGTGGGCCAAACAATGGCAAGACAAAGATGTGGACTTCAGGAGATCGGTAAGATACAGCAATTTAATCAATAATTGATACATTATTATCATTTTCAGTTAAATAAAGCAAATAAACATGGAAGTTTATATATTTTTCCTATTTTTGACAGGTCTGCTTCAGTGACGAAAGCACATTCGAAATTTTGCAGAATAAAGCTCAGTATGTGCGTCGTCGTCATGGAGAAAAGTTTCATCCTGATTGTGTCGTCCCGACGGTTAAACATCCCACCAAAGTGATGATTTGGTCAGTCATCAGCGGCAAGGGCACTGGACGTCTGTACGTCGTCAAAGGAATAATGAGGCAAGATCAGTACAAAGAAGTATTACAAAATCGGTTGATTCCGCAGCTCAGAGAATGGTTTCCAAATGGGGAACCATTCACTTTCATGCAAGATGGAGCTCCCTGCCACACTGCTCGGTCTGTTAAAGGTTTTTTGGCAGAAAAAAAAAATATCCCTCTGTTGGATTGGCCCTGATATGAAGCCCATTGAAAATGTGTGGGAGCTGATGAAAAGAGAAGTGGCTAAAGATGTGATTACCAACAAAACCCAGCTCCTAGAAAAGATTATTCATGTGTGGAATCATCATCCTCAAATGCAGGAGACAGTACAATCTTGCATTGATAGCATGCCGCGCAGAATTAAAGCTTTGATAGCGGCTAAAGGTGGCTCAACTAAATATTGACTTTTACTAACATTAATTTCACTTTTCTTTAAAACTTAATAAACTTATGCTTTTCTAAATTAATGCTGTTTTATTTATGTCAAATAAATAGGTAATTGATTGGATAATATAAAAATAAAAAACAAATCAATTTAAAATAATAAAACGGTACAATATCACTCGGTAATTAATATTTTACATGAAATCTTGCAGTGCGTCTAATAATTTGGCCAGGGACTGTATATATATATATATATATATATATATATATATATATATATATATATATATATATATATATATATATATATATATATATATATATATATATATTTATATATATATATATATATAAGTAAAAAATATAATATATTAATAATCGCCGCTTACCTCACGAAATGATGCGAATATATAATCGTAAACACAGCATCGCAAGCATCGTCGCATCGCAGCTCATTCAAATTTAGATGGGTGATCATGATATATGAACCCTAAGGAGCTCACGTTCAAAAAAATCAATATCATGTGGCAAAATTGAACAAAGCAAAATCGGCTGAAATATAAACTTTGTTCAATTTCGGTTGTTGGTACTGATTTTGAAATACGATCAGTTTAAAGGAAAACGTTTTAACTTACTTCTTCTGTTTTTCAATTTCCATATAAAGTTGTCTTTTAGTATTCGTCCACATCTGAAGTTCGTTATGCATGGCGTCTAAATCTTCGTGTAAGTAATTCATTAATTTTCCCAAAGGATTGGCGGTTTTCGTTAAGGATTGAATATAAGACCTTAGCTGTGTTACTTCTTTAGTTGTGGCATCTTTACCCCTCAAAGCTAAATAAAAAAATAACAGAAATTAGTTATGGTAATCGAAAATTTAAAAGCTCTGATAAGAAATGTAATTTTATATAATTTGACGCTCTGTATCGTGTGTGTTTTCGGTATTTACCGTCTTGTTCCCAATCTATTTCAACTTTTTTTCTAATTCCATCCTGACCTTCCTGAATTTGTTGCAAAATTTGTTCTACTAGCTGTCCCTTATTGTCCGCAGGAATGTTTAGCAAATCGACAGGTGCTATTTCTTCCTCCTCTGGTACTTCAGGAGCATTCTAAAATATAATATTTTGTAAAAATACAAATTCAACCAAGCCTTATTATAAAAAACCGGCCAAGTGCAAGTCGGACTTGCGCAATTAGTGTTCCCTACCGCGATGGCTTTTAAAATAAAAAAAATTGTTACGGAAGTATAAAAGTGACTTTACAAAACACATCCCAATTGACAACAACAGACACAAACTTGTTTTGTGATGGCTAAAAGAACTATACGACGTCCACTTCTATATCATTAGGAAAATTGTCTATCAAGGTTCTGTCTCTAGTAGAACTATTATTTTTTATTAATTGTATAAGTCCAATGCTATTCAAATAGGTGGATAGAGTAGAATTAACACATTTTAGTCTACAATCTCCCACAATAATTACACAGGCCAACATTTTTCAAACCCTGAGACCACATTATACTTTTTCGAAGGTTTTTGGTGTACTGAATCCAAATTCGAACTCAGAATTGCTTCATCACATCAGGTTTTTGAGACATCCTAACCTAAAAATGCAAAAAAAAACTGGTTGCGGCGTCTGAAAGTGTTACTCTTCCCCTTCATAATGCACTTTGAATTTTTCATATATTTTATTTCTTGTCGGAGAAATCGTCAGTTGAAATTAATTAGTTTGGCGTTTTCGTTACAACCATACCAATTTGGTTAAAAGTTTGTTACGTTTGCCTTTCTGTTGTATCGAATTTTGATTCTTTTCATTCATTTGCCTTTATTACTCAGTATATATCACCACTACACCAAACATTTTATTTTTGCACTCGACGCGCGTTTCGCTAACCATGTTAGCTTCATCAGGAGCGATGATTGACTAAAGCTAAACTACAAATCTACCTATTTATACTTAGCCTAACCCTTGAATTACTCAAGCGGAACTAATGACATAAGCAAGGCCGTCAGTTCCGGTCAAGTAACCAGTAGAGGAGACTATAAGGAATAGGCCCTCTGTCTTTATTTAAACTACTTTTACATTTTATGATTTCCATACTTTCGTATGCGTTCAACAATCTCCTATCAGACACATCCTTTATTAATCTTAGATTATCTAATGTTACAGTATGATTAGCTTCAAGGGCATGTTCGGCAATGCTAGACTTTTCTGTTCTATTGTATTTTAAGTGTGCTAAGTGTTCTTTAAATCTTGTTTTAATTGACCTTTTAGTTTGCCCAACATACTTTTTGTCACAATCATTACAACTAATTTCATAAATTCCACTTTTCTCACAATTAGGAATCTTATCTTTGGGATTTCCTAAGATATTCCTCAGATTGTCTGATGACTTATAGACTAAGGTGAGGCCTACCTTATTAAATACCTTATCGAGTCCCTTGCTATATTTCGGATTATATGGTATGGAGACATACTTGGTGTTATTTTCTTCGCGTGTAAAAAAGGTGGAATTCTGAATATTAAACCTAAACTTATGTCTATTTATTAGCTTATTTACTAAGTCATCGTCATAACCATTAACTCTAGTTATATTTCTAATACGATTCCTTTCTTTATTAAAGTTTACTCTATTCAGAGGGAAAGTGACCAAACGATGAACTAAAAAATGTAATGAGGCTAATTTATGTTGTTTGCAATGAAATGAATCATTAGGAATATATCTATCTGTCACTGTGTCCTTCCTATAGATATCAAATTCTAATCTATTATTATTTTTAATAATTAAAATATCTAGAAAAGGCAATTGTCCTTTGTTCTCAACTTCGTAAGTGAATTTAATGGAATCATACCGGCTATTTAATTTAGAAACAAAATGATCAATATTTGCTTTCTTTGTATCAAAAATCGCGAAAATATCATCCACATACCTATACCATACCCTTGGGAAATATTCGAATTCTTGACTGGCTTCGATTTCATATAATAAATTGGCTATGAAAGGTGATAAGCAATTACCCATAGCTGTTCCTTCTTTCTGAACATAAAATTGATTGTTATATTGGAAATAATTTTGTTCCATACAAAGTTTAGATAATGTTAAGTATTCACGAATAATTTCGTCTTCAAAGTCATTCATTCTAAGTAATTCTTCGAGATATTGTAAAGTTTGTGGAATTGGCACACTTGGGAACAAAGAACTAACATCAAAAGAAATTAAGACTTCACCTTCATTAAGAACTAGATTTTTTGTTTTATTAATGAATTCTAAGGAATTCTTCACTGCGAAAGTATTTAACGGTAACTTCTCAAGTTCTTTTGATAACCATTTGGATATTAAATATGTGGGTGATCCGACCGATGAAACAATGGGTCGCATTGCTTTTCCAGGTTTGTGAATTTCGCCCCCCCCCCCCCAACCCCACCCCCCCGTGGGGGTAAGCAATACAATTTTGGTATGGTCGGATTACTCACATTTAATTTAAATTTGAGCGAATCGGAGACAAGGTTCTTACACTTTTTTAAAGAATTTTTAACCTCTGATATCATTCTCGGTAATGGATTTCTTATTACCTTTTCATAAGGGCCAGCCTTTATGCTTGTTTGGGGATTAAGAGTGTAATGTCTTTTATCAATGAAGTATAGAAGAAAGGAGTATTATTCAGAAAAAAAACTTCGAAAAAAAAGTTGATGCTGTCATAAAAAATATACGTCCCTATTTAAAAATATCAAAGTTGACCTTGAATTTTAAATCATTTTATTATATATATATATATATATATATATATATATATATATATATATATATATATATATATATATATATATATATATATATATATATATATATATATATATATATATATATATATATATATATATATATCAATCGGTTTTATAACGTCTTCCGTCTTCCAATGCCTAATTTCCACTCCTCCCGGTTTCTCCATCCTTCCTCCTCCAGATCTCTCTCTAGTACTTCCTTGTTGATTCCTGCTCTCCAGCTTTGGCGTGGTCTTCCTCGCTTTCTTTTTCCATGAGGGTTCCAATTTAAAATCTTTTTAGGTAGTCGGTCTTGTGACATTCTCTGTACATGTCCGTACCATACCAACTGTTGGGTTCTGATTTCGTCCACTATATCGTGCTTTATTTCTAAAGCTCGCCTTATCGTGTCATTTGGTATGCGGCTTTTCTGGATTTTCTGGCTGCTCGTCTCCAGAAATCCATTTCTGTAGCTTTTAGTATTTTTTCTCTTCTTTCCTTTAATGGCCACACCTGGGAGCTGTAAGTTATTATGCTTTTCACTATTGAGTTGTAAATTCTCTTCTTATTTTCAATGGTTATGTTTTTGTCCCATAGTATACTGTTAAGCATTGCAATCGCTTTTCTTCCTTGGATATTCCTCTCGAATATTGCTTCTTCCAGTGTTCCGTCCCTAGATATTCTCGTTCCCAAATACTTATAACTGGCACAGTGTTTGATGGTGTGTCCTGTGGCCAGTTTCAAGTCCTGCTGTTGTCCTCCGACGCACATGTACTCGGTCTTTTTAATATTGACTTCTAGGCCCCATTTTTCATATTCCTCCATAAGTTTTCGTGTCATGTATTCCATATCATCGATGTCCTGAGCGACTACTACCTGGTCATCTGCGAATGATAGCGTGTACAATGTAGTAACGTCATCCAGTGGTAATCCCATACTGCTGCATTTCCTTTTCCAGTTCTTCAGTGCACTCTCCAAATAGATTTTAAATAGCGTTAGGGATATACAGCAGCCCTGTTTGAGACCCTTTGTGACCTGGAACCCTGTTGTTATACCATATTTGGTTTTCACACTACTTCTTGCCTCTTGGTATAAGGATTTTACGGCTTTAATTATTTCGGTGCTTACATTACTCTGTTGTAGTGTTTCCCACAATCTCATTAGGGACACGCTGTCGTAGGCCTTTTTTAAATCAACAAACAAGACATGGACTTCCTGATCAAATGCGGTTTTCTTTTCTACGATTTGTGTCAGTGAGAAGAGATGGTCTATTGTGGATCTTCCTGCTCTAAAGCCTGCCCGTTCTTCAGCTTCTACGTCCGCGTATTCCGTTTCTATTCTATTTTTAAGTATTTTTCAGTAAAGTAAATCGTTTTATTGCCCTTTCAAAATCCTTCAACTTTTGTCTGAAACTTTTTTTTACTAAAAGTTGATATGGCAACGAGTTTTGTGGAGAAATATTAATTCGCGGTGAAATATAATCCCGAACATAGCAAAAAACCGTGTTTAAGCAATTGAGGTCGGATTCGAAATGAGCGCACTAAAAACCTTTGGGAAAGTATGCTCTGGTCTCGGGATCTGGAGTTTCGTCCAATTTTGTCGGCCTGTGTTTTCTTATTCTTGCTGTGCTTGTGTGTTTATACTTTTATCTATACAGTGAATAACATTTTTTTATTAAACAGCATGGGGACTTGTATCCAAGTACGAAACGTATATCAAATAAAGATTGTTTCCGGTCTTTGTTTTTATATACCAGATAAATTATCAAAGATAATGCACTCATGATAATTTTCATTCAATCTACAACTTATGGAGAATATTCTAGAATGTTTTCGAAACTTTTTTATTAGTACTCTTAGAGATAGTGGGGGACAACGATTTTTCGCAATTTTTTCAAAATAATATAGAAAAAAGTTTGCGCGAGTGTTACGTCATAGATATTTTTGAACTCGTGTTTTTACAAGCTCTCATTTGACACCCCACTCGATGACCTCAAAAAAATTTCAGTTCCGATTCAAAATATTTAACTTTCAAAACTACACGACTGTTTCAACTTTCAAATAGATTTCGGAGAAAATTGGCTATAACAGACAGACACCGAAGTGATTCCGTTTTTCAGTTTTGGTACGGAACACTAACAAATCGTGTTAGAAGTATCAAAAGCTACAAATAAATTAATTTAACTAATACTTTCCTCACAAACGCGTAGTAACTGCGCTGTTATATTCATTTTATCGTTTTTTCCCTGATAAAATGTCCTTCGAATCTATATGCCACCCCTCCCCTAGAACTTGGCTACTCCACTGAACTTGTACTTAATCTCTATACCAAACCCACGTTCAACATGATAAAGGGATAAAAGCTTCGCATGTTCACATTAAAACGCCATCGCATATCTAAACGTGAAAACTGGCCGATTGAATAGCACGCGAAGAGATCAGTCAAATGTATTGTGTGTCATACTGTCAAAATTTAAAAAAATCACTGGCTCTCTTAACCCATTTATGCCCAACGGGTCAAAAACGACCCACTACTTTAATTGTACAACTACCTATACACGTGCATGTGTAAAGTGTTACCTATCGTTGCATTCAGTTGTTGAAAGAATAAACATCATTAGCACTATATTGCAGAACGTGCTAAGAATTCGTTTTTTTAGTATTCGTGAAAAAAATAAATGATAAATTATTGCAGCGTGACATGGAAAGAAAATCGTACTGGTAAGTGGCTTATTTGACTACTTATTGTGTTGTTTTTCAAATTAGTTATTGTACTGATTTCAGATTATGCGAAGTAATATTTCTTTGTGGAGGTTAGGTTTTTTTATTTGTAAAATAAATGCATGAAAAGTTGCTTGGGTCGTTTTTGACCCGTTGGGCAGATATGTTCTATACATTTTCTTATTTTTAGGACGAAACCATTGACGACGGCTGAGTTGTTAGACGAAATAGAAAAACTAACCGATGATGATCCTATTCCAGACGCAATCTATATAACTCCCCCAGATGATAATGGGTTTGAAAGTAATGAAGACTCAGGGGATGAAGACTGTAATGATCCCAACAGATTAAACTCAAAGCAGCTTCAAGCGCCAGCGGAAACCAATACAGAAGAAGCCAGCAATTACGATGATGACAGTAACATAACAGAATCTGCTGGAAGGCAAAACAAGTCACGGAAGAATCGACAATGGGTAATAGGTGATTTGAATAGAGGTAAAACAAAACAGTCAAATATCGAACTTTTACCTGTGTTGACATTAGGCGATGAATGCGAACCTCTGGATTTTATAAAGCTCTTCCTGAATCCGGAAATATTGGAACTTCTTGTGAAATATACCGTCTTATATGCTGGCAGTAAAAATTGTAGATTAGAAATTGGCAATGACGACATGCTGGTTTTTATTGCTATTCTTTATGTGAGTGGGTACGTTCCCGTTCCCAGACGTCGCATGTTTTGGGAAGGACGAGATGACGCCCGAAATGTTTTGGTTTATAACTCTATGAGAAGAAATCGGTTTGAAGAAATATTTAGATTTTTGCACGCAGCTGATAACAACAACTTAGCACAGAATGATAAAATGGCAAAGCTACGACCTTTGATTGAAAGAATGAACGAAAATTTCATCAGATATACCCCTCTAACTTCTTGTGTGTCTATCGACGAATCCATGATTCCGTATTTTGGCCGAAACGGATGTAAACAGTTTATCAGAGGAAAGCCAATCCGTTTCGGTTACAAAGCATGGGTTTTAGCAACTCCGTCAGGCTATTGTGTCAATTTCGACGTGTATCAAGGACGAAAATCTCAACAGACTGACGAAAAACTTGGATTAGGCGAATCTGTAGTAACGAATTTTGCGAAATTATTACAAACTAATTTTCCTGATTTTGAGTGTTCATTATTCTTCGACAATTTCTTTACAAGCACTACTCTTATCAGTAAGTTGGGAGAAATGGGTTTGGTGCAACGGGTACAGTGCGAGAAAACCGTACCGATAAATGTCCACTTCAACAATTTTTCCAAATAAAAAAAAAAGGGAAAGGGGCGTATTTGATAATGCCATTGACAAAGAAAATAATATTGTTTGTGTCCGTTGGAAGGATAACAGTGTGGTCACAATTTTATCAAATGAATTTGGCGTAGAACCTATCCGCCAAGCTGCTAGATATTCTGCAAAAGAGAAAAAAAAAGTTGAAATCCCCCAGCCAAACGTGATACATTGTTACAACAAGTTCATGGGTGGTGTTGACCAAATGGACAACAATGTGGCAAACTATCGAATAGGCTTTCGTGGAAAGAAATGGTATATTCCTATTTTGTTTTGGACGTTTGATGTATGTATGAATAATGCTTGGATACTGGCTCGAAAATTTGGAAAAAAAATTGACAATTTGGAATTTCGCAGATTAGTTGTATTATCAGTACTTCAAAAATATGGAAAACCCCCCTTAGCTACTGGCCCAAAGCTTACACTTGTTAGTCCGGCCGCTCGTAGACATGGCCAGCATCTGATTTTGAGTAGTCAGACACGACGAAGGTGTGCTCATTGCAAGAACAAAACCACTAAAGCTTGTGACCGGTGTGAAGTTGCTTTACATGACAAATGTTTTGTAGATTTTCATAAAAAAAAAACTATTTGAATATTATAACCAAATTTGTTATTATTTAAAGGTTTATGATTTTATGGAGATAAAAATAACAACACCCTACAAGTATTTATGTTTTTCACTATACATTTGATCATAGTACCCTATTTGCCCAAGTGGATCAAAAACGATCCACATCAAAACATCAAATCTCCTGATTCAAACTTATTATTTTAAAGTTACTTAGTCTATTTATATGTCATTTAACTAAAATAAGTGAGATTTATAAAGATTTAAAGAAAAAATAATTCTGGGCATAAATGGGTTAATATCATTAAAAGTCCAATCTAATAAAGTGCAGAATTTGAGCTAACAGAGCTAAAATTATATTTACAAGGGTGGATCAAATATAAACGAGACTTTCTGTACTGAATGTTTAGTATCGTTCGGAGTGGGCTGCTGCTTCTAGCAATGTTGGCTGGGTTTGCCAGGAGTGGGGAGAACGATCGGTTGGCCTCGCCAGATGCATTCAATAGTAGAGCTCACAATGTCCGAGCGAGGCGTGCACCCTTCGATTGCGCAACGCGTCATTATTAAATTTCTCACTCGGGGAGGCGTGACACCGAACGAAATTCTGCTGAGATTGACGGCACAGTTCCAGGATTAAACACCGTCAAGATCTAGTGTGTTCGCCTGGCATAAGGAGTTTATGGGAGGTGGTGAAGAGGACGAAAAGGAGAGCCATGATCGTCGTCCGCGGACGTGGCGTTTTGCACATTGATTCTTTGCACGAACGTCGCACCATCAATGCGGCGTACTACTGCAACCCTTTGGATGAGGCTAAACTTGCTTACCACCGCAAACGACGTGACCAACCGATAAGAGACGTGATTCTTCTGCATGACAACGCTCGACCCCAGACTGCAACTCTTACTAGGAGAAAATGAGTTAGACAACACTTGATCACCTTTCCTACAACTCTAACCTATCGCTCTGCGATTTTCATCTCTTTGCGCCACTCAAAAAAGCGCTGGGAGGCCAACGATTTGATGACGACAACGCGGTGGAGGGCTTTGTGTGCAGTTTGTTACTGACACGGCTCCCTTCCTTTTACAACGATCGTATCAAAAAGCTTCCGATACGCGGGGAAAAGTGCATTTCTAAAGCAGGAGATTATGCTGAAAAATGATATGTACTTGGTTTATTTGTTACAGTAAATAAAAAATTATAAAAAATAAATCTCATTTATATTTGATCCACCCTCGTATAAGGAACAGCCTAAGATTTTCTAAATGTGTACTTTAATAATTTATATATAACCATACATCTTGCTATTAAAACTAACAAATATAGACAACACCGGTCCCCATTCCCAGCTAATTTTACTACCAGACCACCTGCAATCATTTCGATTTTTAACGGCGTTGCACGGAAGCCGAGAAAGGTTTTATTGCATAAGACAAGATTGGAATTCTGTCCAGTGTTTTCTACTTGTCCTTACCGCACTAATTGAACGATGTTATGAATGTATTTTTTTTTTGTATCTAAGTCAACCTATCACATTTTTCTCATAATTACGAGGCATGTTTTTTAAGTAAGTACCGTTTTGGAATTAAAAAAAGACGTGCAAAGATATCGCTATAATTTTATTTTTTACATGAAAGCCTGTACCTTAATCTACTTTTCTACATAATTTCCGTGAATATTGAGGCACTTGTCATAACGTGGCACCAGTTTTTGAATACCCTCCTCATAAAATTCTGCCGCCTGACTTGTTAACCACTGTATCACAAATGTTTTGACTTCGTTATCGTCTTGAAGACGCTGACCACCCAGGTGCTTCTTCAAGTGCAGGAACAAATGGTAGTCGCTGGGCGCCAGATCAGGGCTGTATGGAGGATGATCTAGAGTTTCCCATTTAAAAGATTTGATAAGATCTTTGGTCCGATTAGCCACATGTGGACGGGCATTGTCATGCAGCAAAACGATACCCTTACTCAACTTGCCACGTCTTTTGTTCTGGATTGCACGACGCAGATTGTTCAATGTCTCACAATAAGACGCTGCATTGATTGTCTCATTACGAGGCAGAAACTCCACTAGCAATACTCCTTTTCTGTCCCAAAAAACTGTGCACATGATTTTGCGGGCAGAAATTGTTTGCTTAAACTTCACTTTTTTGGGTGATGATGAATGTCGCCATTCCATGGATTGTTGTTTCGATTCTGGTGTGACGTAGGCCACCCATGTTTCGTCACCAGTAACAATTTGGTCTAAAAAATGTTCACCTTCATTGTGGTACCAGTAGTAGGGACTGGGGGCTTAAGCCTCACCCCCCCCACCACTTTTCTGATTGGTCGACCTTGACCCAAGCCACGCCTCCTAAGCCACACCTCCTTGTCTGGGCTCAGTGTCGCTGCAAATTTCGTGCAGTTCATTTCGATCCTAAAACATTAGCATTGATCGTCCCCACTTCCTAATCGCGCGCATGAGCCCTCCCACTTAACTCTGATTGGTCGGGGCTACTTTTTGGCCCCGCATACTTTAATGCTTCAGCTCCCCACCCCTTTCCTGATTGGTCAGACTTGGCTCCGCATACTACCTCTCACCACTTTCTTCTCATCACCCCTTCCACACAGCTTACAGTAAACATACAACTACTTAAGAGCAAGCGCCTCATTTGCAAGCCAAGTTGCAAGAAGCAAGGTGTCCAGTACTTATCAAGATTTTCATGGCATCTTTGATTTTCGATACCATTATTGATCACGTAGGTGAGGTTATTTGTCGTCTACAAAGTACTTCAACATCTGTGTGGGAGTTGAAAGAAGGGGATCTCAAATTTCTACCCCTTAGTTATATAAAAGAATATATCAGCTCAATTGAATTGCAGAAAGTTTGGAGCAAGTTGCCAGAACGATATCGAAGAGATAAGGAACTACAGTTAAATTTACCGTGTTACAAGCATTATAATCAACCAGGCGTAAGTGCACACCTCGATGGGCCGCCGCCATCAATAAGAAAATGCTGTGGCAACGTAACAAAAAGCGAAATCAGGAAAGTGAATAAGAAGGTTTGCAATATTTCATACTCTGACGATTCTATTAAAGTATTGCAAACTGAAGAGAGTAGAAGTTTAAGTGATGGAAGAATTAGTGAGAGAAATGTGTGAGGAATTTATAATGTCGGAGGCATGTTCGGAGTATTATGCGAAGGATGGTCAGGAGACTGAAGCGCAGAGTATTACGATATTCCTGGAGTATATGGAGCATGCATTTAAATGTAAATTAGCAGCTCAAGCATGTCGTGACTTTCTTAGTAGTAAAAATGAAGATAAACTTATTAAGGAATTTCTTGAGTTAGGGCTAATTGAACATGTATTAACATTAATGGAATACAATAAATGATTACTGTAAAATAATAATTTGTAATAAACACACTTTTTAATTTTATTATAGTTTTATTTTTTACAATACATCTTTTTTTTAAAATCCAAGAATTGTGAGATTTATCAAATCCTAGCCATTTAACAAAAACTTTATTTCCTTTTTTTCTTATAACTTTTTCCACCAAATACGCGTCAGGATGTTTCACTTTTTGCAATTCCTCTTCATAAAAGCTACCTTCAATATTTTCATTATTGGCATCTTTTAAAAGATAAGTAGTAGGGTTTGTGAGTTGTATTTTTCTAATTTGAAATATTTCAGTTGACCAGTTGGGAGTATATCCCTTGTCAAATGCCTCTCTTCGCTTCGAAATTCTCACAAAATCGTTTACTTTAAACTTGACATGCTTTACATCGAAAATTTTCTGGAAAGTAAAAGAATTTAATAGTACGTGTTCTTCATTTTTCCGGTTAATATTAATAGGTTTGTATCCCGTAGTTCTATGAACAGTATTATTGTATTTTTCCACAATACTTGGCAAAATATTTAACCATTTATAGTTTCCTTGATTACTGAAATACTTCCACATTATATTTTTTTAAAGTACGATTAACACGTTCCACTATACTTGCTTTTAAATTAGAAAAACTACTGTAGTGATTTATTTTATAATCACGCATTAGTTTTTCAAATTCTTTGTTGTAAAATTCTTTTCCCAGATCTGTTTGCAAATTAACAGGTTTTGTAGTTTTATCTAAAATTTTTTTCATTGCTGATGTTACTTCTTTTCCGCTTTTATTTTTAAGAGGTTCAGCCCAAACATATTTTGTAAAAGCATTTATTACTACTAAAATATATCTGTTCGATTTATTAAATTTAGCATAAGGCTGCATTTCGACTAAATCAGCTTGCCATAAGTCATTTAAACCTTTTACTATCGTTCTACGTCTCCGATAATTTTTTCTAGCTGGTTTATGTAATTCTTTAACAATGGTTTCTTTAATATTTTCCTTCATAATGGCATTTTCTTACTAGTGATTTTTTATAGAAGATCTTCCTTAAATAATGTTTACTTGACCACTTTATCCGCTTTATCTTTAATATCATTAATAGATGTGATTGCTTTGTTAATTTTATCATCAATTTCTTGTATTTTATTTTTTTGTTCATTACATTTCACGTTAATTTCAGTTTCCATGACAGCCTTATTTATAAAAATTTCTTTCTTCAATTCCTTTATTGCAGAATTAAATTCTTCTCGCACCTCAATAACTTTGTTTATAGATTCAGCACTTGTGTTTCGAACAAAAGCTTCTATTTCTTTTTTCTGTTTTTCAAACTGTTCTTTCAAGGTTTTTAATCCAGTTGTGGTTCTTATAACGTTTACTCGGGATTCATCATAAATTGTTTTAAACGATTCTATTTCTTCCTTATTATCTTTAATACTAGTTTCACCTAACTTAATTTTATCTGTTAGTTTGTTATCAAGATCTACCACCATAGTTTTAATAATTTCAAACGATTTATTAAGTTCCGTGAGTAATCTTTCCTCTATAATTTCAAAATTTTGTAACTTTGTTGTTATCTCGTCAATTTTCTCTTTATTTTTGGCTATTTTATTCAACGTGTCTTCTTTCTCACGCTCTTTCACTATAGTTTGTACTCTTTCACTTAAAGACTTTATCTCTGATAACAATTTGGGATCTACATTAGTTTGGTTTTTTAATTCTAGATTGTGTAGTTGTGTAAGAACCTCTTCAATTTTATTACTATTTCTTGTGATATTATTTGAACTATCCTCTAAAGTTTTTATTCTTTCTGTTAATGCAACTATGTCTTTAGAGACCACAACATCGGCTTTATTAGAAGCTTCCATAACTTTTTCTTCCAACTCTACAACTTTTGCATTGTGATTTTTGTTAACTAAAGCCTGTAATTTCACAGATCTATCGATATTATTGATATTTTTATTCATATCATCATGAACTTTTCCAAAATTTTTCACTTCTAAAGCCACTCTGTCATTAAGAATATTTGTAAAATTTTGAAACTTTGACACAAGCTCCTTTGAAATATCATCTTTCACTTTATCAATTGTTGATTGATTGCTGATCTTAATTATTGTTTTAATTTCTGATATTTCATTTTTCATATCTGCTCCTAACATATTCAAATTATCCCCATGTTTGAAAATTTTGTCATCATATTCGGGGATAGTTTTATCTTCAAATATCTTTATCTTTTTCTTAGTGTTTTCAACATCATCAATGTTTTCGTTAAGTCTTTTATTTAAATTGTTAATATCGTCTTTCAAATTAGATTCAAAGTTTTCAATTATTTTGTTTTCAACATATTTCTGATCTCCTTTAAATTTGTTCAAAATTCTGTGTTCAATATTTGAAAATATTGTATTTTCCAATGTAGACGTATCTACTTGATAACGTTTAGAAATATGTTGACCAAACTTGTCAATAGTCATCTTAATATTGTAATAAAATCTGCGTTGTGTCCTTTTATATTATAATTTTAGCTTCTTTAAGCTCTTCAATTATAGAAATAATTTCATTGTCATGTCCAGTATGACCTGCAGAGGTGGATGCAAATAATAAACGAAGCCTATTAACTAACTCATTTACATCATCCCAATACACATAGTCGGTATTATCTTTATTTGTTTTTAAAGTTAAACTACCCCCTTTTGTGGTTGGTTTACTAGCTCTAGTTTGTCTCAAACTCTGTACTCCTCTGATCAAATTCTCCATAGCATTAATAGTTTTGGTTTTAGTGATGCCATTCTTTTGCAAATATGGTCCTATTATTGTAATGTACTTGTGTGATGCATTTCCTTGAACCTGTTCGTTGGGATCGTGGTTCCTACGATATGCGTTAGTTCTTTTTAAAATATCCATATAATTTTCAAGATCGTCTTTTTTATAGCCAACAGGTTCTTTTTTAAATAACAACTCATATAAACCAGGTTGTACCAGGATAACTTACACCAGAAACTTTTATTTGTTTACCAATAATTTCAACAGGCTGTTGTGTTAATCCTAAATAAAATTTTTCTGTTTCATAATCGTGAACTATTCCATATTGATGATCAAATTTATGCTCAACATCCTTAACACCCTCATCGATATACTGGCGAGGTATTTTATCAAATTGCTCCAACCAATTTTTATATGCTTCTGAATCTGTATAGGCTCTTACTACATTTCTGGTTTGTTCCAAAATATCAGAAAGGTTTTGAGTTGTAGAATCGGAAGATTTTGAAGAACTTGTTGTTTCCCCTATAACGGTGGTTTGTAAAAAAGGTGGTATTTGGCTCATATTAAAAAATGATGGTGTTTCATATGGAAGATTTGGTGTTTTGCCTGTCCTTCCTTTTGGAGTTGATATATTTGCAAAAATATCCTTCCCTGGGGATGATATATCAGCAAATAAGTTTTTTTTTCGCGGTGTTGAACTTTCATGAATTTTTTAATTGGAGTATATTGCTCTTCTTTAATGTATGGTGCTTCAAATTTACCCAATGTTGAAACTAGTTCTTGTAAGGGCTGTGTGATTGGTTTATAAGTTTCCTCCAATTTAGACTGAGCCTCAAATTCCGCATTTTTCAAACTTTGGATTTTTTGTTTAACAGCTTTTCTTGACTTAACAAGTTCTCTTGCCAATCGTTCATCCATGATTGTTATATAAACACGATTTTTCTGCTTTTATAAGTAAATAAATGAATCGAATCCTTTCCTATACCGCCCTGAATTAATATTTGAATCTTTGTCAATCACTAAAAATCCAAATTTGTCTTTCCAACATAGTAAACATAAATCTTTAAACTGATTAAATGTCATATCAACATTAACATGATCGTCATAAATATGTCTTAAGTTCGTATTATCTTGCTGAAACATTACAATTAAATTTGCATTATCACGAATCAATTGTTTTGGAATAGAAGAATATGTTTGGCATAAATAAAAACAATCAGTGTTTTTGTGTCTTCCGAAGCAGAAATAATCCTTCATTATATTCTGATTGCAACACACAATATCATCAAATATTATTATAGAATTTTTCTGTATTTCTTGCGGTGTAATTATATTTTCTTCTTTATCAGATTCATAAAAACCAATTTCTTTCAAAGGTTTAAAAAGTGCCCTTAAATATTCATATTTAGGTTGATATAAAGACTTTGAATAAATATATAAATTTTCAAATCGTAACCCATTTGGATCCTCAATTAAACTGATTATTACATTGGTCTTGCCACAGCCTGATGGACCAACAATTAAACCTCTTTTGCTATTTCCTTCAAATAATTTCCCATGTTTTCTAAAGTTGTTTACCGAAGTGTCATGGTCTCTAATTTTTAAAGAATATGGTTGCTTCTCAATTTTCATGCCGTATGAGAGTATTTAAGTTGAGTTCTGACGTTAAACTAATCAGTTTGTCTTATGATTTCAATTATATAATGGCAAACAAAAGATCTATTTACAAAAAAAAGAACAAAAGGGGAAGTGGTATAATAAACACCTTAATAAATAAGTTACCATTCGAATTACATTTACCAGGTTACAATTTTTGTGGCCCGGGGACAAAACTGGAAAAACGACTAGCACGGGGTGATAAAGGTATAAATTTATTAGATGAAGCGTGTAAAGAACATGATATTGCATACTCAAAATCGAAGGATATAAAAGAAAGACACGCTGCTGATAAGTTATTAGGTGTGAAGGCGTCATCGAGGTTAAAAGCGAGCGATTCCAGTTTTGGTGAAAAAACAGCTGCTCTTGCAATTAGTGGCGCAATGACTGTTAAAAGAAAGTTAGGTATGGGTCTAAGAAAAAGTAGAAGAAAGAGATCACGAAGAGCTCGTATGGGGCGAGGCGTTTCATTATCTCAAGCTATTTCAAAAGCTAGAAAAGCTCTTAAAGGAAAACGATTTAAAAGTTTACACCAAAGTATAAACACACAGCACTAAATGCTATTAACAAAAGTGGTAAAATATTACCTCCAAAAAATAGAGTAATACCGATTCCAAAGACAGGCGGTTTTCTCCCACTTATACCACTATTTGCAGGATTATCGGCACTAGGGGCTCTAGGTGGGGGTGCAGCGGGAATAGCTAAAGCTGTAAACGATGCGAAAGCTGCTAAACAAAAGCTTGAAGAAGATAAAAGACATAATCAAGCAATGGAATCTATTGCAGTTGGGAAAAAAGGTAGCGGGCTTCATTTAAAGCCATATAGAACAGGTTGTGGATTATATTTAAAGCCATATTCAAAAAACTGTTAAAGTCTATACCTCGTAAATCTCTTACAAATTACGATTTAATTAAGTATGTTAAACTATTGGAAATTAAGAATTTTCGAGGAATATTTATGAGGGATAAACTACCAAAGAAAATTAAACGTATTGAAAGTGCTATTGTAAATCTAGACGACGATCAAGGTAAAGGAACGCATTGGACTGCTTACATCAAAAAAGGAAAAAATATAATTTATTTTGATAGTTATGGTAATTTACGACCCCCATTCGAGTTAATTTCATATTTTAACAGCGACGGGAATCAAAAATATGGTAAAATATAATTACAAAAATTTTCAAAATTATAAGAGATCTAATTGTGGGCAATTATGTTTAAAATTTCTTTATAATAATTCGTAAAAGTTATTTAGATTCATTCTCTTCGACCACTTCACATTAACATGTCATATAGTTTTGTTATTAGTGGTAATTCATCTGTTTTAACAACAGACTTTAATCCGCCAATATACCTAGAAGAAAATTCAGAGTATGTTGTTGGACTTGTAAATTTTGAAACATTTAATGCTATCCCTAATATTGATGAAGGTCATAATTTAATGATTCATGATGAAGATAGTGCAACTGTTATACCGACTGGTAGTTATGAATTAGCAGATATAAATAAATATTTACAAGATCAATATCTTAAGGAAGGTTTTGCTTTTCATGTTTATGCGAACAATAATACCTTAAAGACGCATATAAAAAGTGAAAAACCAATAGTTTTCCGTGATGGCACTATTGGTAAATTATTAGGATTCAAAAATCAAATATTAGCGCCTTTGAAAGAACATATATCTGACTATCCTGCAGAAATTATTAAAATAAATTCGATAAATATTGATTGTAGTATTGCTGAAGGGTCATATTTAAATGGAAATCCTGTTCATATAATACATCAATTCTTTCCTAGTGTGGCACCTGGATTCAAAATAATTGAGTCACCACAAAACGTCATTTATTTTCCTGTCACTGTAAAGGTGATTGATAAAATAACCATTAAAATACTGGATCAAGATGATGATGTGGTCAATTTGAGAGGAGAAACCGTTACGTTAAGACTACACTTGAAAAAAGTAGATGAACGATGGTAATTTTGTATAATAAAATTTACCATATCTTAATTTCACACAGAAATTAACCAAGAAAAACATTAATAAGAAGGGAAACAAACGCTTTTTGTTTAGTAAGAAAGCAAACTCACAAAGGTTAACATCATCTAATCGTCAATTCCTCCTAAGTTTAGGATTTAAACTGAGATAAAATGGAATATTTAAATGTTAAAGAAAATATTCTTATGGATGAATCTATTTTGAGTTGGGAAGCCCTTTCTTTTGATCCTTTTAATCCTGCAAAACTTGATAATAATGATGAAATCAGGATTGCTTTACAACAAACAGGAAAATATCCTTTACCATGCAAAAGTGAGCTATACTTAGAACTACAAGTTACTAAGGAGGATGGAACGACTCCGCTAGCAAACACTACATTAATAAATAATGCGCCTGCATTTTTATTTAAAGAGCTGAGATATGTTTTAAATGGTGTTACTATTGATTCTGTTCGAGATATTGGTATAACTTCAACACTGAAAGGTTATATCTCTTATAATCAGAATGAAAGTGCAAAATTAGAAAATGCTGGATGGTATCCCAAAGCAAAGTCTGGAGATAAAATTATGACTGATGATAAAGGAAATGTTTCTTTATGTGTCCCATTAAGAATGTACTCAGGATTTTTTGAAGATTATAATAAAATAATTTTAAATTCACAACAAGAATTAATTCTAATTAGAAGTAATGATGATACTAATGCTCTAGTATCTACAACTGATGAAAAACCTAAAATTAAAATAACGAAACTCTGCTGGCGGGTTCCCCATCTTACGGTAGCCATCCCTCAGGAACTAGCACTTACTAAACTTGTTGATAAGAATAATGACATTCTTATTACTTTTCGTAGCTGGGAATTAGTGGAGTACCCAGAGTTATTAGAAACTACAAGACATAACTGGCCTGTAAAAACTTCCACAAAAGTTGAAACACCCCGTCATGTTTTAATGGCTTTTCAAAACAATAGGCGCGGTAACTTAAAAGCAGATATGAGTAAATTTGATCATTGTGAGCTAAGAAATATAAACGTGTTTTTAAATTCAGAAAGATATCCTTACAATGATCTTCAGCTTGATTTTAAAACTAATAAATTTGCTACATTATATGAAATGTTTTCTGATTTCCGTCAAATATATTATAATTTACCAATAGAGCCAATATTTAATCCAGTCGAATTTAAGACTAATGCCCCTATTGTCTATATTAACTGCTCACATCAAAGGGATTTACTCCAAACTGGTCCGGTAACGATGAGGATTGAATTCGAAACAAAAGAGAAAATTCAAGCCAAAACAACAGCATATTGTCTCATAATCCATGATAAAATTTTTAGTTATAATCCATTGACGAAAATAGTAAAACAACTTTGAAACCAACTCCCACTCTTTCTGATGTTCATAATATATAAAGATCCACGAAGAAAATATCATTTATGTTTATGTGTTCAGTATAACAAGATCACATATGTTAATTCTGGAAGTATGGTAAACAACTTACAGTTTTATCAACAGTTGGAAAGTTTTGTTAAAAAATTAGAAGAGCTTAAAAGAATAATAGAAGATTATTCCAAGAAAACTATTTTATTCAAGAAATTTAACGATTTAAAAATTAACTAGGACCTTCATAACCATGAATAATAGACTTATTATTGATGTACAAGGCTTCAAAGATGAAAAGAACAAATTTATCCCCAAAGAATTAGCTGCTTTTGATGGTTATAGAATTAGTCATTTTGTGTTCAAACAACCTTTTGCTTTCAATTTACTTTCTCCCGAATCAAATAAACAGGCAACTTGGTTAATGAAATATCATCATTGTATTTACTGGAATCAAGGATATACCCCTCTACATTATTTTGCCGATATTGTTAAGAAACTTACTGAAGATGCTCTTTATGTCTACGTTAAAGGAACAGAAAAAGCAGAATATATTAAAAAATATTCTTCCAAGCCAGTAATTGAATTAGATGATCAACCTGCTTTGCAAGCATCAACACCAAAATGTGCATTTCACTCGAAGTCGCCATGCATATGTGCTTTAACAAATGTATTTTTTATGTATGATAATTTTTTTATGAATAATTAAATTTTCTTATATATTTATATTGGTTTTATTTCTAAAATAAGTTCGCTATTAAATAAAATAATGATTTTTACATTTTATGTATGGTAATTGTAAAATAAAACACATCCATACATTGTCAATTATTTTATTATTTGTTAATGTTATAACTTATCTAAATTTATTATAAAAGAAATTTTACAACAATGTTTTTTTATACATATCTTGTAATACGGGAGTTAAAATTATTTCACACAATGCAATTCTTCTTTTGAAATGTTGTTGATTTATAAAGTCATGTGGCAGCATTCTGGATTTTCGGTAGGCAAACGTCCAAACATGCATCGTGTGAAGTTGATTTTTCGTTTCATCAAAAGTTACTTTTTTCATAGAAATTTCTCTCCCTTAAGTTTTGTTCCAGTTTTTCGGGATAAAGCAATAGGAGCTCTAACATAGTGCACACGTTCTCACTATTTGGGTTGTCCTTTGGTGAAAGAGTGCTATATATTTTCTCTAAACAATCTGCTTGGCAGAATAATGTGTTTTTAAAAATATAGAAGTAGTTCTTAAACTTTTGCTTTTGTAAAATAATTAACCTGTAGTCAATCAGAGGAATTTGTTCCCATAACCTGCAAACTGTTTCATTTCCCAAATACACCAATCCTCCATCTGTCATTATCTTCAAAATGGGTAGCTGAGCAAAGTTTTCAAAATGTAGTGTCATATTTTTCAAGTATATAGATTCTTGAGGCAGGTTTGCTGAGACCATGTAGTTTACAATAACTCCCTGATACTGTAGGAAGTCTCGCCAGTCCTCCCAGCTTAACACCACAGATTGATTTTTCTTTCCACACAATTCTATGCAGGGCTCAAAATCATTTTCGACACATAAACCAATTTTTACAAATTTGGAGTTTGATTTATTTAAAGGATATTCTGTAGAATTTATAACTATTCGACTTATTACTGCAGGTGTTGTCTGCTTAAACACATTGGCGATGTTTTTGTTATTCATCTTGATGAAAAACTAACTAAACCTTCGCCTAAACGGCAACTTATATATTCCCTATCTGTTAAGAGCTATGGAGGGGAGGGGTGGGGATGTGAAAACAAAGACATGAAAAATATTTATTTAGAGTTTTTTTAATAAATGTTTTTGTAATAAATTACAAATGTTATAAAAATGGTGATAATGGACAACAATCCAAGTAGTGCTATAAATATATATAAAGTAGTACAGTTACACTCTAACTTATGCACAAACTGTATCCAATTTGAAAATTTTGCTGGTTGTTTATCAAACACATAATTTATTTTTAGGTAGTTAATGCCACATATATCATCCTTAGTAACATTATATGTATACATAAATTTATTACCAGAAATGTAAACCATTCTCATCGGTTTGTAGCAATCAGTGTCATTCTGAATCTTACTAATGCAAATTTCAGCTCTAATTGAATTAGGCATATGATTAACATATATTGTATTTCCAACCAAGGAGAACAGCACTATTAACAAAGAGGAGCTCATTGTTCTAACTAAATGCTAATGTTTCATATTACATATTATATAGGGATTAGTCATCAGTGTCTGTGCGCCGCTTTTTGGCTACATGCTCAAAAGTAGAATTAGATTGTAAACTTGTTAAATATTCCAACATTTCATCCATGTCGACAATATCCCGATGCCCCCATGCAAAAGTTTTTGTGGTATGTGGAAGAGAATATCTTTTATCATCGTGGCTCGTCAAGGCTAGTTTATTTATTAAATTTGTATAAATATTGTGCATACTTGACTTAAACACATACATTGTGCAGAAAACCTTCTTATCTTTTTCTACAACATCTTTATAATCTGATAAATTTAACTGCTTTCTTACACATACTTTACGGATGCCTTTCGCTTTTTTGTCTAAACTATCTTTTGATTTTACACAATAAGCTTTAGCACCAGTGCCATAAAAACTTTCTATAGGAACTCCTTTATATTCATCTTTAAATTTACCAACTACCGATAAAGATATGGGCATATCATGAATATTTGGATCGGGAAAGTTAGAGGTGTCAAATTTTTCCAGATTTTGCTTCATGTCTTCATAAAAATTTTCGGTCTCAATTTCTAATATCAACGAGTCAGTATCCGTGTACAATAAACTTACATTATCTCCATACTTTAATTTCAAATATCCGTAATAAAATTCATACATTACAGTTTTTGCAATATCCAAGATACTCATTCCAACATAAATGGGTTTATTATATTCTATGCATACCTTTTGAAGTTGAATTGCTACTAAATTTTCAGAAAAAATCTTTAAATCTTTAAACTGTGGCTTTGCAATTAATTTTTCAGCACACATCTTAGTACCTTCTCTCTCCCATTGCGATACTAGCTTAATATCTACGCGGGTATCGACATTCTCCATAGTTTTCCCAAAAACGCTGTTATTTGCTGATTTGTATGAATTTTTTTCAAACTTATTTTTTGAAGCATTTCTTAAATTAGTGTTTAAGTCAATGTATTTAGCTAGCCAGGGAGATTGGGTAAATTTAATTCCTCGATGTATTTTTAAAAGTTTAAGTCCGAATTTTAAACATTGTTTTAAGGAGCGATAATGAATAATATAGTTACTCTTATTATTTAAATTTGGAATTAATTTAGAGTATTTTGAAATTGGTGGTGTAAACTGTTCGGGACAGAACGGAAAGTCGTTATGATTGTCATGTAAATAATGAGGATATTCTAAGTCAACTTCAAAAACATACCCGATAGATGATGTATCTGAAAGTTCTAAAATATTAATTGCTTTAATTTCATCCTCAGAAAGCCAAACAAAATTCTTTTCTGGTAAGAACTGCTTCATTGCAAAACCATACAAGTTTGTTGCATCTAAATATGCAATATATTTTGTTGCCCTTTTTGGATCAAAATTATCAAGAAAAGGATTATTGGCTTCAGATTTGCGAGATGTGCAAGTACTAACTCCACCACGAACTCCTTTTTTGAAGAAATGAAGCATATCAGGATCTGTCAACAAGTCTAGTTCTACTTTTGTAAATTTCATCATGGCGTCCCAACACATAGAAGGACTAGTAACATAATTGGCCGGATCTAGTTTATAAGTTTTATAACAAGTATTTCTATAGTTTTCGAATATATCAGCTAAAAGTAAAACATCGGACTTTAAATAAATATCAGAATATTCACCTAACGTTGAACAATTAAATACTGCCCAAACCTCTTGAGCTCTTTGATAATCTTCAGCAGAAATATTCTCGTCAATTAAATTATTATAAAACTTATCAATAGACGGCAAACATTTGTCACCTAATTTGTCAAGAGAATCAACGTAAGAATATGGAAATACTCCTTTTTGTCTGATATAGTAAAATTGTCTTTCGTCTGAAAAATGTTTCTTTATTTCAAGACACTGAGCGTCTTCTAGAGTATTTGACAACGATTCTAGAGATTCTGGTAGAAATTGAAAGGAATCTATGAACCGTAAATTTAATTTAACACTTTCCTTTTTTTTGTTTTGGCTGTCATATTTACCTACAATAATTTGTTTATTAAATGAAATATATTTTTCTTTGTTTTGAGCAATAACACTAATATTTTCTTTGTTGTTACACAGCGATTTTATAAATAAATGTGAATCGTAATTTTTTAAATTATGAAGAATTATTGGAATGTAATTTGGAATTTTGAAATGTAAATTGCAAATAGAATGAGCTGCTCCACGATAATTTCCAGTTATATGACAATGATCCATACATTTTACAAAGTTTCCCGCTGAAAATGGTTTTTTCGCATAAATAGCAGACAATTGCATTATGATATTCATCCTGCTGCGAAGGGTTTAATTTATTCATCGGCTTTTGATTTTTTAAATAATTATTATAAAGGTTTTTTACATCTTGTTCAATAAATTCAATAAACTTTTTTGCACAATCGGCCCCGCGATAAAGTTTCAACGATACAAGATTTTCATCAAATGAAGATTTAATGTAGTAAGCGAATGAATATGGTATATGTTCAGCAGTTTTAATGGTATATGATGCTGAATTATTAAGTGCTGATTGTTTATTTTCAATATTTTTTAAGTAGCACTCAAAATCGGCATAAATTACGAAAGGACATTTATATTGCTTTTGAATATTTTCAAATTTTAAAACGTTTGCTTGGATCTGATTTCCAAACTTATCTAAAGTCATATTATCTGAAGGAAATTCTATTCGAACAAAATTGCAATCATGTTCTAAGTGTCTTTTTAGTTTTTTTTCTGTACCAAAATATTGCAAGCATCCGTCGCATAAATGTTTTTTTATTTTCTTTTTTGATAATTGCTTAAATAACAATTTAGATAAATCTTTTATCCAACAATAATGGCTATTGCCATCGTGAGAAATAATTATAAGTAGATTTATGTGTAAATCTTTTTTGTTAATGTTGTAGTGTAAAGGCCCAACAATTTCATATGCATATGCACCATCTCTAAAAAAATTTTCAATTCCATAAACGTTTATGGACAAATTATTATTCCTTTCAAATGTGCTAATTTGCTTTAATTCGACCGGAAAATGTATACCTGTGAAATCGAAGATAGTTCGGAAGTCCGGATAAGAGGAGGTTTTTCTAGGGTTCCCTATGGGCTTACATACGGCCGAAACAACAGCCCATGCGAAACAGCAGTCATCTTCATTCATGACGTTGACTAAGCTGCCCCGAAACTCTGGAATTGGAATGTAGGAAGCTGCACATAAGGGATTGTGCTTGTTGATATTCACTTCCAAATGTAGAATTTGTTGTAATATCCAACCTAAAAGAAAAAATAAATATTTAGTATTAAAAATGTAACACTTTCCCTACTTGAAATAAAACATTAACGATAAAATAGAAATACCCAATTTACCTGAGTCGCGTTCCGGTAGTTCATCAGCTTTGGTCGACAACGTCTTGAATAAATCGTCATACAATTCGTCTAAATTAGTCGTCTCAGTCACGATATGGAAGGGAGTGTTGAATGATTTTACTGCTGTAGACTTTAAAGTGGGAGAGTAGTAGACGCCAAATAGTTCTACATTGACCTTAGTGGATGTATGCTCCTGTTGTGTCTGCCGAATCAACGATATAAATTTTCTATAAACTTCTTGTTGAAATTTCTTAATGTCGACGTAGAAATTCGGAGAATAAACTTTGTATGCGGCGATTCGGCACTTGAAAGCGCTCCTAATAAGGTCAATTCCATCCCCATACTTAATACTGCTGTTGCTTTTGTGGTTGTTGGTTCTCAGATGAAATTTCCAATTATTAAGGTCGACTGCGACATTACAGTCTTTACACTTCCGTTTCGCATTAATCTCGCCAAACTGAGCATCAACTGAAACAATAAGCTTTCATTAAAATATATATATTTTTTTTATTATTTATCGAATTATTTAAGAATGTATTTAGAGGGATACTTACTATCAATTAAATGCTCATCTAGGTTTAAAGATGTGTCTGTGCTCAAACATATTTCCTTGAGGTGTCTTACGGCATGCTGTCTCAGTTTAAATTCTTTGAGGCATAGTGTGCATAGGAAAGCCATTTTAAACTGAATATGAAACACTTTTGCGTATTTTTAAATAAGAAAACTTATCCCCCCTCCCCGCAAAAGTTAATACTTTTTTAAATTTTGACCAAAGCAGGGGCTAAAAAATATATTTCCTAAATTTAGAAGAAGTTCCCCCTGCCTTTTTATTACATTTTTCACATCCCTTAGACTTGAATTACATAAATTATTGCACACATTATCAAAATTGAAGTGATTATACACCATCGATTTCAATGTTGCAGAACCACGTCTTGCTTCATCCTCAGATAATGAAGCTTTAGATTTAGCATGTAAAAATTTATCCAATTCACTTCTAATAGGATCTAAGGAGCCGTTCTTTTTTTGGTTTAACGGGGGTTTTTTTAAAACAGAATTAATTTTAACCCTTTTAACCCCGCAACTTTCTGAAGGCTCAGACGCAGGACGTTTAGTACCTAACTTTATTTGATTCAAGCTCTGAGAACTTGTTTCAAATAAATTTTCGGAAGTTTCATTCTGAATTTGAGCTTCCAAAATTCCGTTAGGGTTAAATTCAGGCTTAAATTTGGGTTGCTGAAATTGTAGGGGGTACTGAACTTTAATGCAATTTTCAGCCTCAGAATGCGTTTGAATATCCTCTCCAATTTCAACTACCAAAATTTCGTCAAAATTAATTTTGGGTTTAATTTTTCTTTTCTGAAATTGTAGTGGATACTGAAGTTTACTGTGATTGCAATTTTCAACCACAGAATACACCTCAATATCCCCTACAATTTCAGAAACCGTTTTATTAAAAACATTTACAGATTTAGCAGAGAAATGTAAATTAGGTGTTGGTGTACTCTCCTCATCGGAAATTTTAATTATAGAAACTTTCTCTGCCGAATTTTCTTTTACATCGACAGAAATAGAAGAATGTAACGTAATTCGCTCCCACTCAGAAACTTCTTGAATCGCTTCCCCCAAAATTTGTTCCAACTACATTTGAAGCATCAGAAATGGGTGAAGCTAAGCAGACATATTTATCGCGTTTTTGATAATCTTGTTCGCAAACCCCTTGTTCCATTGAATTAAAACAATTTTGAAAATCATCTTCACGTTTTTTGATCCCCTTGTTCCATTGAAGTAAAATAAATTTGAAAATCGTCTGAACTATTGTCACACAAATCGGCAATATTTATTGTTGACTCATGAGGAGTTTCAAACTCCTTGGCATCATTGAAAATTCTAATGAGTTGATTTAAGACATCTGTATGATTCTCGCTAATTTCTAACAAGTTATTATTTGTCTGCTTAACTTCACCCATTTCTGATTCATTCACATCCATTTTAAAATCATTAGTTCCCCCTGAATATAAGAAATCCTCTGGCCCCATTAAATTAATATAATTTTGAAAGCCATCTCCCCCCGAATTATTTACATTTAAATCTATTTCTGTCATTTTTTCCTCTAGCTGTTCCCCCGTTAACCCACAAAAAGGACAGTCCATAAGATCGTGAACCTTGCAAGCATACTTTAAATTAAATTTTGTTAAGTCGATTAAAGAACTCATTATAAAATATAAATATAGAAATAAAAATTTAAGTTCAATTAATTTAAAAAGAAATTACAAACCAAAAACCTATGCACAACCACACACAAAGGCACAAAGTATGGTTTATATACACTGAAACAGTCACACAGAAAGGCGCAAAGTATATTTTAGGAATGTAAGCACAAACTCAGACTAAACGAACGAATGCATACGACTCGGTTTTTATATAAACAGGTACGCCTGGTACCGCATGGTACGCCTGGTACCGCTTGGCACCATGATGCGCTGCTACGGCGAACGGGTTAAAGTCCCCTCGTCTAGAGGTCAAGTCAAGGTGAGCATGAGCAGTCCATATATATATTTTTTTTTTCTTCGATTTTTTTTTTTTTTTTTTTTTTTTTTTTTTCCTCGACTTTTTTTTTTTTTTTTTTTTTTTTTTTTTTTTTTTTTTTTTTTTTCCTTCAACTTTTTTTTTTTTTTTTTTTTTTCCTTTTTTTTTTTTTTTTTTTTTTTTTTTTTTTTTTTTTTTTTTTGATTTTTATATTTTTTTGATTTATGAGGTTTTTTTTTTTTCACCCATTTTTACCCATTTTCACCCATGCGCGGCACATGTAGACATGCGCAGTTGGGTCAGATCGAACGAGGACACCCATTGGCATCGGATTTCAAGGTAGGACTTTGGGTTGGTACTTCGTATCTCTTTATATTGCCAGGTAATGCTTCAATTCTTCAGTATCTACAAACTTAAACATCTTAACTGATTTTAGAAAGAAAAAATACTTAATCTAAAATGGAAAGTTATCATGAGTGTTCTTCGATGTACTCTGGCGAGACCATTATTTGGCCGCCTATTAATTTTTTGAGCAGTTTAGAACGTTTATGGGGTATTCCCAAAGAAGCTGTAAAAGTTTGTAAACAAATTGACTCAACAGTGCTTTTCGCTCTCCTGCATGATGGTACGGAAATTTACGAATTTCAAGCGCAAGATGAAAATGTGCCGAATCTTTTAAGAGGTGGGATACAAATCTATAATTCCGCACCGCTCACTAACAACCCCTTAATCTCAGCAATGGGGCAATCGACAGGAATGACGTCGCCGATAGAGCCACAAATAGAGCAATCAACATTGGCAGAAATGGTATTTTCAATGGCGCCCTCAACATCAAGCAATGAATGGTCCCTAAATAAATATCTGGAATCAATATTAGAAGCCCCATTGGAAATACCGCTGGAAGATGCTGTCATAGACGTTGTTGAGGAACAGCTGCCAATACCTAGCAGACGACAGCCTAGCAGGCATTGTAAAAGACCTTTCAATTATAAATATAATTTTTAAAATAAGATTTTTTAGCAATTTTTATAAATAAAATTTTTAGAAAAATTTCAGTTTTTTCTTTTTAAAATTATATTTAGGGTGTTTAAGTTTGTAGATTAAAATAAATATCATTTTTAACGAATGTTTTATTTTTTCTTCTTTTAATATTATTTGTTGAAAGCTAATTAGTTTAAAAGGATTCCAGAATGTTATTTCCATATAAATTTTAACAATCCGTGCCATTGTGCGTAAGGTAATGTAAAATTGCTGCATAATTACAGAAATTGTTGGGATTAAAAATTACCTATTTGTTTTATAAAGCCATATAAGTAAAAGGTAAATAAAACAATTATAAATAGATTTAAAGAGTTTTATTTATTAAGGTCGTCTCTATTAAAAACATGGTTCTCCATTTTTTTTTTTATTTCACTCCCATTACAAACAATACATGGCAGATAATAAAAAGTGGAACTTCACATATCGTGCAATGTAAATCGTTCCCACATAAAAGGATTCCAGAATGTTATTTCCATATGAATTTTAACAATCCATGCCATTGTGCGTAAGGTAATGTAAAATTACTACATAATTACAGAAATTGTTGGGGTTGAAAATTACCTATTTGTTTTATAAAGCCATATAAGTAAAAGGTAAATAAAACAATTATAAATAGATTTAAAGAGTTTTATTTATTAAGGTCTTCTCTATTAAACACATGGTTCTCCATTTTTTTAATTTCACCTCCATTACAAACAATACATGCCTGGGGGTGGCAGATAACAAAAAGTGGAACTTCACATATCGTGCAATGTAAATCGTTCCCACAACACCCCATTAAACGTTTGTAATGGTTTGAAACAAAGTTATGTTTCCCCACTGGCACCTCCAATGCGTGCTGATAATAGCATTTGTGGCATACACTATAAACACCACCAGAACTAGACACTATGACGGCATAACTTTGGAAAACGCAAACTTGTCTTGATAAATAATCCGGTTGCAATGTTTCTGCTGCACTTGCTGTTTTTATTCTAACCAATCCTTCTTCTCCACAGACATTTTCATCTCCAATGTCATTGATCCCCTCATCGACCAAATCGTTTTCACTGTCTTCCTCTTCTTCAAAATTATTTTTATCTGTTATTATAAGACAAGTTTGCCTTTCATGAACTAAATCTTTTTCCTTTCCGTCAAAATGTATAAATTCGTCGCCATAAATAGAGACCATGTGTTCATTATTTGCGTCATTCATGAAGACATGACGCTTATCATTTTCGCAATATAAAACTTCGTAAGCTGCCATTTTATTTAAGTTTTTAATAGTTTTATACTTTGCTTCTTGCAACTTGGTTTGCAAATGAGGCGCTTGCTCTTAAGTAGTTGTATGTTTACTGTAAGCTGTGTGGAAGGGGTGATGAGAAGAAAGTGGTGAGAGGTAGTATGCGGAGCCAAGTCTGACCAATCAGGAAAGGGGTGGGGAGCTGAAGCATTAAAGTATGCGGGGCCAAAAGTAGCCCCGACCAATCAGAGTTAAGTGGGAGGGCTCATGCGCGTGATTAGGAAGTGGGGACGATCAATGCTAATGTTTTAGGATCGAAATGAACTGCACGAAATTTGCAGCGACACTGAGCCCAGACAAGGAGGTGTGGCTTAGGAGGCGTGGCTTGGGTCAAGGTCGACCAATCAGAAAAGTGGTGGGGGGGTGAGGCTTAAGCCCCCAGTCCCTACTACTACCGCTCAAGGAAAGTCAATGCACTGCCTAAACGTTGGGTTTTGTGCAAATCCGTCAACATTTTTGGAACCCAACGTGAACACAATTTCCGGTAATTCAAGTTCTCGGTCACAATGCGATACAAAAACACTACGAGAATATTGAGGAAAGCAGTCGCACAATGATGAAATTGTAAAGCGTCTGTTTTTCTCTCACCTTTTCGTCCACTTTCTGCACCAAATCTTCATTAACGACCGAAGGACGCCCACTCTGTTCTTCATCATGCACATTTGTGCGGCCATCTTTAAATGCTCTCACCCATTTCCTTACCATTCCATCACTCATAATGTTTTGTCCGTAAACTTCACAGATCTCACGATGAATATGGATCGGTTTTACGCCTTTAGCACTAAGAAATCGTATAACAGCCCGTACTTCACAATCGGCGGGACTCACGATTGTCGGAGGCATCTTAAACACTCAGTAAACAACGTATACAATGAAGAATCAGACTGTAATGGCGTCAGTGCGTAGACATGAGATGTAGGTTACCAGCGCGCATGCGCGGAACGCCGACCGTATCGCTGCGCGGCGGCGGAATCGCAAAACGGTACTTACTTAAAAAAAACATGCCTCGTATTTTTACCTGTATAACTACTGTCTCTTCTTCATCCCCTAAACCGCTGTCAAAATTCTCCACAATTACATTTATATTGCCCATAACCACGGCTTCAGCCACGGGTAGAGCCGATTCCGGTCTTAATCTTGGGGCTCCTGGTCTAGCACTCGATGGTCTGACACTGGGCGGTCGCAGAGAACTCGGGGGACGAGGTAAAATTGCTAAAAATCAATCAAGAATTTTGATATGGAAGCTTTCAGGGCTTTGGTGGTGGACGATCATGTTTATAAGATGAGACCGTTTCAAATTAGAATTAATGTGCTCTATTTCGCCTACGATCGCACGAAACATCCTTTCTTTGGAGGTCAGTATGCTCAACGAATGGTTTCTAATCTCAAAGAATATACCTCCTAAAGATGCCTCGTTTAATCGTAAACGAAACGTTAGAGGATAGTTCTAAGTTGATATGGCATGAAAAATTTACCAGACAAAAATAAAAATTCTTACCAGGAGAAGCGGCTTTCATTTCTAAAGGACCCTTGATCTCCTTCACTTCTTTATCTACTTCCATCCCCTTTTTCTCATCCATTTCAGACAAATCACTCCTCCTCTTTGAAGACATAATTCTGTCTCCACTCTTTGGCCTAGCGGATTTTGGTCTAACAAGTCCCGCACTACTTTGACGCGGATTCGAGAAATCAACTGTATTGTTTTTTCCATTAAGCTTTTCCTTCTCTCCTTTATCGACATTATCAACTGTTTCTTCATGTGTAATAACTTTATTTCCTTCATCTTTAATTTTACCATCATTTTCAATTACATTATCATTATTTTTGGTTTCAGTTGTCTCATCAAAATTACTGTTTGTATCGGCGCTCTCAATAGTCGTAGAAATTCCGCTATCCACCTGATTTTCTATTAAATTTTTTTCGTTTTCTTTATTCACTTCTTGTTCTACTTCTTTTGGTTTTAGTTTTTCTTCTTTTTCCTTTACTTTATCTCCTTCACCTTTATTCCTACTTTCTTTTTTAGTCTTAATTGTTTCAGCCTTCTGTTTTGACTTGTTACTCTTATCTTTTTTATCTTCTTTTGTTCTCGTTCTTGACGATTCTGTTACTCTATCTGATGAGATTGGCGTCTCTACACTACCACTTTTCTTTATTCTATTAACACTACTATCTCTAACTTTGCTTTCTTTTCTAGTAGCCTCTTTCGAACTAGTCTTTTTTTCCGCCCCTTTTGCCCCTTTACCCCCTTCTAGACTTTTTCTTCTACTTTTTTCCTTAATTGCTGTATTTCCAGAATTTATCGATGCTACATATTCAGTTGTATCAATTTTTTTGTCAATAGATTTTGCGATTGTTTGTAATAAAATGTTAGTTTCTATGGGTTCCAGACCGGCTACTATTTTACTGGGCCGAACTTTCAAGTCTGTTTTGGAAACTACCTCTGTAATAATAAAATAAAATTGTTAATTTACACACATTCATAAAAGTATACAAAAAGTATTATAAAAAATAAGCTACAGTAAAAAGGTTGCTTAACAAAATTGCACTTATAACCGAGTATCATTTGGAGAATCTTATGCGTGATTTTAATTACAGGCAAGTACACCTCAAACTATCGGAAATGTAATTTATTACTTTATATAGATTAATTAACTGGCTCAGCCGTTAGTTGATGGAAATTCATATTCAATGAGAATAAAACACTAATTTTTAGTGAAATTTCCACTTTTAATGTTTTTTATACTCGACACCTGTTTCGCTAAGTATGGATATGGAATGAAATAAGCATGTTTTGATGGTTTTGTATGTAAATATTTACAGGTAGGTTGTCACTAAAAAATAACAGCAAAACTTAATAATTATTATACAAATTATCTATTCATTAAATAAATTCAAGAGTGGAGAATTTCCGAGATCCAGTTGTTCATTTAACAATGTGTTTGTATTCTTTCTTTTATTGATCTCGAGGGTTTCAAATAGATTTAATTTATGCGATTGATTCTGAACCTGTAAAATATGGAAATTATCATCAAATACATAATTCTCTTCTATTAAATGCTTGGCATATGAAGAATCAGTTTTACTAACCTATATACAGTCCCTGGCCAAATTATTAGACGCACTGCAAAATTACATGTAAAATATTAATTACCGAGGGATATTGTACCGTTTTATTATTTTAAATTGATTTGTTTTTTATTTTTATATTATCCAATCAATTACTTATTTATTTGACATAAATAAAACAGCATTAATTTAGAAAAGCATAAGTTTATTAAGTTTTAAAGAAAAGTGAAATTAATGTTAGTAAAAGTCAATATTTAGTTGAGCCACCTTTAGCCGCTATCAAAGCTTTAATTCTGCGCGGCATGCTATCAATGCAAGATTGTACTGTCTCCTGCATTTGAGGATGATAATTCCACACATGAATAATCTTTTCTAGGAGCTGGGTTTTGTTGGTAATCACATCTTTAGCCACTTCTCTTTTCATCAGCTCCCACACATTTTCAATTGGGTTCATATCAGGGCCAATCCAACAGAGGGGATATTTTTTTCTGCCAAAAAAGCTTTAACAGACCGAGCAGTGTGGCAGGGAGCTCCATCTTGCATGAAAGTGAATGGTTCCTCATTTGGAAACCATTCTCTGAGCTGCGGAACAACCGATTTTGTAATACTTCTTTGTACTGATCTTGCCTCATTATTCCTTTGACGACGTACAGACGTTCAGTGCCCTTGCCGCTGATGACTGACCAAATCATCACTTTGGTGGGATGTTTAACCGTCGGGACGACACAATCAGAATGAAACTTTTCTCCATGACGACGACGCACATACTGAGCTTTATTCTGCAAAATTTCGAATGTGCTTTCGTCACTGAAGCAGATCTGTCAAAAATAGGAAAAATATATAAACTTCCATGTTTATTTGCTTTATTTAACTGAAAATGATAATAATGTATCAATTATTGATTAAATTGCTGTATCTTACCGATCTCCAGAAGTCCACATCTTTGTCTTGCCATTGTTTGGCCCACTTCAGGCGCTTTGCTTTCATTGCAGCTGTTAACTTGGGCTTCCTGGCGGGGCGACAGGCCTTAAAATCAAATTCTTTCAATTTTCTTCGAACAGTGCGCTCAGAAGCATTTACGCTAGCATCCCGGAGTTGTGATTTTATTACCTTTGTGGTAGCAAATCTGTTTTCTACACAAATTTTCTTCAAGCATCTCTCTGACCGTGGAGTGAAAATTGGTTTTCTACCGCATCTTTTCTTTCTTTTCCGGCTTAATTCCTTCCCTGACTCAATTTTCTTTTTTATGCGTCGTACACTAGCTTCAGAAACCTCCAATCTTCGTGATATTTCTCGGTTTGTAAATGTTTTCGCAATCACAAGGGCCTTCACTTCAGCTTTTTTACGTGGTGAAAGATCGCCTTTTCTACCCATAAGGAAAATAGTCCAATTACTTTTTTAAAACACTGCATTCAAAATAAACTAATAACTGATTTGTTTGTTTGTTTCTGTTGGGCAGGGCGCATCGACAGCTAAGATCATTTAGCGCCCACTAGAGTTAGTTTGGTATAAATAGATTAGACTATGAAGTTGAATTCTTTTAAGTAATTGGTTATCTTTTCTTTAAGTGGGACAAAAGATTTTATGAGGATGGTGATGTTGGATGGGATGCCGTGGGTGTCTCTCAAGTTTTGATGTTGAATGGATTCGATTAGATGTAACACTGATAAGGGGGAGTCACATTTAGGACAGAGTGGAGGGGGATCTCTCTTTAATAGGTGTACATGTGTGGAGTAGGTGTGTCCCAATGCCAGTCTTCTCATTATTACATTATGTCTTCGGTTCAATTCTGTGGAGTTAAGGGGAGGAAATACATTGGTTTTGATGGACCATAAGGAAAATAGTCCAATTACTTTTTTAAAACACTGCATTCAAAATAAACTAATAACTGAGTAGTATAAAACTGTTAAACAAACAATCACAGTCCATAAAGCCACAGAAACACGTCCGTACCTGACTCGATTCCGATCGCGACTGATACAGGTTTGTACTTATTTACGTTCATGTATCGCTTTGTCAACACAGTGTTGCCATATGTTAAAAATAAATACAAATATGTAGTCTACAACAATTCTTTTAAATAAAAATCAATAATATTGTAGTTTAAATATACCATTATTGCATAAAAACTCTTAAGAAACATAAAATTACTAAAAAAAAATACAGTGCGTCTAATAATTTGGCCAGGGACTGTAGGTTAATGTTGCATAATTGTTATTAATAGTTTTTGTTTTTGGATATATTAGATTAATTGTTGTAACTGTTTTTTGCGTAAAATTGTATCTATAGTTTTTACATTAAATCCGTTATTTTTGGCTATTTGTTTAATAAGATTAACTTCATTTTTAAAATTGTCATCGTCATCGGTATGTTAACTATAGTATATTTGTTTGGAGTTGATAGCAGAATTTTCTCATTGTAGATGCAAATACATGTTGAGGTGCGCCCAAAAAAAAAAGAGATTTGTTATGCATTTTACTGGATCTTACTACCTGTTTTGAATTATTTTTAAGAGTTCACCCTATTTTAGGCAGAAAACCTCTGCTATACAATAGAGGCATAAAATGTAAATGAGGGTTTATCGGTAGTATAGCCGTCCGAGGGTAACCTGCTTTTAGTGTTTTCTTTCTTTTAGAAATCTATAAATAGTTGCTGATCCAACTCCCGTCATGTTGGCAGAGGTTTTCACAATTTCACGGACTTGGCTTGTTGGCTGCTGATGCACTAGAGCATCGTCGAGGTTAAGTATCATTGTTTTTTCTCGCAGAGAAAATGCAGATTTACAGACTCCACGAAGTTTGACCGGTATCTATTATCATTAAGCTTTATAACACTGTAGATTTCTAGTTCTTAAGAATTGTTAATTGTACTCGTTTAGGCCTTTATCATACAAATAAGATTTTTAGTTCAGGTTTAGAAGGCATGTAATAAAATATTTTTTAGAAAAAGGTCGCGGTATTGTATAGAGATAGAAAATAAAGGTGATTAAAACTAAAAATTCGAATAATTAGCAGAGAAATTTCGGACGCTTATGGTTTATGACATTTTAATGTTTATAACCCATGTTATGTGCTATCAACTACAAATAAAGGGAGTTTAGTGTATGTATAAAGGAATCGTATGACGCTAGTTTTTGTTTGTATGGATGTAATGAACTGTTACATATTGTAGTGTCCGTATGTGTCGGTTTGTGGTGTCCGTATGTGTCGGTTTGTGGTATATGGAGAAGTCATGTTTATTGTCAGTCTTTTTAGTATTCCGTACGGAACACTTATAAGATCACTTCGGTGTCTGTCTGGCTGTCTGTCCGTCTGTCTGTCTGAACAGGACGAAACAATTTTTTCTCTGAGGAAATAAAAAAATTGGAATCTCGCTAGGCGAAATGTGTTATGGACATTATGTTATTTACCTTCTTTTTAGTGTTCCGTACGGAACACACACTACAGATCACTTCGGTGTCTGTCTGTCTGTCACACCCGATTTTCTCCGAAACTATTTGTCATAGAAAGTTGAAATTTGGTAATAATATAGGAATTGATGGCCTCATCAGAGCTAAATTTTGACTTAAGGGGTTAATTTTGGGGGGTTAAATCGGAAGTGAAAAAAAAATTTTTTTACTAGGTAATCGAGTGTGGTGTCAAATGAAAGCTTGTGAAAACAGGAGTAAAAAATATATATATAATGTAATACTTACGCGCACTTTTTCTTTGTATTATTTTTAAAAAATCGCGAAAAATCGGTGTCCATCTGCCTTATCTCGAAAAGTACTGATCAAAAAATTTTGAAAAAATTCTGGAATATTCTCCAGGGGGTGTAGATTGAACGAAAATTATCTGGTATATAAAAAAAACAAAAATTTCGCGGTCATCAATTTTCAGTAAAGATTGGAAACAAACTTTGTTGAAAACTCATTTGGGGTGTGTTTTGTGAAGTCACTGATCATTTTATACTACGGTAACATTTTTTATTTTAAAAGCAATCAACGTACGGAACACTAATTGTGCAAGTTCAACTTGCACTTGACCGGTTATTTATTATTAGATCCAGGAAATTAATTGAGTTATTAACTTCTGTTTCTATCGTGAATCTAATTATAATTATTATATATATAATAAGAATTATTTATAATTTTAAAATAAAAACAACTAAGTTACACACTAACAAAATTAGTTTGTAATTTTCTGACTTGTTTATAATATTATGGCAAGTGTAAGTTTTATTTCTGTGTTAAATTTAATTGTCATTGTCCACTAACTAGTATGAACCCATAACCCCCCAAAATGTATTCATTAATTAAGCTTCATAACAGAAGAGAATCATGTATTTGATAATAATTTCCATATTTTACACTTTCAGAACAAATCGCATAAATTAAATCTATTTGAGACTTTTGAGATCAACAAAAGAAAGAATACAAACACACTGTTAAATGACCAACTGGACCTCTGATCCGGAAATTTCCCATTGTTAAATTTACTTAATGAATAGATAATTTGTATAAGTATTATGTTTTGTTGTTATTCTTTAGTTACAACCTACCTGTAAATATTTACATACAAAACCATCGAAAAATGTTTAATTCATTCCATACCCATACTTTTGATAAAGCTAGTGTTTTAGCGAAACACGCAAATATGAAAATCAAAAAGTGGAAATTTTACTAAAAATTATATTTGGTTAGCTTTGGTAAGCAGAAATTCGCGGCTGACACTACAGTAGCGGTATCAGCAATGGATGCAGATACACCGGTCTGTGATTTTTCTGTGGTATGTAAAAGTATGAATCAATGGCGATAATAGAATGATCTTATTTTGAACTAGGACATAATGGTAACGGTCTTTTTTAACCACACGTCTAAAGATAATATTCATGGTAGTGCAAGAGCAGTGAAAATTTTAGAAACTTATTTAGATTCGAGCCCTGATTGAAATTACTAAATAGATCACATCTGCTCTGCACTTAGTAAAGCAATAGCATACTTCTGAGCATCTATTATGTTCTGGCTTATAATGTATTTTATAATAACCGCAACTACCAAACTAGGAATGTTTCTGCTCATATAATACCAAGCCGTCGAACAGCAATATTTAAAAAATCACTATGTTACACAAGTGTCAAGATTCTCAATGTGAAACCAGGAAGCACAATACAGCTAAAATTTCTAGATATGTTTGAGAAAAAAACTGAAGATTTCCTATATGTAAATGTATTTTATAATGTGACATAATTTGGAGATCTTAAACAATGATAAGTGTATTTTAAATACAGATTGTGTCAGGCCTATGTATACTGTTCTATATTTTATATCTTTGTTTATTTTATCTTTACTTTTTAATTTGCCTTTAAATTTGAATTCTCTGATGTCCTTCATGTGATCTTATGGACAATCTTAGTGCAACTATCATCTCCTTGCCAACCCCAAATTCCCCATACGATTTCATGAAATTACTACGTGAGATGAAAAGTCCCGAGACTTTCCGAGAGATGGTGGTACAAACAAAAAAACATATGATGTTCAGTGAGTGTCAACACTCAGAAGATTCGTGTAAAATTTTTATGACATTTTGTCCATTGGCTCGCAAATTACAGCGGTTTGCGTAACGCTACTTTCGATTTTTGCCAAACGATGGAACAAAAAAAATTTCGTGTGTTGATTAACACATGCTTTTTGACGGGAAAAAATACAACCAGAGCCCACGAGTAACTTGAGAAGTGTTATGGCATATCTGCTCTGTCGAAAGCAACTATATGTCGATGGTTTAATTAACTTAAATGTGGTCGTACGAGCACCGATGATACACGACGTTCCGGATGTTCAAAAAAAAAAACAAAAAAAATCCGCTATATTGTCCCGAATGACCGCAAAGTGAAAGTGAGAGAGATCAAGCGCACGCCTGAGGCATGTTTTGCATGAATATTTGCTGTATGCCCGATGCGTGCCGCACTCTCACGGTTGATTAAAAACAACAACGTGTCGAAGATTCGGGACGCTGTTTGGCACTGTTTTAGCGTTATCCAAAGAAGGTTTTACGTCGACTCATAACAATGGATGAACTATGGATCCATTACTACACACTTGAGCCCAACAGTTCATCCACAGAGTGGCTGGAACATATTAGAAAAGGGAAGGTAAGTTCTTGCTTGAAGCGTGGCGCTCACAGAAAGATAAAGAAATAATATGAGTCATTCTGCCTTTTAGTCTGCACACGCCCACAACTCTAAGTTAGAGGGCGTACCCGTGCGAGAGTGTTGTAAGCGTGCGCCGAGTAAGAGAGACAGAATAACTCATATTATTGCTTTCTCTTTTTAACGACGCCACGCTTTAGCGTACAGCAAGCTCTATACTTTACCTCCTCGATTCTAATATCACTATGGGCTGGAAACGCATGAAGGCCGACCGAAGTGTCCAAAAACACAAACATCAGCTGATCAACTAGCTTGAGAAAGGGCGAACAATCACCGGAAACTATTACGTTGGATCGTTTAAATGGTGAAACCAAAAAAAAGGCCACAATCAGCGAAGAAAAGAGTGTTGTTTCACAAGATAATACACCAGCTCGCAAGTCCATAAAATCGATGGTGAAATTGAACCAATGATATGAATTGTTTCCGCATCCGCTGTATTCACCAGATCTGGCCTCCAGCAATTATTACCTTTCCAAATTTGAAAAGGTGGCTCCAGGGAAAGAGATTTGGCGCAAATGAAGAAGTCGAATTGGAAACCGGGGCTTATTTTAGAGAACTCGACAAATCGTACTAGATTAAACGTATCCAGATGTTGGAAGATCACTGGAATAAGCGTATCGCTCTCGAAGAAAACCATGTTGAGATTGAATAAACTCGATTTTGTCGACATTGTTTTTATTCAAAATTCTTAAACCTACATATTTTGTTGTTTCTGGTTTTTTCTTAACCTGATTTAAGCTCAATATTCTTTTCACTTATTCAGTGAAAAATTTTTCTATAACTAATGAATAAACAATATTAATCGTAATATAAAAATAAACAAAAATGACTCACATCTATTTTTTAATTATGGAAATGTTTTTTTTTAATGGTGGTTCTAAATTGATCAATTATCTTATTAAATAGATAATAAATATTATAAACGGATTTAAAAAACATATATATATATATATATATATATATATATATATATATATATATATATATATATATATATATATATATATATATATATATATATATATATATATATTTCAAAATAATAACAAGCGCTCAATATCTACAGCGTTACAATTGTCTGTAAATGAAAAATCAAGAATTAAAATAACTATCTCTTTACGAATTATTTAGAAATATATTTAGATATCTATTACTACTTACTAACTGCATCTATTAATTTCGTTAAAAATACTACTTTGGCCTCCTTTTCCTTGACATTATCGGAATTGAGTTCATCTTCAGAAAACAATCCATTTAAAAACCCCGTTTCTTTAATAACAACTTTAATTATATCGTGTAGAAACCTAAAGGGGGGCTTTTTTTAAAAGTTTTTCACTTAGCACTGGTTTTTTTACGTATTTTCCCAAAGATTTTTGAGTTTTTGCAATAATTTCTGGACTTACTTCTGACATCGTTTTGAAATTGCCAAAAAACTGATGACAAATAGTTGACATTGGCGTTACCATGACAACCTGGAGAGGCGCCTTTATAAATATTCAAATTTAAAACCTAGTTTCATTCTTCTGTTGCTAAATCATTGAAGAATATGTTTTTTTTTATTGATATAAACAGTAAGATGCGATAAAATAGAGCATTTCCTTTAATTTCAAGCACTAGAACGTATGAAAATTAATAAAATTACGACGGAAATGACGTCTTATGTAGCGCATGCTTAGTAGTGTGATAGGAATATCGAAAATTTATGCAACGCCGAAATTTTTTTTTTATTATTTTATTATTTATAAAATCATTTCGAAATTAATATATAAATAAGATCGAAATAGTTTTTGGGACAAATTATTTTATTAACATCCTACACGAGTCCGTGAAATCTCACTCGTCAACACAACTCATAACTGTGCTCTTATTATGCTTCTTAAAGGTCTCACAGTGAGAAGAGAATGAATTATACGATTATACCAATGATTATACTAAAATATGGCTTACTCTTTCTAGGACCAACCCTAGCCTGCAGTCATTCCTGGTTGTTACCGTTCCGTAATAACTTGAGGTTTGTAGACCAGCGGAGTAATAATATTCTACAAAGTTGAGTACGGCATGCGATATAAATATTACAAATCAAAAATGAATGGCAAAGCTAAAGAAACATATGCACATTGTTCCTACTTTATTTCTTTTTTTATTATATATTTCAAGAATTTTGATTTAAATTGATTTGAATCGAGTAAACGAATATAACCGAACTTACAAACTCGGCGCTGAGTCAATTTTTGATGAAGCGGCGCCTACAAGGTAGATTATTGGTGGCCATTTTGAACACGACTGCAGAAACGGTTGTCAAACTTTAGGGGCGTAAGTATTTTTGATAACCCTTTATTTCTTTTATAATTTTAAGTACTGGTGGCCTTTACTGTTTAAAATGAGCTTTTAGAATTTTTCAAATAAGGTATGTTTTAAGGTAGGATATATCTTTTATGTAAAAGAAATCGCGTACCAATGAAAGAGGCTTACAAAAATGTAGGCAACTGCCTGATGCAGCTTCTTTGTTAGACTTTCCCCTTCACAAATTTGTTATGCGAGTCATCCACCCTAGAAGGGGCAAAAAAAACGAAAAATAGTAAACATAACCATAGATATTTTTCTCAAAAAAGAGCCCTAAGTTTTGTATATTTTTGTGGGTTTTTGTGTGTTGTTTTAAAAAGTAATTTTTAGTATTTCCAATAACTTTCAATTCAATATGTCTGACAGGCGACCTATTAGGATTTTACTTCACAATATTATATTTTTGGTGTAGTACTTACGTGAAAATATCAATCATTTAAAAGATAGTTTTAAATTAAGAAAACTATCGACAAAACGAAGCTCATTATATATCAGGATACCAATTATTTTTACATTACAGGTCACATGCCCATTTTACCAGCAAAAACTAATATTTTTATTTTAGGCTTGCCATATTTTTAACCTAAATATTTTTTGCACTTTTGGAGGTCTTGGCACAGTCTCCACAATCCCTAATTTAAAAATAAATTTTATCATTCTGTTAAAGAGGATTTCTTCATTAAAAAATTACTAAACTTTAATAATATTAATTAATTATGATTAAGAATGAATAAAAACAGTAATCCTTTTTATTTAATTGCTTATTTAAATTTCTTAGTATCTCCCCTTATTTCGTCTAAAAAATCATGGATATAAGCTTAGTAAAAAATGAAAATAGTGAGGAACAAATAGTGAAACTTGAAGAATCCAACCAGCAAAATGTACACACTGTAGTATTACAGAATATTTCTGAATATGGTGAAGTTCAGGAACAAATCATCTCTGCAGAAAGTATTCCTTATATCTTGAAAAACTACAGAGAAAATTCTGATGGTAATTTGCAGATAGCTCAGGTGGAAGATGCACAATATACTTATGTTATTGAGTAAGTAATATTTTTTATAATTTAATAAAGTACAATACAGTGGCTATATTAATAAGTTTGAAGTTTCAAAAAAAGTTAACTGTAAAGTATATTTTTACGTTTCTCTGAGTTTTTTTCATTCCTTCATGTTTGAGTCTGTCTTATTCAATTTCTCTAGAACTGATCTCTGTGTTCATAGACATATGAGATGCTCATGATAAGTACAAAAATTTAAAAAAAGGCTGTGATTATAATAAAAGTAATTTCTACTTTTACAATAGGGTATTGTCTATAAAATTGGTCAAAAATACACCCACCAAGAGGTATTTATAACAAAACTAAAAACAAAATCAGCATTTCACAAATATTTGACATCCTATTTGGTACAGATGAAGTGTCACCCTCTGAATCGTGTAGAAATTTAGGATTATTTATTGATAAAATTTTAAGGTTCAAAACACATATAAATAAATGTATTCAAATTGTCTATGCGAAAGTAAAGAAAAATATTTCCAATTAGACACCTCTTGTTTAAATCGCAGGAAATAAACCTTGCAGATTCTCTAGTTCTTAACTATTTCAATTTTTCTGATGCTGTTTTGGGTCTTTGTATTGATAAAAAAGATAAAAATAGATTTCAATGTATCCAATAGTGCTGTTTAAGATGTATAACAGTATTTGTCAGAGTACTCTTGTTTCTTACAATTTGAATGAGACAGCACGGCTTTCTGTGGAAAATTGCAGAAAACTGCATGCAGCCACGTTATTTCAATCGGTAAAACTCTTTAATTGACGCTACAGAACTGACGTACATATACAGGTATTGTGGTTACATGTTTCCTCCATCTCACACAGCACTGCTTTTATCAGAAGTCATTTTCTTACACAAAAACTTTACAACATTCCTGAACCTTTTAAAACCTTATCAGTTACAGACAGCATTTAAATATAAATTTAATAGGTTCTTGGTAAATTCTGCGGAACATACACAGTGACCTTAAACTCGTGTAATATTACGAGGAAAAATGAATATATCTATTTTTACTTTTTGGGCAATGGTAGGTGTAATGGTAACAAGCAAGATAGTAACAGAATTACTTATCTTAGTTTTCTAAGGAGGTTAAAAAAGGTTAAAATTAATATTTAACCTTCTTTTTACCTTTTATAAATGGATATGTAAATATATATTTTTTGTTATGTATATTTCAGTATTGTACAAATTGGCAAATAAAACACTATTATTATGATTATTATTTATGAATTTATTAAAATATTTAATGTCCAACTTCTCCCATTTCATCAAGTACAGTGATTTTTAACCCTCTAATCTAACTCACTCCGTACTAGTTCGATCGGAGAGAGAGTATCTATTAGTTAGGTACCCTTGACATAATTTTGAAGATTGTTTAGGGTCATTATCTTAATGAAAGATAAAGTTGCAAGCAATAAAATTCTTTTGCAGGATTTTCAAGTATCCTTCTTTAGTTTTCCTTTTTATACTGCTACCTAAACATCTCCTAATCATAACTCTACCTTCTTTATTCTTAATGGTTGGGACAACTTCTAAAGCCATTTTGTTAGTTGTGTAATTCTTCAATTTGATCTAAAAATTTGATATTTCACTTCATCCAACCAATACATTTTATTCTTTTGCCCTACTGTCGAATTTCTATGTGTTTTAGCTCATTACAATCTCTTTTGCTTATATCTAATTGTTAGTTATATATTCTCTCAGACCTGCAGACAGCAATTGCCTCTTAACATTTGTCGATCTCTATAAGCTTCCTTACGTAGGGTACAGGTGGCATGTTTTGAGATTCGGCTACTTTCTTAGAGCCATTTTAAAAACGAAGTTTCTGTCTAAACAACCACATGAACACTTTGAAGTACAATAAATTGAGAAATCGCAACTCTTGCCTGCTTGAACTAGTTATTAAACTCATTTATTGTAAGTAAACAACATTTTTTTGGATCGGGTTGTACCAATGGAGTTACTTTTCAGTTGAAAATAGTCACTGCTTCATAATCTATTGATGGTAGTGTATATATAATTTAAATACTCAATACTTTTGGTAAAATATCATTTTTTAAATTTTATTTAGGAATCCTGAAGGGTTTGAGGAAGGTACAGAATTCGAATTGGCAGATGGCGAACACTACATTATAGAAGAATATGAAAATTATGAAGATGACTCTCAGGGATCTACTCAGTATGAAACAGTTTATATTCAACACGTTGAGCAGCCCCAACAAGGATCAGGTAACAATTGGATCTTTACTTTTACTCACTTCAATTTTTTTTCAGCATCAGTTACATCCGGAAAGTAATTGCCCAAATATTACTTGAATCACCCTGTATTTCTTGAGTCCTCCTCTATCCGTCATCCTACGTAAAGACATGGAAAGAACATGGTATGTGTGCCACTATTTTAGCCCATGTTTCTCGATCCTGGGCTTAATGTGATGCTTCCAGGAATGTGAGACCAGTTGTTGTTTTAATATGGTCTGTGTGGAAGACCATAATGTGCCCTCGACATTGTCTTCTACAATCAACCGCTGTATTGTGTTCCTCTCTCTTGCTATGTGATCAAAGTACCTCAGTATGTTTCTATTGACTATACTAGTCAGTCTTGTTTTGATGTTGAGCTCATCTAGGATGGAAGGATTTGTGCGGTGCGCTGTCCAGGGTATCCGAAGCATCCTTCTGTATACCCACATTTCAAATGCGCTGATTCGTTTCTTGTCATTTTTTTTAATGGTCCAGGTTTCGCTGCGGACGTAGCAACTGGGAATATTAGTGTGTTGATGAGTTATAATTTGGTATTCTGCGTCAAGTCACTGTCTCTCCATACTTTTGTTAGCTTGGTGGCCGTGTCACGTATTTCATTCTCACATCCGCCGTTGTTTGTTATTATTGAGCCTAGTTAATTGAAGTAATGGACTGTTTCATATCCTGCAAGGTTTCTAACGTAAGGCTAGTTGTTTCAGACACTGTCAATGATCATCACTTTCGTCTTGGTTTTATTCAACTGTAGCCCGTATTTGTTGCTGACGATGTTAAGTCTCGCCATGATGTATTGAAGTTCTTCTTTCGACTCCGCCAAGACTACGGTGTCGTTGGCATATCATAGATTATTTATTTTGGAACCACCTATTATTATGCCAGTCGTCAAACGATTGTTCCCTTAGATTTGAACCTAGAACAAAAAAACTTTCATTAATATATGTCAAACAGAAGTGGATAACATACGAAAGTTTGAAAATATGCATTTTTCACCCAAAAATTTCACGAAAAATTGTTTATAAAAAAGTTTATAACTTGTCGCAAAATCCTTACGTTATCTACTGGATAACGACATATATGAATGAAAATTTTTGGGTTTTTTGTGTTAGGTTGAAATCTATGGGGGCAATCTATCTTAGATCTATGATAAATTTATCAATATCTCTAGTACAAATTTTACAGAAAGTGAGAAAAAACTGTTGGTGAAAGAACCAAAGTATAATTCTAACTTTAATATAAAAAATACTACCGAAATACTAATATCCGAAATTGAATCAGCCACAAGAAACATAAGTGACCCAAATATTAAAAAAGGAAAAATACATGATTTTTTAGAAAAAGAAAATCCAATAAAACTAAAAAAATTGATAAAACTCAAAAACATCTCAAGACCTCGTTAAATGAAAGCCTGAGCATTGTGGATGAAAGAGAAATGTTTAAAATAATAAAACAAAATCCTTCATCACTAAAAGAATTTAGCCACCCATCTCAACACCATCTTTAGAGAAATAACACAATTCATACAATACAACACAGAAAATTCTGTTGACCTTAGAAATAAACTTAAAAATATCTCCATCCCAAATAATGCCCTTCTGGTTTCATTTGATGGAACAAATATGTTCTCCAATATCCTAAATAAGGATTGTTGAGAAATTATTGAAACTATGCTATAAAAAAAACATCAATATAACTTTTCGAATTTTTCAAACAAAGAGCCGGTCTTGCCATGGGTTCTCCATTTAGTTGTTTGCTAGCAGAAGCAGAAAGTTTTATGTCAGAACTGGAAAATAATTTTCTAAAAACTCAATACGTAAAAAAATATTCTCTTTTGGTTTAGAAATATGGACGACATCTTAGTATATTTCCATGGAAATGATATTGATCTAAAGTCTACTTTAAATTATCTGAATAATATACACTCCAACATAAAATTCACATTGGAAAAGGAAACAGATAATAAAATAAATTTCTTAGATGTTACAATTTCGAAGAATAGATTAGAATTCAATATTTTCCGTTTTAGAAGCAAACACTCATGTGAAACTGCAATTAATTATGTTATAAGTGATTGGCGTGAAGATTTGATGAATAAAAAATACATTGTATCAACTTTCATAGATTTAAAAAGAGCATTTGAAACTATAGACAGAAAATTATTGCTTATGAAACTACACAAAATTGGAGTGCGTGATATAGAATTAAAATGGTTTGAAGATTATCTATTGAATAGAAAGCAACAAACAAAAATTGGAAACACGACATCATCAGCGATACCAGTGAATATTGGTCTACCGCAAGGTTCTGTCCTTGCGTGGGTACTGTTTTCTCATATACATAAATGACATTAAAGACGGTTTAAAGTACGGGGATGTTAGACTATTTGCAGACGATGCACTGATTGCAATTAGTGATGTTAGTTTGGATGTGGCTATTAATAAAATGCAGTCTGATATGAATATTCTTTACAAGTGGATGTGTATAAATATGTTAAAACTAAATACAGATAAAAACTAAATACTAAATATATGATAATATCACACAATAACTATAATAATAATCATAAATTATACATAAATAATCGTGAAATAGAAAAAGTAAACGAAATTAAATACTTGGGTATAATAATAGATTGTAAACTTAAATTTGATGCACACTTTCAATATTTAGTGAATAAAATAAACCAAAAACTTTATCTCATGTATAGAACTTGCCTCATCATAAGTGAATACCATAAAATATTAATATATAGAAGCATAATTGAGCCACATTTTATTTATTGTCCTTCGGTATTATTTCTTGCTAAGGATACACAAATAGAACTACTGCAAAAACTTCAAAACAAGGCAATGAGATTTATATTGCGGAAGCCTAGAGATACGCACATAAAAGATATGTTAGATCGATTAAACTGGCTGAGTGTAAAGCAGAGCTTATTTTATTACGCAATGAAATTCATCTATAATATAAAGATAGAAAATTGTCCCGCATATTTGACCGAGAAAATTAGATACGTCAATCAGATACATAACTACAACACCAGAGGACGAAATGACTTCCGAGTAGTGGGAATTACAAATGAAGCTGATCGAGCAAATCTTTATTATAAAGGACTTAAACATTTTAATGACCTACCAAATAATATTAAAAATTGTGAAACCATAAATAAGTTTAAGCAACTATTATATCAACATTGTAAGAATATGCCTATCCGATAGTTAAATTAGGTTCTAATGAACCCTAAATAAATAAATAAACTAATCTTTTCAGATGTCACCATCCCAGCTGACTCAATACACCCTAACTCCCATAAGCTGGCAGCTTATAGATCTATGATCCATAGAGCCTTCAATATCCCTCTTAGTAAAAATAATTTAAAAAAAACTGGACACAATCAAAAATATAGCACGGTTTTCAACCTAAAGTAATTAATATTCTAATAAGCCGTAAACAAAAGCAAATCACCTTCAGCTTAATTTACCCCATAAGAAAATACCAAGAAAGAAAAACATTCTTACCTCTGACAGATTTTGATCCCATCTCGGATAAAATATCTCAAATTCTCACAGCCGAAAAAACCAGAATAGCTTTAAAACCCGCCAAAAATTATCCAATACATTTTTCAATGCCAAAGATAAAACTAATAAACATAATAATTCAGGAGTTTATAAACTTAATTGTCAAGAGTGCATTAGCTGTTACGTACGTAAACAGGAAGGAATTTCAAAACAAGATTCGCAGAACATAATGCATCTTACAGGTTAAAAAACGAAAAATCTCACTTTGCTAAGCATTTTTTAGAATCAGGCCATCCATTTCCCAATATTAATTGTTTATCAATACTCCATACGACACGTAAAGGGTCAAAACTTAATTTATAAGAATCTATAGAAATTTACAGACATTCAAAGAACCATAATATAAATTTACTATTTGCGTCGGAAATTCCGCCCTTTACCAACTTTTATAGCACCTAATATACCCACATATTTCCTGTTTGTTGTTATTAAGTATTTGAAAATGTGGTTGTGCTACGAAATCGCTATAACGCATTTGTAAATCTTTACAAAAAAAAAATTTAGTGTCAGTTAACAAAGTATTTATTTTTATTTATTTATTTATTTGAACCAGACTTATTACAATTCAATACAAAATATGCAATACCTATAAAGATAACACAAGTTATCTGCACAATAGGACTGGTGGACAAAAATCCTTAAGAACTATACACAATTATAATAAACTATACTAAAATACACAAACTTAAATTTAAAAAAAATACAAAACGAAAATTTATTGGTTGCTCAACAGTGGCAGTAGATACAGAAAAATTCAGAAAACAAAAAGCAGAAACAACAAAAAAAAAAAAAAAACGTACTTTCCATTAATTATATTGTGGCCACACTTATATCCGATGATCCAATCCAACCTTTAAACTTTTTTTTCAGAGTCTTACCTCTTAATTCTAAATTCTTCAGTTTCTCCGGGCAGTTTGTTAAACACCTTCATAGCAGTAATCTTACTGCTCTTAAATTTTATTCTTTTATTTATCTTTGGCAATAAAAGGTTTTTGTTTCTAGTCTTACTATGAGATTCTGCGTGTTCCTTTCGCATATCTGCATAATAAAGCAACAATGACTCTAATGTAAACATCTGTGAGATATTCAATGGGACAGAATAATTAGTTTGTTTTTTCAAGATTATCCTTAAGATCCTATTTTGCAAATTCTGCAACCGAATCCCAACATTATCATATGCTCCACCCCACGCAATCACTCCATAAGAGCAAATGCTATGGAAAAGAGCATAATAAATCGTTAATAGAGTCCCCGTCGACATAGTTCTTGATAATTTAGCAAATACAAATAGCAGATATTTCGTTCTTTTCACTACATTCTCAACATGCTTATCCCATCTCATATGGCAATCAAACACAATGCCCAAATATTTACAGAATTCAACCCTTTTTACTCTACTGTGATTAATATTAATAGTTACATCACTCGGAATGCTATCACGATACACACCAAAAGTCATGAAGACTGTTTTTGAAATATTCAAAGATAACTGATTTAATGCTAACCATGTGCTTACTGTTTTTAAAAGATCATTCATTTTCTTTTGGGTTTTATCCCAAGTGTCTTCAGTGCTTATAATGGCTGTATCATCCGCATATAACATCACAGACTGCTTTTTTTCCAAAATTTCAAGCATGTCATTTATGTATAAAATAAATAATAGAGGTCCAAGGATTGTTCCTTGTGGGACTCCACATGTAATTTGTTTAGGGGCACTGATAGTACTTGCTATTTTGACAGTCTGTATCCTATTATTTAAATAACTTCTAATTAAGTCATGAGCCATACCTCTAATACCGTAATGATATAGTTTTTTTTTAAAAGAATTCCATGGTTCACTGTGTCAAAAGCTTTAGCTAAGTCCAAAAATGTTACAATTATTGGAATATTTAAGTCTAAATTATTATAAATTGTATTACTCAAGAAATTTAAAGCATCTTTAGTTCCTTTACCCTTGACAAAACCATATTGGTGTTCTGATATTAATTTGTTTTTCTTAATAAAGTTGTATAAGCGAGAGTGTATGATTTTTTTTCGAAAATTTTAGCTATATTAGATATTAAAGAGATAGGTCTATAGTTTATTGGATCATGTTTTACACCAGCTTTATAAATGGGTACTACCTCTGCAGTTTTTAATGCGTTTGGCCAAACAGATGTATTAATGCTTAAATTAAAAATATGACTTAAAGGTTCAATAATCTTATCAGCAATACTCTTAATAATTTTTACATGTATTCCATCGACTCCTCCACATTTTTCTTTTAACTGATTTATAATTGCTCGGATTTCATGAGGGTCTGTTAATTTGATATAAATTGAGTTTCTATTCATTTTTGGTAAGTTAAGTGACGCTCCCTGCGGTTTTCCAATATTTTTAGCCAAATTGCCGCCCACATTACAGAAATAAGAATTGAAAAGATTTGCTATTTCTTTTGGGTTTTCAACCTTTACATCATTATCCATAATAAACGATATTTCATTTGGGTTTGTTTTTACATTGGGTCTAATTTTTCGTTGTATATATTTCCATAGTAATTTATTGTTACTACAAACATTTTGAACCATAGCCGATTCATAGTTAAGTTTTGCTCGTTTAATTACTTTATTCAATACCTTAACGTAATTTTTGTAATCAGTCTTAAAGCTTTCCTGTGTTGGGTTTTTTTTTCCATAAATTATACAATGTTTCCTTGGTTGAACAAGATATCATGATACCTCGGGTTATCCATTTTTTCCTTGGCGCATATTTATTACCATTTATTTTCTTTTTGTGGGTAGCTTTATTTTGGGCTGTTTGTAACATTTCAATGAAATAATTTGTGGCTAGATTAGGATCCTTTATCTGCAGAATGTCATTCCATTGCAGTTTATTTACCTCAGAGATCAATTTTTTATAGTTGATCTTCGAAGTCCAGCCATCTACTTGAGGGCAACAAGCATTAATATTAATTTCCAACACTAACGGATAATGATCAGTAAAAACTTCCATAATTTTATAAGATTTAGTATTTAGCATTTTAGTTTTAACAAACATGTTATCAATGCAAGACCCCATTTCAATGTTATCTTGTGATGGCCTAGTAACGCCATTGAAGAAAGGTACATATTCAAATTGTAATAGTTGACTTAGAAAATCTTGATTTATATAATCCATTTTTAGAATATCAATGTTGAAGTCCCCAATAATGCAATGATTATTTACCTTCTTATTAGATTCAATAAACGACCTAAATTGTTCAATAAATGCACCCTTCTCAATGTCATGACACCTGTACACAGCAGAAACCTTACATACAACACTTTGTGCAAGTCGGATACTTGTACTCAAAATTTTTACCTTACCAAAACTTTCTATTTCCGTATTCTCCACCAACTGATCTTTTATATACAAAACAACTCCATCCGCTCTATTATTTACGCTACTATTATAATAAACATTATAATTACTTAACTTATAATATTGCACACAATCTAAATTCCACGTTTCAGTGCACACAATAATATCAGGTTTGACCTCTAGTCTTTCAATATAAATTTCCAGAGATTCAAAATTCATATTTAGACTTCTCACATTAACATGAACGATAACAAAATTATATTTAGTCAATTTATCATTAAGAGATTGTAAATCAGGTAATTCCTCCTCCACTACTTCAATAACTCCAGGAACGTCTAAGATGTCTTCTATAGGCGTGAAGGCGAAGTAATTGGATCTCCATAGTCAATTTTGTTTCTTATAACTCCCAATTGGTAAATCAGTGAAGGACAGTCTTGAGCTGAGGTACAATGCTGTATATTGTAATTAGTTTGGAGCTTTTTGTTCGCGAGGTAACAGTTGATGCATTTTTTTTGATTATTCGTACAGGAATTTGTTTCATGTTCTTCTCCACAGTTTCCGCAGATAGTTTTATTTGTACACTGGTTGCTCTTATGATGAAATCCTTGACACTTGAAGCATCTTGTAACAGTAATATCCTCAAATACTCTACACCGATTCCATCCAATGTAAATTTTCTTAACATCCATTAACCTCATGAAAACCGATGGGGAACATTCCAAGTAGATTGTAAAAGACTTATTCTTTTTGTTCTGGTTTACAAAAGAAACAACAATCTTATCGTCGATTTGAAGCCATCTATTTTGTTGTTTAATACTTGTTTCAATATACTTAATATCATTGTTTCCCGTATACCCAACAACTTTCGCTCTGGGCAGTCTTCTTTCTGGTACAATTGCTTCCAGTTTATTCTTCAATTGCGTATCCATAACCTTCTTTAATGTAATTAAGTAATATTATTCCTGTTATTATACTTTTGAAAAAAATTTCTGACATTAGCCTTTTTTCCTAGGACTTGGAGTGTCCTTCCCCTTAAATTATATTTGGTTACTGTCACTCCAAGATAGAATTTCTTCCAGGTGTTTATTAAATTGAAAGACTTCCTGCTGTCTGTAGATATTTACACGAGTAGCCGACGTTCGAGCGTTCAAAGTGAATGAAGAATTAAGCGTACTGTCATCTGCAAAGCTGTATATTACTGCACTTTTGCTCTGCATGTTTACAATATTATCCACAGTTAAGTTTGTTATTAAGATTCGAGGTATTTTCTTTTATTTTTCCTCTTGTTTAGATGTTGAACCGACAGAAGTCTACACAATATCCGAAGAAGTTGAAGATGAGTATCCTGAAGAAGGGACTCAGCATGATGATGATGATCAACAAATGACAATTGTTGAAGAAACAGAAGCCACTCCTGAAGAACATGTTGAGGATGAGAAACCCCTTCCCACAGTTAGTATTTTTATATGTTGACTAAAACCATCACATATTTAGTGGAGAAATTACATTAGTTATAACTTCATAATATTAAATGTGTTTATAACTAAGATCAGTAAATTACCACAGATTTTCATACTTAAGATACTCATTACAATCATTTGCCACGGAAAGTTTCAGTAAGTGCAGTAAAGACAGGTAGAAAACATCGGACCGAATTGCAACCAACAGCATATCCTAATGATATGCAAAAGTTAGTTTATGGTACGTCCATGGTAACGTCGCAAGTAAACCGAATTACCATGAGCTGTACTGAATATATATGGTTATATATAACTTATTAAAATACAAATTTAGAAACTGTACAGCTATTAATGATAAATATAATAATATTTACTTTGTTCTCTATTAGCTAAAATTATGTATTTGATTAAGTTAGGCTTTTGATGATATTGTAAAAGCCGGTGAATAGGGAATCTTTTAAATTTTAGAAATCTGACAACACAGTAACTTTCACTGGTCCCTTACTAGCTAATGAAACCAACCAGTTTCGTTAGATGGCTGGTTCTGCACTATTGAGCAGATACGTCGTACTAATTCTCTCTATTCTTTCCTGTAGGTCATAAGCGGATCAAAAAGTTCCCTAAATCACTTTTACAGACCCTTCTAAAGTACTTGCAGGGTTAAATTATCATTTTTTTTTTTCCAGAATTCAACAAAAATAAATATGTTATTTCATCTAGGTAGTTCTATAGGTTAGATATTTTACTTGTGGCGGTTCTAGCGTCGCCCTATAGTTCCAGTTTTCCATGGCTTAGGCTTGAAATTGAACTTTGGCAGATGGATGCCTGCTTTGGCTTCAAACTATAGTTACGGCTTACCGTGCCCTAGGTCTCGGGTTCGTTCCTCGACAAGTCAGTACACTTTTATTTTAAAGTGTATTTTTTTTCTACTATTAGCCAGTAGACATCGGCGAACTCTCAAAAGCTTTCACACCTGTTAAAAAAAATGCAACTATTGTTTAGTGGGAGACTTCTCAAAGCATGAACGGTGGCCGATGAAGGTGCCTCACCCCTACAGATGTGGCGGTTACCAGAAATTGGTCCCGAGTTACGTTGTAGATCTCATTTGGCTGACATTACTTATACGTAACGGTGGGGTCAGTAACCATACTATTTTAGATTTAACTTTAGAGCTTAACATATTAATTTATATTACAGTAGATGCTCGATTATGTGAACCAATAAACACCAGGGGTTTTCATCAAATCAAATTGTTCATATAATCAAAAAGATATTTTTATTTAAAAAACAGTTACATTTTAGGGAAATATTGTGTGATTTGTTTTTGAATTTTTTTTGTAGCTTAACCTTTTTGCAAAGCCTTATTCCAGCGTTTTCACAATACAATTAAATCATTAGTATTAAAAATATTTTTTTCACTCCAGATAATTTCCTTATTAAATGCGTCCAAAGCTTCCGACGAAAAAATTTCCAACTTTTCATTATTTTCATTGATTAAATCTTCGTCTTCATCATTTTGCTCATCTAAATGATCTTCATTCCACTTCACAATATCCTCTCTTGAATATTCAACCTGAAAAATATTTTTTTTATTAAATACATAAATGTTAAACAGATTTATGCAATTAACAAAATTACTTCGCTGTTTACTTCTGTCAACAAATTCTGAATTTCTTTGAGCGATTCCTCCATTTTATTTTTGTATTTTTTCTTCAAAGTGCTGAGTGGAATGTTTTCTTCCGGAACAGAGTCGTCATTACTCTTTTCAGTGAAATCCAAAATATTTTTCCAACATTTTTTTATCGTATCAACCTGAAGCTTATGCCATGGTAATGCTAGGTTGATTACAGCATCTTTTATTGTTAAACGCTTTAAAAGTTTTGAGAGATTTTTAGATTCTGAAGATAAAATTGATGACAACAAGCTTGACCTGTAGTAAAGTTTTGTGACACGAAGAACATTTTGATCCATTGGCTGAATCAAGGGCGTTACATTTGGTGGCATGTACCATAAATAACAAAGATTTTTCCATCATCGGTTTGTAGATCTTTTGCAGGCGGATGGCTTGGGGCATTATCCAATAACAGAATGGCAGTTTCGGGTAAACCTTTGTGTTTTAAAAATGTTTTCACCTGAAAATGTATTTACGCGAATTTAGTTAATTCGAACATTTTCATATTGCATATTCCCTGACTTACCTGAGGAACAAAGCATCTATAAAACCAATTCTTAAAAATATCCACAGTCATCCAAGCATTTTTTGAATAATCGTAATCCAAAGGGAGAGTAAAGTTCTTAAAGCACCTAGGGTTTTTTGCTTTGCCTAATATGAGAGGTCTAACTTTATGTTTTCCAGACGCATTTGTGCAAGCTAGAAAAATAAGTCGTGCTTTTTCAGCTTTTCTTCCTGGAGCGGTTTTTTCATCATTCATTACCAATGTTTTCTCGGGTAGCAGTCTCCAAAACAAATCAGTTTCATCTGCGTTATAAATTTGATCATTTGTTAAATTCAGTTTACATATGACTGAACAAAGATCTTGTTTAAATGGATCTACTAGCTTAGGGTTTGTAGATAATTTTTCACCAGATATCTTCAAAAATCTAATGCCAAATCTGCGTTTAAAATTTTGCAACCAACTATCGCTTGCAGAAAATGTTGGTGTTTCCTTTAGAATATCATTTAAGGATTTTGCTTTAAGTTTTATAAGTTCACTAGTCACTGGAAGATTCCCTAACCTTTGTTTACAAAACCATTCATACAATTTTTTCTCCATCCTAGGACTTTCTCCCGACTTCAACGTTTTTCTTTTAATAATTATTTTATTTATATCGGTTTCACAACGTTCTCCGACGTCTTCCGATACCCAGTCTCCATTCGGTGCGGTCATTCCACTGGCCTTCCTCCAGTCCTCTTTCTTGCACCTCTTCTTCTTCTTCCTGTAGGTGTCCAATCTAATATTTGTTTTGGGAGCCTCTCTGGTGTCATTCTTTGGACGTGTCCATACCATTTAAGTTGTTTCACATCACCCTTATTTCTTCGACTATGGTCTTTTTTACACCCATAATTTCACGAATTCTCTCGTTCCTTATTCTTTCCAGCTTAAATCTTCCGGCTGCCCGTCTCCAGTAGTCCATTTCTGTGGCCTCTAGGGATTTAACGGATTTTTCTTTTAACTGCCATACCTCACTACCATATGTTACAATGCTTTTAACTATTGTGTTGTATATTCGGTGTTTGTTCTCTTTGTTTATTTTCTGGTCCCATAAAATACTGTTTAGAGACCTGATAGCCTGCCCTGAATATTCCTTTCTTTGATGGCGTCATCGAGAGTTCCGTTGTTGGTTATATTTAGACCCAAGTATTTATAGCTACTGCATGATTTAAGATTGTGTCCGTCTTCTGTCACCAAATCCTGTTGCGTACCCCCTGTGCACATATATTCTGTCATTGATAGATTTACTTGTAGACCCCATTTTTTGTATTCTTCAATAAGTTTCCTGGTCATATATTCCAAGTCTTCTTGTTCCTGGGCCACTACTATTTGGTCATCTGCAAAACTAAGAGTGTAGAGAACAGTATCGTTGAGCGGGATTCCCATATTTTTACATTTGAGTTTCCATCTAAGAAGCACCTTCTCAAGAAAAATCTTGAAAAGCGTTGGTGATAGGCAGCAGCCCTGTTTTAGACCTTTATTTGGGGAAAAACCCTTTGATATTTTATTGCCGATTTTTATTCGGATATGGCAATTTTGGTATAGATCTTGCACTGCTCTGATCAAATTAGTGTTTATGTTTGTTGTTTTTAATGATTCCCATAGTTTTGTAAGTGGGACGCTATCGTAAGCTTGTTTTAAGTCCACATAGAGAATATGTAACTCCTTGTTCATCGCTGTCATCTTTTCTATGAGCTGAGTTAGACAAAAAAGGTGGTCTACGGTTGATCTTCCTGCTCTGAACCAGGCTTGTTCTTCTGCCTCGCTGTCCACATATTCTCGCTCTATTCTTGCTTTTATCACTTTTCCGTAGATTCTATTTATTGTCCCCATGACTGCAATACCTCGATGGTTATCGCAGCTCTCTTTGTTGCCCTTTTTATGTAGGGTTGTCAGAAAAGATAGTTTCCATTCCTGTGGTATTTGCTCAGTGCTGAGGCATTTTTGGAACAAATTGGTTAGATGTTCAAACAACTTTGGTGTGCCATATTTTATCAATTCTGCTGGTATATTTCCAGGTCCAGGAGCTTTTCTGTTTTTGAGTTTTGTGCACACCTCTTTTTCTTCTCTGACTGTAATACGGATCGGTGATGCGGTCACTTTTATGGCGTCAATTTCCTCAGGTGGATCTCTGTATAGTTCTCGGTTTTCCGTAAGTAAGGAGCCGAAGTATTTATCCCAATTTATTAAAGTGATGGGCGATATAAATTCCTTTTTGGTATTTTGGCGCAGTGATTTTATAAGTCTCCAACTTTCTGTACTTTTGGCTCCTCCTATGTACGTGTTTACTCTGTTACAGCGTCTCTCCCAAATTTCATTTTTCTTTTGTGTAATCATCCTACGTACATTAGCTTGAAGTTGTTTATACATTTCTTTGTTGTTTTCTGTTCGCGTGCTGAGGTATCTTTTATATGCTTCGTTCTTTTCTTTTATTTTTTCTTCTATATCCGAGTCCCACCAGTAAGGTTTTAGACGGCTTTCTCCTTCTTTGAATCCTAGTCTTTTTTGCTGCTTCGTGTAGACAGTTTTTAATGTGGTTGTAGTGCTCTGATGTGGTCGAAAAGTCTCTGGGTTGTAGTTTCTCCTCTAGTCTCCTTCTGTACAGATTTTTGGTACTTTCTTGGTCTAAGCTTTCTAGGTTGTATTTACTAAATTCTATCTCTTCATAGTCGTCACGTTTTTGAGTATGCGTGTGTGGCTTTTTACCAGTAAAGCTTATTTTTGCATTTAGGAGATGGTGGTCACTACCGCAAGTGGCTCCTCTATAAGCTCTGACGTCGTGGATTCTAAGAGTTGTTTTCTGACGGACAATCAGGTAATCAATTATGGATCGCTGGTTTCTAGATGGTTTAGTCCAGGTATATTTATGGATCCATTTGTGTGAGTAGAATCCATTAGTTATTCTCAACTCATTTTGTTCGCACACTGTTATTAGTCTTTGGCCGTTATCATTTAGAATTTCCTCTCCATGTCTACCTACTACTTCGTCTTGAACTTTTTTTCCTATTCTAGCGTTCAGGTCTCCTAAGATTATTACTTCTCTGGTATCTCCAACGTTTACTACGAGGCATGTTTTTTAAGTAAGTACCGTTTTGGAATTAAAAAAAGACGTGCAAAGATATCACTATAATTATATTTTTACATGAAAGCCTGTACCTTAATCTACTTTTCTACATAATTTCCGTGAATATTGAGGCACTTGTCATAACGTGGCACCAGTTTTTGAATACCCTCCTCATAAAATTCTGCCGCCTGACTTGTTAACCACTGTATCACAAATGTTTTGAATATTGAGGAAAGCAGTCGCACAATGATGAAATTGTAAAGCGTCTGTTTTCTCTCACCTTTTCGTCCACTTTCTGCACCAAATCTTCATTAACGACCGAAGGACGCCCACTCCGTTCTTCATCATGCACATTTGTGCGGCCATCTTTATATGCTCTCACCCATTTCCTTACCATTCCATCACTCATAATGTTTTGTCCGTAAACTTCACAGATCTCACGATGAATATCGATCGGTTTTACGCCTTTAGCACTAAGAAATCGTATAACAGCCCGTACTTCACAATCGGCGGGACTCACGATTGTCGGAGGCATCTTAAACACTCAGTAAACAACGTATACAATGAAGAATCAGACTGTAATGGCGTCAGTGCGTAGACATGAGATGTAGGTTACCAGCGCGCATGCGCGGAACGCCGACCGTATCGCTGCGGCGGCGGAATCGCAAAACGGTACTTACTTAAAAAACATGCCTCGTATTTCTCTATTTAGTAGCTCAAAGAATTCGTTTTTCTGATTTACTAGGGCGGGCGTCATCATTTATTGCATATACTCCAAAGATTGTAACTTTATATCCTTGCGCTGTTAAGTTCATTTTTATAATTCTTTCGCTGATTGGTTCCCATGATGTTATGCATTTTCTGAGTTTTTTAGATATCAGGATGGACACGCCTTGCTGGCACGCTTATCTTTCGGTACACCGCTGTAAAAGTGGTCATACCTTCCTAAATTTTCTGAGCCCTGTCCCTTTTTTTTGTCTCTGTTAGTACCGCAAGAGAGACATCTGATTTTTAGAGCTCAAAAATAACTTCATTGGTCTTATTCGTCCATCCTTGCACATTCCGTGTTGCAAAATTCATTGTCCGTTTTCGTAGCGTTTGTCGTCTTCGTGTATTTTGTTCTTTATTCCGAGGCTGTTGACTGGGTTTTTTAACAGTAACATTTTTTCCGAGTATTGAGGAGTTAGCCCGATGCCTCAACCCTCAACCTGAAGGGCCGGTTAATTTGTGGTCAAGGTTTTCTTCCTCTAGCCTTTGGCGAGTTCAACGTCTTCCTACAAGGCAGCAGGTTCGCCTGTATCCTAGGCAGGAGCCCTGACAGGGTGCTATCATCCGGGCCAGATGAACCCTGGTTTTTTTAACGAGGTGGTTACTCCTCCCCCTCCTCGCTTTCCCTTAGTGCAATGGGACCCCAGGCTTGGGACTGGCGTAACGGAGTTAATAATACCAACGCATTTTGTTGTTACGCTTAGAATATTCGCTTTCTTTTTTTTAATTGCACAAACAGTAGATTTACCCATATCATACTTTTTTGCAAGGTGTGTAACACTCACTCTATTTTCCAAATTATTTATGATGTCACTTTTTCCTGATAGTGTTAACACTTTTCGTTTCATATTTTTCTAATTGGAAGCACTAAAGTCACTAAATATTTAATATCAAATGAACAGACTGAACACCAAAGGTAGAACGATAATCGCCCGTCAATACTAATCTAGCCTAAATGCATTCAAATAACAAGAATATTTTCCAAGAGAAATCCCCTATTAACACTGGGAAGCACCGAAAATTGTTCATTTAATCGAGATTGCTTCCGTTCACTCTATAGAACCTCTAATATTAATGAACAAACCGAACACCAAAGGTAGAACGATAATCGCCCGGCAATACTAATCTAGCCTAAATGCATTCAAATAACAAGAATATTTTCTAAAAGAAATCCCCTATTAACACTGGGGAAGCACCGAAAATTGCACTGTGTGTAATTTTTTAAGTTATGGAAAAATAACCATATACGGACACCACTACGTGATAGTAGACCAAAAAAAAAGACCCGTGTCTCCCAGTTTTTTTCCGAAAGTCATGCACTTTTTTTTTATGGGCCCCCAAAGATTTGAGGCCTGGGTGTAATTTTTGCAAAAAACTCATCATATTCTGAGGCTCATATCTTGCAAACCGTTCGGAATTTTAATTTACTTTCTGTGGCAAAGTTGTAGCCCTTGTCATAAGGAACAAAAATTGTGAACATTTAAAGTAAAAAAAACTTCATCTTCAAGATCAAAATAGCTAAAAACTGTAAAAAATTCGATTTTTTTTTTACCTTTTTTTTTCCTGTTTAGGCCCATAGCTAGCAAACCGTTCAAAATTCAAGGAAACAATCAACTACAAAAATGTAGCTAAGATCTTAGTAAACAACTTTCTAGAATATATGAACTTCCTAGGAATGATTCTTAACACTGTTTAGGTAGCCGCAAAAGTTAAAATTTTCCCGAAAAATCTACTTTTTTAAAATTTTTTGCGATTTTGATCTGGAAGATGAAATTTTTTGGATTTTATATGTTCACAATTTTTGTTCTTTATGACACGAGCTACAACTTTGCTTCAGAAAGTAAATCAAAATTCCGAACGGTTTGCAAGATATGAGCCTGAGAAAATGATCAGTTTTTTTGCAAAAATGACACCGAGGCCCCAAATCTTTGTGGCCTCATAAAAAAAAAATGCATTACTTGGGGCAAAACTGGGAGACACGGGTCTTTTTTTACCCGAGGCTCCCAGTTTTTGGCCCAATTCATGTACTTTTTTTTATGAGGCCCCAAGGATTTGGGGCCTCGGTGTCGTTTTTGCAAAAAACTGATCATATTCTCAGGCTCATATCTTGCAAACCGTTCGGAATTTTGATTTACTTTCTGAAGCAAAGTTGTAGCTCTTGTCATAAAGAACAAAAATTGTGAACATATAAAATCCAAAAAATTTCATCTTCCAAAAAACTTTAAAAAAATAGATTTTTCGGGAAAATTTTAACTTTTGCGGTTACCTAAACAGTGTTAAGAATCATTCCTAGGAAGTTCATATATTCTAGAAAGTTGTTTACTAAGATCTTAGCTACATTTTTGTAGTTGATTGTTTCCTTGAATTTTGAACGGTTTGCTAGCTATGGGCCTAAACAGGGAAAAAAAGGTAAAAAAAATCGAATTTTTTACAGTTTTTTGCTATTTTGATCTTGAAGATGAAGTTTTTTTTACTTTAAATGTTCACAATTTTTGTTCCTTATGACAAGGGCTACAACTTAGCCACAGAAAGTAAATTAAAATTCCGAATGGTTTGCAAGATATGAGCCTCAGAATATGAGTTTTTTGCAAAAATTACACCCAGGCCTCAAATCTTTGGGGGCCCATAAACTAAAAAGGACATGACTTTCGGAAAAACTGGGAGACACGGGTCTTTTTTTTTGGTCTATTATCACGTGGTGGTGTCCGTATATGGTTATTTTTTTTTCGTGTTGCACTGTGTAATACCAATGCATTTTGTTGTTACGCTTAGAATATTCGCTTTATTTTTTTTTTAATTGCACAAACAGTAGATTTACCCATATCATACTTTTTTGCAAGGTGTGTAACACTCACTCTATTTTCCAAATTATTTATGATGTCACTTTTTCCTGATAGTGTTAACACTTTTCGTTTCATATTTTCTAATTGGAAGCACTAAAGTCACTAAATATTTAATATCAAATGAACAGACTGAACACCAAAGGTAGAACGATAATCGCCCGTCGATACTAATCTAGCCTAAATGCATTCAAATAACAAGAATATTTTCCAAGAGAAATCCCCTATTAACACTGGGGAAGCACCGAAAATTGTTCATTTAATCGAGATTGCTTCCGTTCACTCTATAGAACCTCTAATATTAAATTTCCACTGTTCACTTTAGTGGATAGTTCATACAAGAGGGTGTTCACATAACTGAGCATCTACTGTGTTACATCGACTTGTCCTTTAAATTGTTCAATTTATTGTGTAGATTATTCAACAAGAAAAACTTCAAGTGCAAATAAAACAAGTCATCAAACCCCAAATTCAACCGCAAGGGAAAATATCAATGAACCCCGTCACGAAACAACCTATTGTAGCGTTCCGGCAAGCCATAAAACAAGAAATAGATGTTGAACAGCGTCAGAAAGATCAAACTGAAAATGAGCAAGGTATAGCAATTGTATTTTTAGAGGAAGGTCCACCTCCAAAGGAATAAAAGTTTTTTTTTGTTTGTTTTGTGGCTTTGAGACAAGTCTCATTTAGCCATGAGTTTTTAATTTATTCGTAAGGTAGTCCAGTATAATCTTAAACCTAACTTAACCTGAACACACAATACACACATATTTACAAGGAACAAATCACACCCAGCCGTCACACGGAATCGAACCGCTGACCTCCTGGACAACAGCAGGCAAAGCTAGCGCCTTGCCCACTGCGCCAATCGGTCCGGCGAATAAAAGTTTTAGAACAACAAATTTAACACAAATTTTAAATTGTCTATGAACCATCTATAATATATATAAAATGCAACGTCTCTCTGTCTGTCCGTCCGTTAGTGCGCTTATCACTGGAGAACCACTTATCCGATTTACGTACTTTTTCTTTTTAAACATACATATGTTCTCTGGCCAGGTTATAGGCTATATTTTATTACGATAGATAGCATAAGGAATGAGCAGTGACGATAATAGTGAAAGAAGTCGGAAAAAAGTTTGCCGGTAGCGCGTTCCCTTGCAATACACATCCTAAACCATTAAATATGGAACAATATTATGTAGCAGAGAATATCTATAATCTATAATATATACAGTCCCTGGCCAAATTATTAGACGCACTGCAAGATTTCATGTAAAATATTAATTACCGAGTGATATTGTACCGTTTTATTATTTTAAATTGATTTGTTTTTTATATTATCCAATCAATTACCTATTTATTTGACATAAATAAAACAGCATTCATTTAGAAAAGCATAAGTTTATTAAGTTTTAAAGAAAAGTGAAGTTAATGTTAGTAAAAGTCAATATTTAGTTGAGCCACCTTTAGCCGCTATCAAAGCTTTAATTCTGCGCGGCATGCTATCAATGCAAGATTGTACTGTCTCCTGCATTTGAGGATGATGATTCCACACATGAATAATCTTTTCTAGGAGCTGGGTTTTGTTGGTAATCACATCTTTAGCCACTTCTCTTTTCATCAGCTCCCACACATTTTCAATGGGGTTTATATCAGGGCCAATCCAACAGAGGGATATTTTTTTCTGCCAAAAAAGCTTTAACAGACCGAGCAGTGTGGCAGGGAGCTCCATCTTGCATGAAAGTGAATGGTTCCCCATTTGGAAACCATTCTCTGAGCTGCGGAATCAACCGATTTTGTAATACTTTTTTGTACTGATCTTGCCTCATTATTCCTTTGACGACGTACAGACGTCCAGTGCCCTTGCCGCTGATGACTGACCAAATCATCACTTTGGTGGGATGTTTAACCGTCGGGACGACACAATCAGGACGAAACTTTTCTCCATGACGACGACGCACATACTGAGCTTTATTCTGCCAAATTTCGAATGCTTTCGTCACTGAAGCAGACCTGTCAAAAATAGGAAAAATATATAAACTTCCATGTTTATTTGCTTTATTTAACTGAAAATGATAATAATGTATCAATTATTGATTAAATTGCTGTATCTTACCGATCTCCAGAAGTCCACATCTTTGTCTTGCCATTGTTTGGCCCACTTCAGGCGCTTTGCTTTTATTGCAGCTGTTAACTTGGGCTTCCTGGCGGGGCGACAGGCCTTAAAATCTAATTCTTTCAATTTTCTTCGAACAGTGCGCTCAGAAGCATTTACGCTAGCATCCTGGAGTTGTGATTTTATTACCTTTGTGGTAGCAAATCTGTTTTCTACACAAATTTTCTTCAAACATCTCTCTGACCGTGGAGTGAAAATTGGTTTTCTACCGCATCTTTTCTTTCTTTTCAGGCTTAATTCCTTCCCTGACTCAATTTTCTTTTTTATGCGTCGTACACTAGCTTCAGAAACCTCCAATCTTCGTGATATTTCTCGGTTTGTAAATGTTTTCGCAATCACAAGGGCCTTCACTTCAGCTTTTTTACGTGGTGAAAGAACGCCTTTTCTACCCATAATGAAAATAGTCCAATTACTTTTTTAAAAACACTGCATACAAAATAAACTAATAACTGAGTAGTATAAAACTGTTAAACAAACAATCACAGTCCATAAAGCCACAGAAACACGTCCGTACCTGACTCGATTCCGATCGCGACTGATACAGGTTTGTACTTATTTACGTTCATGTATCACTTTGTCAACACGGTGTTGCCATATGTTAAAAATAAATACAAATATGTAGTCTACAACAATTCTTTTAAATAAAAATCAATAATATTGTAGTTTAAATATACCATTATTGCATAAAAACACTTAAAAAACATAAAATTACTAAAAAAAATACAATGCGTCTAATAATTTGGCCAGGGACTGTAGTGTCTCTCTCTCTGTCTGTCTGTCCATTAGTGCGTTTATCACGTGAGAACCACTTATCCGATTTACATGTCTTTTTTTAAATTCATACGTATATTCTTTGGCCGGGTTATATAATAATAATATTAATAATCTATATCTATAATATATATAAAATGCAACGTCTCTCTGTCTGTCTGTCTCTCCGTTAGTGCGCTTATCCCTCGAAAACCACTTATCCGATTTACGTGATTTTTTAAATTCATACATATGTTCTCTGACCAGGTTATAGATATATATTTTATTACATCTATAATATATATAAAATGCAACGTCTCTCTGTCTGTCTGTCTGTCTGTTCGTCCGTTAGTACGCTTATCACTGGAGAACCCCTCATCCGATTTACGTAGTTTTTTTTTTTTAAACATATGTTCTCTGGCCAGGTTATAGGCTATATTTTATTACGATAGGTAGTATAAAGAATGAGCGGTGACGATAATAGCGAATGAAGTCGGAAAAAAGTTTGCCGCTAGCGCGTTCTCTTGCAATACACAGCCTAAACCATTAAATATAGAACAATATTATGTAGCAGAGAATATCTATAACACAGGGGAACAGTTGTTTTGGTGTCGAGGTTTTTTGAGCTGATTCATCAATTTGATGTCCTGAATTCAAATAACGTATTCATTTGTACCTAGGAGCTCAAATTTTTAAGATATACAATTTTAGAGAAATATAAGTTACATTATTGTAACTCAAATCCGTAAATGTAGTAAACAAAAGTAGATACGAAATTTTTATTTTAGTTATACAAAATACAATATTATGTCGTACTTACAAACAAAAAAAAAAACGTTGAAGAAATGAAATAGTCTTCTCAACACTTGGAAAGCTTCTTTTCCGCGACATTCTTGAATGTTTTTTTAAACAGTCTCTTTTTAAACTCCAGCAGTAATCTGCCATCATGTGCATGTCCCATCTTCCTTGGTAGCGGTCCTCCATAACTTTAATATCTTGGTGAAATCTTTCACCTTGTTCCTCACTCATGTCTCCTAAATTTTCTGGAAAACGGTCTAAGTGGCTGTGTAAATAGTGTATTTTAATACTCATATTGCACCCTAAGGATTTGAAACTATTAAGCATCTTGTTAACCATTTCAACATAGTTTTGAGCTTTATGTTTGCCTAGAAAATTTTCTACAACTGCAACAAATGATGTCCAAGCTTCTCGTTCAACTTGATTCATTGAATTTATGAAGGCAGGATCCTTAATTAATTGTCTTATTTGTGGGCCGTCAAATATCCCTGCTTTGAGTTTTTCTGTGCTCAACTGATGCATTTTTACCCCTATATATGCAAAACAAGACCCATTCTCATCAAGAGCCTTTACAAATTGCTTCATTAAGCCCAACTTTATATGTAACGGAGGAAGTATGATTTTTTCTCTTTCAACCAAAGCGTCGTTAATGACATTCTTTTCCCCAACGTCCATGTTTTCTCTCCGAGGCCAATCTTTTCTAACCCAGTGGTGTGTTTTGTCCCTACTATCCCAGAGGCACAAGAAACACGGATATTTCGTGTAACCACTTTGCTGCCCAAGAAGAAAGTTTACCATTTTTAAGTCTACACAAATCATCCATTGATGTTCGTAATACTTTATCTTCTGCAAGACCAAAGCTATGGTATTATATTCTTCTTTCAGTTTCGTTGAGTGAGCTAGTGGTATTGAACCATATTTATTCCCATTATGTAGAAGGACACATTTTAAACTTCGCTTTGAACTGTCAATAAATAGGCGCCAATCATCTGGAATATATTCAGAAAGTCCCATTTCTTTCATGAGTCCCCTAATTTCGTGACAAAATACAAGATTGTCTTCTTGAGAAAAGAATGGTAGCAGATCTTTTTCTCTTGTACGGTAAAAGGTAATTTTGGTTCCTTGTTCCAGTAAATTTTTGTCGTTCAACCTAGAAGCCAGTACTTCAGAAGCTTTTTTTTCGATAAATTGAGATCCCTGGTGAGATCATTTAATTCATTTTGATTGAAGCGTTGAGGAACTGATGACGTCCCCTCATAGTCACTGTTAGTTTCATTAGCATCAGTACTTTTATTAGCATCAGAAGAGCGATCAGAGGGAAAATATTCGTCATCAGAGATATGTGGTAGCTGATGAAATGTTGGAATCGGTATTTCATCTGAGTGCGGGATAGGGCGTATTGCCGAGTCTAAATTGGGATAAGTCCACTTACTGCGGTTATTTCGATTGATTCCATTAGTATTTACTAAACAGAAATAACAATCATTGAAGTGGTTTTTTGGTTCTCTCCAAACCATTGGTACGCCGAATTTTAGACATTTTCTTTTTCCGGTAGTCCACTGCCGTAAATGCTCTGTACAAGTTTTACATACGAGATGCGGGGCCCACGTTTTGTCCTGATCACCAAGCTTAACTCCAAAGTATCCAAGATACGCTCGCTTTACAAAGTCAGTAATAGTTTGTCTGTTTTGTTGAAACATGTATTCTCCGCATATATAGCAAAACACATCAGGTTGATTTACACAACTTCTTCTTGAACTGGAACCTGAACTCATTTTAATTCTGTTCAATAACACAAAAACACTCTTTTCTTAACATAAAATAACACGCCGAATTCGATCTACTCTCATTAGTAAGAACGCACAAACTGACGAGACTTACCCGAGTTAGGTGATTAAAAGGGTCAGTTCAGGTACCTGATAGGCAATGGTTCCACTATTTATAGATTTACCTGGAATTTACTCAATTACAGACTGACAATAAAACCATTGTACCTACATTAATGAATATATAATAATTTTAGAACTCTCATAAATGAATATACTGAATAAAAACCACATTGGTAGATAAGTTGATGTATCTAAAAAAGTAGAGCTGATAGAGAAAAACGGATTGCATGTATAGATTTAGCGTCCCAAATATAGTTAAAATCAGCTCTAAAATCCCAGGCACCAAAACAAAAATATTTTTTTGTTGCCCTGTGTAATCTATAATATATATAAAATGCAATGTCTCTTTGTCTGTCTGTCCATTAGTGCGTTTATCACGCGAGAACCACTTACCCGATTTACGTGTCTTTTTTTAAATTCATACATATATTCTTTGGCCGGGTTATATAAAAATAATAATAATAATAATAACCCCCACACAGCGACAGTGAAAGCAGACAAAAACTACACACCTCTCGACTTATCCTGGGCAGACCACTCAGCAGATACACACAGTCACACCCAGTTACAACAGGAAAAGATGAAAACGTGGTCAGAAAAAACACTCCACGGAAAACACAGATACCACATAGAACAAGACCACGTAAATAAAAAACAATCATACATCTGGTTACAAGATGGGCAGCTATTCCCTGAAACAGAAGGCTTCTTACTTGCCATCCAGGATAAAGTCATATTAACCAGAAACTACCAAAAGCATATCATCAAAGACCCAACTATTACAGAAGACAGATGCAGGAAATGCCACCAGCAGAAAGAAACGATCGAACACATAACAGGCGGATGTAAAATATTAGCCGGAACAGAATACTCAGCCAGACATGACTCAGCTGCACCAAGCACTAGCTACAACATACAAACTCATAGAAAACACAGATCCCTACTACAAATACACACCAACATCCATACTTGAAAATAAAGATTACAAGCTTAACTGGGACATCAACATCCATAATAAAACAGTCTCCGCCAATAGACCCGATATTACTGTTCAGTGCAAAAAAGGAAAAGTCACCTATCTAATTGACATAGCTGGCCCCAACGACACAAACATCCAAACGAAATACACAGAAAAAATTTGCAAATACACAGACCTTGCAACAGAAATAAAAAGGCTATGGAAACAAGAAAAAGTCATCATTGTCCCCCTCATTATATCAGCCATAGGCCTTACACCAGTAACATTCACACCACACTTAGTACAATTAGGACTCAACACAAACATACACAGAAACATTCAGAAGTCAGTGATTTTGAAAACATGTAACATTGTCAGGTCATTCCTTAATTCATAATGGTAATAGCATTTGTGCTGACTTGGCTTTGGCCCGTCAGCCAAACATGGAACCACATTGACCAAATGTGAGAAAGAAGAACTTTTTTGTAATAATAATAATAATAATCTATATCTATAATATATATAAAATGCAACGTCTCTCTGTCTGTCCGTTTGCGCGCTTATCACTCAAGAACCACTTATCCGATTTACCTGTTTTTTTTTAAGTTCATACATATGTTCTCTGGCCAGGTTATATAATATTAATAACATTCTGTATAATAATATATATAAAACGCAAGGTATCTCTGTTTGTCTGTTAGTGTGCTTATCATTCGAGAACCAATAATTACACAGGGAACAGCTGTTTTGGTGTCGAGGTTTTTTGAGCTGATTCTATATCAATTTGATGTCCTGAATTCAAATAACGTATTCATTTGTACCTAGGAGCTCAAATTTTTAAGATATACAATTTTAGAGAAATATAAGTTACATTATTGTAACTCAAATCCGTAAGTGCAGTAAACAAAAGTAGATACGAAATTTTTATTTTAGTTATACAAAATACAATATTATGTCGTACTTACAAACAAAAAAAAAAAACATTGAAGAAATGAAATAGTCATTCAACACTTGGAAAGCTTCTTTTCTGCGACATTCTTGAATGTTTTTTTAAACAGTCCCTTTTTAAACTCCAGCAGTAATCTGCCATCATGTGCATGTCCCATCTTCCTTGGTAGCGGTCCTCCATAACTTTAATATCTTGGTGAAATCTTTCACCTTGTTCCTCACTCATGTCTCCTAAATTTTCTGGAAAACGGTCTAAGTGGCTGTGTAAATAGTGTATTTTAATACTCATATTGCACCCTAAGGATTTGAAACTATTAAGCATCTTGTTAACCATTTCAACATAGTTTTGAGCTTTATGTTTGCCTAGAAAATTTTCTACAACTGCAACAAATGATGTCCAAGCTTCTCGTTCAACTTGATTCATTGAATTTATGAAGGCAGGATCCTTAATTAATTGTCTTATTTGTGGGCCGTCAAATATCCCTGCTTTGAGTTTTTCTGTGCTCAACTGATGCATTTTTACCTCTATATATGCAAAACAAGACCCATTCTTATCAAGAGCCTTTACAAATTGCTTCATTAAGCCCAACTTTATATGTAACGGAGGAAGTATGATTTTTTCTCTTTCAACCAAAGCGTCGTTAATGACATTCTTTTCCCCAACGTCCATGTTTTCTCTCGGCGGCCAATCTTTTCTAACCCAGTGGTGTGTTTTGTCCCTACTATCCCAGAGGCACAAGAAACACGGATATTTCGTGTAACCACTTTGCTGCCCAAGAGGAAAGTTTACCATTTTTAAGTCTACACAAATCATCCATTGATGTTCGTAATACTTTATCTTCTGCAAGACCAAAGCTATGGTATTATATTCTTCTTTCAGTTTCGTTGAGTGAGCTAGTGGTATTGAACCATATTTATTCCCATTATGTAGAAGGACACATTTTAAACTTCGCTTTGAACTGTCAATAAATAGGCGCCAATCATCTGGAATATATTCAGAAAGTCCCATTTCTTTCATGAGTCCCCTAATTTCGTGACAAAATACAAGATTGTCTTCTTGAGAAAAGAATGGTAGCAGATCTTTTTCTCTTGTACGGTAAAAGGTAATTTTGGTTCCTTGTTCCAGTAAATTTTTGTCGTTCAACCTAGAAGCCAGTACTTCAGAAGCTTTTTTCGATAAATTGAGATCCCTGGTGAGATCATTTAATTCATTTTGATTGAAGCGTTGAGGAACTGATGACGTCCCCTCATAGTCACTGTTAGTTTCATTAGCATCAGAACTTTTATTAGCATCAGAAGAGCGATCAGAGGGAAAATATTCGTCATCAGAGATATGTGGTAGCTGATGAAATGTTGGAATCGGTATTTCATCTGAGTGCGGGATAGGGCGTATTGCCGAGTCTAAATTGGGATAAGTCCACTTACTGCGGTTATTTCGATTGATTCCATTAGTATTTACTAAACAGAAATAACAATCATTGAAGTGGTTTTTTGGTTCTCTCCAAACCATTGGTACGCCGAATTTTAGACATTTTCTTTTCCCGGTAGTCCACTGCCGTAAATGCTCTGTACAAGTTTTACATACGAGATGCGGGGCCCACGTTTTGTCCTGATCACCAAGCTTACCTCCAAAGTATCCAAGATACGCTCGCTTTACAAAGTCAGTAATAGTTTGTCTGTTTTGTTGAAACATGTATTCTCCGCATATATAGCAAAACACATCAGGTTGATTTACACAACTTCTTCTTGAACTGGAACCTGAACTCATTTTAATTCTGTTCAATAACACAAAAACACTCTTTTCTTAACATAAAATAACACGCCGAATTCGATCTACTCTCATTAGTAAGAACGCACAAACTGACGAGACTTACCCGAGTTAGGTGATTAAAAGGGTCAGTTCAGGTACCTGATAGGCAATGGTTCCACTATTTATAGATTTACCTGGAATTTACTCAATTACAGACTGACAATAAAACCATTGTACCTACATTAATGAATATATAATAATTTTAGAACTCTCATAAATGAATATACTGAATAAAAACCACATTGGTAGATAAGTTGATGTATCTAAAAAAGTAGAGCTGATAGAGAAAAACGGATTGCATGTATAGATTTAGCGTCCCAAATATAGTTAAAATCAGCTCTAAAATCCCAGGCACCAAAACAAAAATAGTTTTTTGTTGCCCTGTGTTATTCAATTTATGTGTTTTTTCAATTCTTAACTTAATATTTATCAAAAAAAATCTATAAGATACATAAAACGCAACGTTCGTCTGTCTGTCTGTTTGTCCGTTAGTGCGTTTAGCACTCAAGAACCACTTATCCGATTTACGTGTTTGTTTTTATAAAATATACATATGTGTTCTGACTCAGTTATAGGATGTATTTTATTACGTAAGGTAACATAAGAAATATGCAGTGACGATAATAGTGAATCAAGACCACGCGAGCGGAGCCGCGGGCACGGCTAGTTTGAAATAAGAAGCTGTAAGATCATAATTTTTCTCTTGTAAAAACCAAGCATAATTAATGATTATATTTTCATGTTTTTAAAACGTTTTATTTTGATTTTACTTTTATAGTATTATTTATTTTTTTAAATAGCTGAAGTTCTTTATGAACACACCAGAAGAAATGCGGACAATAGTGGATCTGTGCAAATGCAGCGCACGAACGTAGAAGATCAGGAAGAAGATGAGTATAAGGAGGAAAAGAGTAATAAGAATGAGTTTCAGCTCATCTATGAGTGTAGTATTTGTGCAAAAGGATTTAAGACACCTACGGTAAGATATACACCATCTGTCGAAAAAGTTCCCCGATTGTCTTAAGGTATTTCATACGAGTAACTGTTAAAAGTAGTTTTGCTTCAAATTTTGAGGAATAGTAGATTTTAGCATCATGTATTCGCTGCTTCAATATAAAGATGATTTACCACGCCGTATTGCTATAATTAATTGTAAAAGTTTCAGATGTTTAACATGTAAAAGATAGGAATCCATACTTTTTCTTCTATCAAAAGCATGCGTTTTTTACAATTTTTATTGTCATATGTACATTAAAAAGTACAGAACACTAACAAGAATAAATTTGATTTTATATTGTATTATTTTTAGGGAGTTAAAAGACATATAACCGTTGCTCACTGGAAACCGGAAGTACCCGAAGATAAAAAAGAAAATAACGATGAACTGTCATTTTCCCTCTGTCACTGTTGCGGGGAACCATCTGATTCAGCTCATACGGTAAGTAGTCTAAGTGAGGATTAGGGAGGGATTCTACCAAAGTTTGTAAATATAATATTTATTAAAAGTATCATATATCACTACATATTATAAAACAAAGTCCTCCGCCGCGTCTGTCTGTCTGTTCGCGATAAAGTCAAAAACGAACGGATTTTCATGCGGTTTTCACCAATAGATAGAGTGATTCATGAGGAAGGTTTAGGTATATAATTTGTCAAGGTTTTGTGTAAATTGGTTGAAATATAACGATAATTGTTGGAAGTGTCGGAAAAAGTCGAGCCGCCTGGGAGCTTTCATCGAAAACTCTGCCTAATCCCTTTGAGATATAACAAAACAATGCATGGTGGGATATTCCTCTTTTATAAATCTACAGAAAAGTCCGCGATGGCATATATCTATCTTTTAAGGATAGCTTACTATACCCATTCTATCTTCAAAAAAAATGTTACGTACAATGCGTTAATTGGAAAGCTATTTAGACGGATACAGTATTAATCCTTATCAACTTAAATACGTTAGTTACCTTAGGCATTTCATGCACATTATTATAATCTTTTACACCATATAATTTAAATTAATATCTTGGCCTCTTCGGGCCCAAGAGAGAATTGACGTAAATTTTTTGCTGCCAAGTGAAATAAATACTCTTCAGGGGTCCCAAAACATTAATCATTATAGATAAATTTTTTTAAAAGCGCAGTTTTTTCAAAAATTGTGGTATCACAAATGATACTTTGGGTCTGTACGATGCTATTAAAACAATTAAGGTTTTTTTTCAGTATTTATTTGTGAAATTTAGAAAAACAGTTTCTTTTAATACTGCAGCATAAAAATACATTGCATTCAACACATTTGCAAAAGGTTAAGTGTGTGCACCCAGGATATCTGCATTTTGACCTACATTTTTGTTTCTCGCTAACGGATTCCGGGAGATGTTTCGCTTCTTGTTTTCGTAAACGTTTGTCAGGAACTGGCATAATTTTTCTTGTTTTCCTTGGAGGTTCATTGTTCTCTTCTTCAGTAGTTGTCGAAGTTGATTCATGTCGTTTTTCACTGTACAAAAGAGACTTAGCAAGCGAAAATTTGAATGACAAATAGTCTTCGATGTCTTTTTTGGGAATTTTTTCAGCAGCGCAAACTTCTCGTTATTGGAGCCAACTAGCTGCAGCGCTAAAATCAACAAAAGCGTAAATACATCGGATGGTCCATTTATTTGTTCTACTGCTCATAGGGTACTTCGACATAACTCTGTCCAACAAGTCCACACCTCCCATTTTTTCATTGTATTGCTGAACCACTGATGGACGACTGATTTCTATGTATTTTTTTTTCCTGCACTGACCAGCGCTTGCATGAACCTAAGGGCTCTGTTCCAAATTCTCCCGAAGCTAAATGAATTGGTTTAGAATCAAACCATTTTGTAAGAGCTATTTTGTTATCTTCAGTAACCAACATATCATGACTGCCCCTTCCAGATTTTTTTAAATTTTTGTCAGATAACAACTGCAGATCAGTTTTTGGTATTCTCATTTTCATTAGCGTGCCAGTTACGTATATTTTCCGAGAAAACAGAGTATCAATCAATGTTTCTGATGTGAGGTATCTGTCGACAAATACTGATACTCCTACTGGTAAAGTATCTGTTAGTTTCAACACCACCTTTCCACCAACATCTAATTTTTCTGGTGTATGGATTAGACTGGATTCTGTGGATTTGCCCTTCCCTTCATATAAATGAAAATCAAGTGGTATCCCGGTAGTCGTCGTCATAACAAAATTTTTCAGCCCAACAGAATTAGGTTTTCCCCTCACAAACTGTCTCATCAGTACCTTTCCATGAAATGGGATCATCTGTTCATCAATTGATACGTTTTGAGATCTTTTATTTTGTCGACAACCTTTTTGGATTGAATCCAACATCGGTCTGACTTTCCAAAATCTGTCAAGTGCTTTAGCCTCGTTGGATACAGAATCATCGTCCACAATTTTTTAGCCGTGTTCTCAGAGCGAAAAAGCGATTTCTTGACAGATTATCTGAAACGATTGGTACCCTGGTATCCGACCGCCAAAACATTCGGATTCTTGGTAAACTGTAAATACCAATGAGCATGCAACACGCAAAAAACGTTTTTAATTCTTCTGGACTGGTCCCCAGCGACTTTCCTGATACTTTCACTTCCTTCATATTTGTGTACATAGCCATGGATTGAAAAAAATTATCGTCAAGGTATTTATTGAAAAAGTCAATAGGCTTTGGAATATTTTCAAGGCTCAACGGATCTCGATCACAAGGCACATACTTCTCACGTTGTGGTTGAAAATTGGTTCTCTTCCATTTCCTTTTTTTACCAATTGGAATCAAATTTATTAACGGCAAGTCGTCGTCCCAACTGCTACTGTTTTCAAGCTCACAGCCTAAATTATCGTCCTCTTCTTGGTCATTTTCAAGGATCATTTGGTCTTGGCTGGCGCCAAAAGTTTGGATTTCTGAAGGCTCATCCCACGCGCCCCACTCGTCGTCGTCATCAAGAAGATTTTCGTCCAAATCGGAATCATTTAAATTCAAATTATCTGCGATATCCTGTAGTTCTTGAAGAGAAAGCGCTGAAAATAAAAATGATAAATGTATCGTTTGGGTCCCACGGTATCAACGGTGATACCCTGGGTTCCAGGAATCAAAAATATTATTTATCCTACTATGCCTACTATAACAAATATTCCCCACCTTTCTTTAACTAATAATTAGAAAGCTTATTAAAAAAAACGACACAAATACTAGGTACTTACGTTTATTTTGCGTAATTTTATTAGCAGCGGCCATGGCGACTCGAAACATGCATGTAAACAACTGAATATCTCGACTACATTGGCCCCAACGTGAGCCGGCAATTTTCTGCGCATTAATATACGCATATCATATATGATACCAGCGGGAGCGTTGTCCAAATCGAGCTGCAGATTTGTTAAATAATTTAGAACTCGTGGTATCATATATGATACCCGGGGCCCGAGGAGGTTAGGAGTTATCGCAAAAAATTAACGCGCGCGAAAATAAATTCAAGCGCGTTTGTCACACTGATGACGGGACTCGCTTGATGCGATCTCCCCCGCGCCCCCCGCTGTCGTCCACTGTTTCTATATAAGCCGAGCGATAACGCGCGCGTACTCTTATAATAAACAGACTTTTGGAGTGAATGGAGGCGACGACTGGAAGGTATTTGTTTTCTTTTTGGGTGTTGTTGGAAGGTTGCAGTTGCGTTGGTTTTGATATTTTAGAGTAAAAAAAAGCACAAAGCACAAGGTCAAACTTTAAAAGTTGCTGGAATTGACTTAACCACTCAATGCTTTTCACACGGACAATTGTATGTTGCCCTGTCACGTGTAACTTCTAAACAAAATATGTTCGTTTTTACACGTAATCAGGCAGAAGTTATCAATGTTGTATATAAAGAAATATTTTAGTTTGTTTTTATGTTTATAATATCTACATAATAAAATACATTGAAATACTTCAAGTAGTGTAGACATTATATAACATTTAAATCTAATCCACATATTCGACGCATCAAGCTGATGCGATCCTACGACAGACAAAACATGTAGGCATAATATGCTCTACTACCCGGGCGAAGCTGAGGTGGGCCGCTAGTTAATAATAACGAAGTATGCAGCCAAATTTTAGGTCATGTTAGTTCATAGAATATATATGTATATATATATATATATATATATATATATATATATATATATATATATATATATATACACATACATTTATATATAGGAACATTTTAAATAAAATAATCAACAAACAGAAGAGATTATTATAGACGTGAATTAAATCAAAACAAAAAAGACCTAAGGAAGATATATGAAGTGATAAAAAATGTAAGGAGTCCTTTATCGACTTGGTCATGTGTAGATTTTCTTAATTTTTTACGACTAAAGGTTCTTTTATCATAGATTGATAAGATTTCTCGCCTCTTTTCCATATGGTAGAAATCGTAGATTTAGTTAAATTCAAACATCACTTTGTTTAACTCCATTTTCTATTTTCCTTATAATATCGTGTTTGTCTTTTAAAGTGAACGCTTTAACGTTTTTGTGTTCTCATTTTAAAATAAAAACTTAAACATTCAACTTGCTGCTTTGATCAAATATGCATTAGAACCGCATAACACAAGTGAATTGAAGATAATACTGTTCGAACTAGCGACGCGGCGGAAACAAGTAGAATAGGGGTTCTCGGCGAGTTTCGGTGAATTCCCTAGATCAAGTCGCGCGACATCGAGTAAAGGGAGTGGCTAGTTCGTTATAAACGGACACAAAACATCCATGTATGTATGTGTGTATATATATATATATATATATATATATATATATATATATATATATATATATATATATATATAGACCATATGCATACAGACACAGAAGAATGCATACAGGAGAAAAGCCTATAATCACATACTTTTAACAATAAAAATTTTTGATCGTACATTATTTTGAATCTGATTTACTGAGGATTTCGTTTAGGAGCATGGTTTAGAGATTTTATTATTAAAACGTTCAACATTGTCATACAAGGCAGGAATCTTTCACTGACACGTGTTTGTCTAGTAAGAGTATGACGGAGAAAGAAAAAAATTCCAATTTTACTTTTGTTTCAAGTCTGATAAGAGTTTTGGACCCGTTTTTCCTTTTATGAAGCATAAAGTCTTGTCGTGCAGGGGGCTATTTGCAGGTTATTGTTTAATATGAAGAAAATCAAGAAATAGGGCAAATATTTCTTTTAATAAGAAATTTAATAAAGAAATTAAGCAAATAGCAACCTGGCCTGACGTAAAATAAGCACTTTAAAATACGTAATTTTAATATACAGTGTATATTAAAATAAAAATAAGAAAAAAGGATTAGTTGCAACCCTTCATTACGTAAAGAACGCTCATTTAATTTGGCAACGTTGCCTGTGATGCACTCGGAACACGTGCTTTCTCTTTGACTGTGAACTGTCATAATAAAATTAGATCTGCCAAATGGAAGAGCAGTAGAAAATTGCGTAAACAGGTTTAAGTACTTATTTACATAATAATTAATTTTAAGCAACCATTCCAGTTAAAAATGTTCATATTAAGGGGATTTTACCACTTGCAGGCTCTGAGGGTACAAAAATTGTATTCATTTAGAATATTTTCTAAGCATAAGAAGGCATACGGCATCTTCAGGGATCTTTATTCTTCCAAATTAGAACATTAAATGAGTTTAAAGAAGCACAAGTCGAGTAGTTAAACCTGATCGGGGTTCGTGTAATGATCATTTTCCACGCAGACCATAATGCAAGTCTCTGTTAATGTCGTTAGGATGAAAATTTCGGTTGATTCCCCTAAACTTAAGTTTATAGAGATGGGCGACAGGAGCAAGGATTTTGATTTCTTTTAGATTAATAGTATGACCTAACCCTTTGTGATTTTTAATTCTAGTTTATATTGACCATTCATATTCTCCTTCATACACGGTACCACCGGAACAGGGAATTTTATAAACCCCTTTTGTTCGTAAACGAACTGTGTTCTTTGGTGATCTCAAGCATTGTCCAATTTTTTTGACATAGTCTAATCCCAAGAAATATTATATAATTCTTTGTTATTTTTTTTTGTTGCCACCTAGACCATTATTTGTGCTGTTTCTTTTAATTTTTAACTTTGATGATGGTGTGGGTGTTGCCGAAACAGAGAAGACATTATTATAGACGTGAATTAAATCAAAACAAAAAAGACCTAAGGAAGATATATGAAGTGATAAAAAATGTAAGGAGTCCTTTATCGACTTGGTCATGTGTAGATTTTCTTAATTTTTTACGACTAAAGGTTCTTTTATCATAGATTGATAAGATTTCTCGCCTCTTTTCCATATGGTAGAAACCGTAGATTTAGTAAAATTCAAACGTCACTTTGTTTAACTCCATTTTCTATTTTCCTTATAATATCGTGTTTGTCTTTTAAAGTGAACGCTTTACGTTTTTGTGTTCTCATTTTAAAATAAAAACTTAAACATTCATCTTGCTGCTTTGATCAAATATGCATTAGAACCGCATAACACAACAAGTGAATTGAAGATAATACTGCTCGAACTAGCGACGCGGCGGAAACAAGTAGAATAGGGGTTCTCGGCGAGTTTCGGTGAATTCCCTAGATCAAGTCGCGCGACATCGAGTAAGGAGAGTGGCTAGTTCGTTATAAACGGACACAAAACATCCATGTATGTATGTGTATATATATATATATATATATATATATATATATATATATATATATACATACACCATATACATACATACATACATCATATACATACATACATACATCATATACATACATATACATACATATACATATACATACATATATATATATATATATATATATATATATATATATATATATATATATATATATATATACATATATATATATATATATATATATATATATATATATATATATATATATATATATATATATATATATGTATATATATATATATATATATATATATATATATATATATATAATATATGTATATATGTATATATATATATATATATATATATATATATATATATATATATATATATATGTATATATGTATATATATATATATATATATATATATATATATATATATATATATATATATATATGTATATATATATATATATATATATATATATATATATATATATATATATATATAATATATGTATATATGTATATATGTATATATACATATTTCTTTTTTCTGACCGTTAATAAATAAATTTAAGATAATTTTTTTGTTCTTGGTCTTGCAGTCAATTTAGGAAATCAAGTCGCGCGACATCGAGTAAAGGGAGTGGCTAGTTCGTTATAAACGGACACAAAACATCCATGTATGTATGATATATATATATATATATATATACACACCATATACATACATACATATATATATATATATATATATATATATATATATATATATATGTATATATATATATATATATATATATATATATATATATATATATATGTATATATATGTATATATATGTATGTATATATATATATATATATATATATATATATATATATATATATATATATATATATATATATATATATATATATATCTTTTTTCTGACCGTTAATAAATAAATTTAAGATAATTTTTTTGTTCTTGGTCTTGCAGTCAATTTAGGAAAACAAGTTTAGTTTTGGTTAACGTTTCGGTTTTTTTGTATTTAAACCATCTTCAGAACTATAAAAAAAATATATTTAATGTTAATATTGAAGATGTAAAATAGATATTGTTTTATACAAGAATATATATAAATAAATTAATGTTTAGTTATAGTTATCCTACCTTATGTCTAGATGGATCTTTTGACATTAAATTATTTTATTTACATTTACAACTTTTTTACAGTTTTCGTTATACTAAATTTAAAAGGTTCAAAAATTTTATTTTATTATTTATGCAGGTAAAGTGGGTAAATCCAAAGTTTATTTATTCGTTTTATATTATCATTACTTTGATTGTTATTGGTTGGGTAATTAGGTTTTATTAGGTAATTATTTCATCGTATACTATACTTAAGTTTTCCGTGTCATTTCGATAATTTAAGGTATTTTTTGTTCTTCGTATATGTATCATTTCTTTTATGTTTCGATTTTTAAGGATTATTTTCAAAATCTAGGATTTGGACATTATTAAAATTGAAATTATGTCATTCGTCTATAGCATATTTTGATAGGGCGGTATGATTTTGATTTGTGTTTTTTATGCTATTTTTGTGTTCTGTTATTCGTCTTTTTAAATATTGTTTTGATTGTCCAGTGTATGTTTTTGGGCAGTTCATGCGATCTATTTTGTATATTAAATGTGTTTGCTCTGTTATTGGTATTGTTGGTTTAAGTTTGGTAAAAATATTTTTTGAGTTGTTAGCTGGGTTTTCTGCCATATCGATGTTATGTGGTTTAAGGACTTTTTTAATTTTATTATTTAATTCAGGAATATATGGTAAAGAAATATAATTTTTCTTAATTTCATTGTTATTTTGTTTTGATTTTTTCAGATTATTGTATACTTTATTTATGCGGTTTTTTATAATTGGTTCTGTAAATCTTTTTGGATAGTTATTGTCGAGTAGAACGTTTCTTGCTTTATCTAGGCTTTGGGGTCTATTTGTCGGATCGGTTAGTAATAGTGTCCTATCAACAAGTGAATTGACGATACTTTTTTTATATTTTCCTGGTGTGTATCAATTATAATTTAAATATCTTCCCGACCATACAGGTTTAATATATATATATATATATATATATATATATATATATATATATATATATATATATATATATATATATATATATTAATTCTAATTAATTTTTTAGACTGGTGATTTTCAATGTGAATTGTGCGATAAACTTTTTATTCAACAAAACTCACTTGACAGGCACGTGAGTATTGAACATCCCAGCGGAGAGAACTACGAGTGTTTCGAGTGCAAGAAAATTTTTACAAGTAAGTTCTATAGAGTGTTCTCTAAGTTAACACATTAACAGGTTATAGTACTACATCGGGTGGAAAGTCTACGAGACTTTCCAAGAGATGGCAACACAAACAAAAAACATATGATTTAGAGTCAACTCTCAGAAGATTCGACTAAAATTTTCATGACGTTTTGTCTATTAGTTTGCGAGTTACAGCTGTTTGAGTGACGCAATTTTGGATTTTTGAAAACATTGGAACGAAAAGAATTTTGTGTATTGATCTAACATTGTTTTTAATGGGAAAAAATACAGCCCGAACTCGAGCATAATTTGAGAAGTGTTATGGCACATCTGCTCCATCCAAAAGAACTATATGTTTAGGGTTTAATGAACTTAAATGCGGTCGTACAAGCACCGATAATACACCACATTCTGGACGTCCAAATGAGGCAGTTATCTAGAAAACAAAAAATTCACCGTATTGTTTACCACTATACGCGTCCAACAGTCGGTCGCAGAGTGACTGGACCGCATGAAAGCCGACCGAAGCGTCCAAAAGTATTTTTAGGATGCGCATGGAATGACACGATCGACCATCTTGAGAAGGGGCGAACAGTCACCTTCGTTTATTTGACTATTCTAATCTAAAAAAAGGCCGCATTTAGTAAAGGAAAAAGTGTTTCACCAAGATAATGCACCATCTCACAACTCCATGAAATCTATGGTGAAAATGGACTAATTGAGCTATAAATTGCTGCCTCATCCGCCGTATTCACCACATCTGGCCCCCAGCGATTATTACCTCTTTTGAAATTTGAAAAGATGGGTCCTATTATACGAAAGGTATCCAAAAGTTGGAAGATCGCTTTAATAAGTGTACCGCTCTTGAAGGAAACTATGTTGAAGAGTAAAATCGATATTTGGCGAAAACATTGTTTTCTTCAAAGTCTCCCCCATGTGACCCCATGTGTTATTAATTTTCTTTTTTAGGTAAAAAAGACCTGATCGATCACACTCGTGTACATTCGTTAAAATCCGTAAAATGCGATGATTGTGGCAAAGAATTTACTAGGAAATATCATTTGGACCGACATATTGGTCAAACCGGATGTATGGGCATACCCAAACAAGTTTACGATTGCAGGGTAAGACAAACAGTACAATAAAAGACTATTTTTCTTCATGAATCCCTTTGGTCATAATTTTCCCTATCGACCGGAGTTTCCGCTATTTTTTGTGGTTTCGTTATTAGACGACAATCGAGATTGGGGCGAAGCATTTTTTTTGTACATTGACGGATTTTGTCATCCAATACAATTTTGCTACTCTATTTATATTCAGAGCTATATATTATATTCTCAGCTAGGAGGCTGAGCTCCCAAAATATTTTTCTATATAATTATTGTCTACACTACTCAGCCCAATGTTTCTCGAGATATTTCATTTAAAATACAGGGTCTTTTAACTTATCATTTGAGGGAAATTTTCGGTCTTTAAGGTCTCTCTGCAGCTGCAGGGTGTTAAATCAGGGTGAATAGGATGGATGTTGTAATTCGGCGAATTCACAGCTTCCGGTGGTGGCTGGAATTGTGCGAGCCTGGTGGAACCTGTAGTTGTCATGCTACAATGAAGTTTTGGTTCTCCATGGATTCAGACAATTAATCTAATGGCCTGGTTAAAATTTTTCCATTTGTGATTTGTGATCTGTTTCTCGACCTTTTTCCTGCGTATGTGTGTAGCCAACTTCCTATTCTCTATTGTTAGTCTTGGAGGTGTTCAATGTGTCCAGCCCATTTATGTTTTAGCTTGGCTGCTTATTCAATGGCATCTACTGCTTTTGTTCTGTCTTAGTTTGCCGAAAGCTGCTGAACCCATTCGTATTCTTCTAACTATTTCGGCGGTCTGATTTTCCTTTATACACAATTTAAGCCAATTCATTTACCTGTTCTATTTCAGCATCGTTTATTCTCGTTTTATATTATTCTATCCTATTTGTCATTATTTTTGTTTTGTTGAGATTCATTTTAAGGCCATTTTTTTCCCAATTGGAAGGAACGCAACTAATCTTTACTAATATTATTTTTAGGTGTGTACTAAGTCTTTTACGAGAAAAGACAATTTGGCCGAACACTTGAAGATGCATGCGGGAATAATGAATAGGAAAAAGAAAAAGTTCACTTGCGAATTTTGCATGAAAGAATTCAACGGACTGGCTCTGTTGAATATTCACGTCAGAACACACACAGGTAAGGTAAAGTTTAATACTTTAATATATTTTTTAATAAATTTCAACCAATACATTATAAATGTCTAATTAATGTTGCCATGGTGGTTATCTCTGAGGCAGCTTACCTGATTAATAAACTTGATCTAATATTATACTTTATAATGTCCAAGGTGGGATTTTAAATAATTTTTGCGGCCGTGTAAAATAAACGTAATTCATGGATGGATTTCATTTAAGGAGAGAGGCCTTATGGGTGTGATATTTGTGAAAAAAAGTTTCCCTCTAGCGGTGCGATGAAGAAACACAGAAGAATGCATACAGGAGAAAAGCCTTATAATTGTCCACAGGTCAGTAATGAATCACATACTTTTAACAATAAAAATTTTTGGTGCACACTGTATTATTTTGGATCTGATTTACTGAGAATTTCATTGAAGAGCTTGGTTCAGAAATTTTATTATTAAAATGTTTAGGATTGTCATACAAGGCAGGATCTTTTTCTGACACGTGTTTGTCTAGTAAGAGTATGAAAGAGAAAGAAAAATCCCAATTTTACCTTTGTTTCAAGCCTGATAAGAGTTTTGACCCCGTTTTTCCTTTTACGAAGCATAAAGTCATTCAGAGCGCTATTTGCAGGTTATAGCATAAAATCAAGAAAATCAAAAAATAGGGGAAATATGTTTTTAATACGAAATTTAAAAAGAAGTTAAGCAAATAGCACCCTGACTTGACGTAAATTAAGCACTATAAGATATATAATTTTAGTATACAGTTTATATTAAAATAAAAATAAGAAAAAAACATTAGTTGCAACCCTTCATTACGTAAAGAACGCTCATGCAATTTGGCAACGTTGCCTGTAATGCACTCGGGAGACGTGCTTTCTGTTTGACTATGAACCGTCATAAAAAAATCGGGTTATCTGCCAAACGGAAGAGCAGAAGAAAATTGCGTAAACAGTTTTGATATAATAATTAATTTTAAGCAAATATTCCAGTTAAAAATGTTCATATTAAGGGGATTTTACCACTTGCAGGTTCCGAGAGTGTACAAATTATATTAATTTAGAATATATCCTAAACATAAGAAGGCATAAGGCACCTTCAGGGATCTTTATTCTCCCAAATTAGAACATTGACTGAGTTCAAAGAAGCACAAGTCAGGCAGTTAAATCTGATTGGGCTTCGTAGGATCTAGTGTAATGATCATTTTCCATGTGTGGTGCAGACCATAACAAAAGTCTCTGTTAATGTTGTTAGGATGTAAATTGCGGTTGATTCCCCTAAATTTAAGTTTATAGAAATTGGCGACAGGAGCAAGAACTTTGTTTTCTTTTAGACTAATAGTGTGACCTGCTCCTTTGTGATCTTTAATTCTAGTTAATATTGCTCTTTCAGGTTCTACGTACACGGTATCACAGGAACAGGGAATTTTATAGACAACTTTTGTTCCTAAACGAACTGTATTCTTTGGTGATCTCAAGCAAGATTTGGCACTACAAGTCTGCTAAATGGGAAGATCTTATGGAATATTTTCGAACTTTTCCTTGGTTAGACGTTTGTTTTCGATCCGACGACCCATCTGAATGCGCCAGGGAGGTTTCCGATGTTATTTTGTGCGGTATGGAGGCTTACATCCCTTTTTCGAAGAAATGCCCTTCCAACGGCTAGCCTTGGTTTGACCGAAAATGCAAAGAAGCTGTTACTTCTAAACATCTTGCATACCGACAATGGCGCGAAAATCCTAACACCATAAATCGTAACATATTTGTTCGTGCCAGGAACAGATGCAAATAAATTATCGACGAAACCAAGGAAGTACACAATCAACGGATTAGAAACAAACTTCTCGCCTGTTCCGGCAATTCAAGGTCCTTTTGGTCGGTCGCTAAGGCAGTTCGTCAAAATTTCACCAAATCCACCATACCACCACTCACACGGCCAGATAATTCTATTGCGACGACACCTGTTGAGAAAGCGAACTTGTTGGCTGAACTCTTTGCTTCACATTCTACTGTCGATTTCCAAGGAAAAAAACACCACCTACTATTCCCGTAGTGCAGTCAATGATGCCCGATGTTGTCTTCAGACAGCGTATCATAAAGCGTATTCTGATGAAGCTAGACACCAAAAACGCTTCTGGTGCTGACGGAATACCTGCCATAGTTCTTAAAATCTGTGCGAGGGAACTAACACCAGTTTTCTGTAGACTTTTCAACCTATCCTACAGAAAGGGAATATTTCCTTCCTGCTGGAAAGGTGCTACAGTTCAGTCGATACCTAAAAAAGGCAAGACCTTGCCAAATAACTACCGACCAGTCGCACTGCTTTCAATAATATCGAAAGTCGTGGAAAAGGTTATCAACAAGTTTGGAACAACGCAATTGAACACTTTGGAGAATCTCGAGCGGTTGCTCTTGACATATCCAAGGCATTCGACCGTGTTTGGCACGATGGGCTGTTGACTAAGCTACGTTCTTATGGTATGTCGGAAAAGTTCTGTTTGTGGCTCTCATGTTTCCTCAGAGAGCGTTCTTTGCAAGTGGCAGTCGACGGATTTCTTTCTAACACCTTCACTATCAACGCCGGTGTACCCCAAGGCTCCATACTGTCTCCTACTCTCTTTCTCATTTACATTAACGATCTGCTGGAAAAGACCGAGAATCCAATCTACAGCTTTGCAGATGACAGTACACTTATCTCTTCATTCACTTTGAACGCTCGGACATCGGCTACTCAGACGAATATCGGTAGACAGCAGGAAGTCATTCAACTTAACAAAGACCTGGAAGAAATTCTATCTTGGGGTGACAGTAACCAAGTGGAATTTAACGCTACAAAAACCCAGGCGGCAGTTTTTTCTAAAAAAAGTTAACGTTGCTGAACCCGACATAGTTATGTCGGGGCACTCCATTCCTCTAACATCGTTACTCAATTTGTTGGGCGTTAATTTGGGAGCAAATATGTCCTGGCATGAACATGTTGCAGGCATAGCAAGGAGAGCTTTTTAAAAGTTGGGAATATTATTTCGAACCAGAAAGCTTTACACTCCACAACAACTGTTAATTCTTTACAAAGCTCAAACTCGACCAACTATGGAATACAGCTCCCATGTTTGGAGCTCCGCTCCCAAACATACACTGCATTTGTTGGATTCTATTCAGAGAAGAGCTGTTCGTCTGATTGGAGACCCGGAACTGACCGTCGGCCTTGATTCGCTGGAACATCGAAGAACGGTTGGCGACTTGAGCCTCTTCTACAAGTACTTTCATGGAAAGTGTTCGAAGGATGTGGCCCACTTAATTCCTCCCAGAGCGGTGCATGTTAGAAGTACACGTTGCGCTAATTCTTCACATCCGTATGAGGTTCAGCTTGTTACTCCTCGTACGACGCTTTTCAAGCAGTCTTTTATATGGGAAACATCATCCCTTTGGAATAATTTGCCCAGGACTGTGTTTCCCACCGAGTACAATCTACAGCGATTCAAGAATAACGTGAATCGCTTTCTCCGCACACGTGTCGCTCCTGTAGCGCTTTAGGGACTTTCCTGTAGCACGTGTGCTAGACCCATAATAAAAAAAAAACAATTTTTTTGACAGTCTAATCCCAATACAACATAATTCTTTATTATTATTTTTTTGTTATTCATTTTTTGTCGCCACCCACACCATTACTTGTGCTGTTTCTTTTAATTTTTAACTTTGATGATGGTGTGGATGTCACCGAAATATCGGCTTTAATATAAATAATAAATTGTCTTAGAAAAGAGTTATATTTGCCTTATTTCTCCACATTTTGTCGTATGTTTTCACGATATTTCTCTAAATTTTGGTTTTTCTTCATATTTTTAGTGTGGAAACAAATTTGCAGCTAAAGAGACCCTAAACAGGCATTGGCGTACACATACCGGGGACAAACCGCATCAGTGTAAATATTGTGGAAAGGTAAAGAATAAAGCCATATTTGATAACCCTCATTTCATAGTCTCGTTAAAATGCAAAATATCTAAATATTTTTACTAATACAGACACCAAAAAAAAGTCTTGTTAAAATGGGTACGCTTATTTTCAATTGATAACAATGCACTTCTTTTCTATACAACACATTGGCCCATTTTATTAGCGATTACTAGAAATGAACATTTTCACGAATAGAAAAGATACATAATATCTCATGAGATTAAGGCAGTACTTGCGTTCAAGAACACTAGACAAGTCAAGCGTGGCTTCTATAAATCACCAAGCTAGGGCATGGCAGGTTTATTCTATATCAGAGCTCGCCAGCTGGCCTAGGTGAAGAAGCAATGTCAACACAACCGTAAAAAAAACGGGAGATACATATTATACATATGTTTCAAAGACGTTAAAATTTACTTAATTTCTATGAATATTTCCAGTTTCTTGTAATACAAGACCGGTTTGTTTGAATAGCTTGCTTAAGTTACTGGAAGAGGTGACTTTAAATATTAAACAAGCTTTACCCAATCACTTAAGGGGGTCACTACCGAGGTCAATTTACATTGAAAAGTAAAACCCATTTTCTCAGCAACCGTTCATCCTATTTCAACGAAACTTTGCATACTTATTATTTATTATTATATAATTTAATGGGACTAAGGGTTGAAAGAAATAATTTAAATTACATTTTCTAGAAATTTTGAAAGTTCATGAATTTTATTTGTATGTTTGAATTGACGGGGTAAATTACCAGCTGTTTCGTTTGACATTTCCTTAGTCCGAACTGCAGACAGTGTTGCCATGGATATTTAAAAAAAAAATAGCTCAATAACTTTTATAGTTTTGAAGATAACGGGGCAAATGTACAAAAAAGTCAATTTTTCAGGAGAGCCGAAAAACTAAAAAGTTGTAGTTTTGACCGCTTTTTTTGTTATAATCAACTTTTTTAAATTTATTTCTAGAGTGTTTGTCTTCTTTTTTTTTGCAAAAACAAGTTTGGCAACACTGATTGTTTACAACAAAATATGTTTTTTTTCCAAATTTTTTTTTTTTAGTTTTGTTTTGTTTGGTTATATTTTACGTGAGAGATGGTTTTTGTTTACATAGTTACAAATTTTTTTCCTGTTTTCTGTTACTATTGCTGTTTTAAATTTTATTATATTGTTATTTTATTATAGTTTTTTATTATTGTTTTGTGAAGAAAAATGACTAAGCCAAAGACTAGCTTCAAGAGCAAGAAAAGGAATAAACCTTTTAGTGGGACACATATTTCTGTTGCTCGTAAATTGGTCATGTCCTTACCATCTGTTAAATCAACACCATCAACCTCATCTGAAAATCGTACACCTTCTTCTTCTTCAAAAAAACTAGGTAATCAAAATAAATTTGAGTCATTCATGAGCAACCATGCGTATGATTTGGTGGATGTTGGAGAGCACTGCAAAAAATGTGGTGGTGAAATCACCCTAAGTGTTTGTTTGAGAAACGGTTTGGCATCCACTATAAAGATTGTTTGTCAGAATTGTCAAGTCCTAAATAAACTAAGGAACTCCAAGAAACTGGATTATGAACACGAAGGTAAATCTGTGAAATTAGATACAATAAATATTAGATTTACTTATGCACTTAGGTGTACTGGTAAAGGATTTGCTGGAGCTAAACTTCTTTGTGCTATGATAAACATTCCTCCCCCACAAAGCAAGCACTTTTTGCACCAAAATGTTATTCGTTCAGCTCTTGAAGTAGTTGGAAAAGATATAATGGTGGCTGCCGTAGAGGAAGCCTGTATTTCAAATAGTGGCAACAGGGATTTGGCCATCTCAGGAGATGGCAGTTGGCAAAAAAGGGGCCATACTTCTTTGAATGGCGTGGTCTCTGCTGCGAGTACTGACTCAGGCAAAATAGTGGATATTGTGGTACTCTCCAAACACTGTCGTTGTCCACTAAAATTTCAGAATACACATAATGAAAATTGCATAGCCAATCATAGTGGTACCAGTGGGGCTATGGAAGCAGCTGGTGCAGAGCAAATTTTCCTGAGGTCAATGGACAAATACAATGTGAGATATTCTCACTACTTAGGTGATGGAGACTCAAAGGGTTTCTGGAAGGTTGTAGAACAAAATCCTTACGGAGATAGTCTCTTAGTTCAGAAGTTAGAATGTATAGGACATGTACAAAAAAGGATGGGATCTAGACTCAGAAAGCTAAAAACTTCCTACACGTCCACAAAACTGCAAGATGGAAAGCCGATAGGAGGATAGGGCAGACTCACGGATGTGGTAATAAACGACATTCAAAAGTTTTATGGCTTAGCCATACGAAGAAACGTTGGCAGCTTGGCTGAGATGAAAAAAGCAGTATGGGCAGAATTTTTTCATCTCGGCTCAAACGACCAGAATCTGGCACACAATTTATGCAGCTTGGACTGGTGTAAGTTCCTCAAGGCCCAGGCAGAAAAAAAATTATATGAGCACTCAAAGCATTTTCATCTACCAAAAGTAGTAATGGAAATTTTGAAACCTGTCTTCAGGGACCTGGCGAATCCAGCCCTGTTAGAAAAATGTGTTCACGGTAAGACACAAAACACAAACGAAAGCTATAATAATGCATTGTGGGTTAGATGCCCAAAAAATATTTTTGTAGAGAAAAGCACACTAGAATTAGGTGCATATGATGCACTATGCTGCTTCAATGAAGGTAATATTTCCCGCTGCCGAGTACTTGAAACACTTTTCATTGACCCTGGAAAATTTACAATTGCTGGGCTGATGAAGGAAGATGAACTGAGAATAGTGAAAGCCGAGAAAGACTTACAACAAGCATCGAAATGCGAGAGGCAAAAAATTTCAAGAGCAAGAAAAAGTTTAGAAGAAAAATTTAAGAAGTTAGAAAAAAAAGAAGCGGGTTCATTTTAGTTAAAAAAAAAGTATAACAAAATAATAAAATCTTATTACTTTTCAAAATATTATTGTAAAAATAAAGTTTTTTATTTGTATATAGTAAATAATGTTATATAATTATTCCTAAGCATTGTTAATAAAAAGTGGGATAATAATAATAATAGTGAAAATAATAATAACTTCATAATGGGTGGAATGGGGTGGTATATTGAAAGGTGCGTAGTGCGAAGCTAGGCGAAGGCTGAGCGGGACTCATATCTTGGCGATACTGACTGATGGCTCATACCTTGACTACTTTATATAAAAATTTCAGGCACTTATACTCATCGTATAATTATGGGGGTTGGATTGTTTTGTGCAGAAATGATTGTAGATTATAAAAATGGAAAAAAAAACGAAAAACGTATTTTTTTTTCATTTTTCTCGGTAGTGACCCCCTTAAGCCAAAAAGAGGGTTAACCTCAGAATGAGAGATAATAAGCTGTAAACTTGTATAAACCTTTATTTTGGCATTCTAAAAGTTCTCTCAAAAGTCTCATAAAATCTCGTGTCCGCGTCTTAAGATATTTAAGGTCAAAGGTCACAAAAATCGGTTTTTCGCAAATATCTCGCTTCCTATGGTTTCAATGATATTTGCATTGCGATGAAAATTGTAGAACATAAAATTCTCTACAAATTTAGTTCTAAACATTTTTTTATACGCTTAACCATTTTTGAGATAGAGCGCGGAGAGCGCGCAGCGCTCAGCCATACATAGCATTGCAAGGTCAACCGTGAGTCCCGGTAAATAATACGTCGTATTATTATAAGTTAATTAATCACTTAAAAATCCATAATTATGAATAATTTGCATTATTTATTAATTAATACATTTTATTTAATAATATTTTTCATTTATCAAATATATTCGTTTAATAATACGTACTCAATCACATCAACAAGAAATTTTCTTAAAAAAAATTGGCAAAGGCAATGTTAAGACACAAATATACTCCTCCAAAAGTTTCGATAAATATCCTCGTTCTATAAAACATATTTCATTTTTGCATGCATTTAGTGGCTGTGACACGATTTCTGCGCTGTGTAAAAAAGGGAAAAAAAACTTTCATTAGAACATTAGACAAACTTCCCAATTTCGATCAACTGGCTCAAGTATTTCAACAAGAAAACTGGCCTGTACAAACATTGTATGAAAATGGAGTACGCATCTTGTGGGCAATATATAATGCTCCAAAAAAAAAGGACAATATTGATCATCTTCGCTACACGCAATTCGTCAAGTCAACAAAGCTTAATAAACCTGTGCAGTTATCCAGTCTTCCACCAACAAGTGCAGCGGCAATCAACATATCAACCGTGTATACTATCAAATTCAAACTTGGTTAGGGAATGATTTAGAACCCCAGGAATGGGGTTGGGTGCTGCAAAATGCACTCCTGGAACCGATAACGACAATATTACCACCAGCTCCAGATGAACTACTGAACACAATATTTGAAAATTGAGAAAATTGAAACTCATGTCCTTCTAATTATTAAAGTTTACGTAAATCCTACCCACATTTAAACTTCAGTTGTAGTAAATGTATTGTATACTAATTGCTAAATAAAGATGTAATTAAAATGTATTTACCCTATTCCTTAAAATCTAATTTAGATATATTAGAATATAATTAAGATATACATAAAGTATTCTACTTAACAATTTTTTAATTACACGAAGTAGGTAAGTATTATTATTATTTGATAAATGAAAAATATTATTAAATATAATGTATTAATTAATAAATAATGCAAATTATTCATAATTATGGATTTTTTAGTGATTAATTAACTTTATACAACTTATTATTTACCGGGACTCACGGTTGACCTTGCATTATGTATGGCTGAGCGCTGCGCGCTCTCCGCGCTTTATCTCAAAAACGGTTAAGCGTATAAAAAAATGTTTAGAACAAAATTTGTAGAGAATTTTATGTTCTACAATTTTCATAATAGATGCAAATATCTTTGAAACCATAGGAAGCGAGATATTTGCGAAAAACCGATTTTTGTGACCTTTGATCTTGAATATCTTAAGACACGGACGCGAGATTTTATGAGACTTTTGAGACAACTTTTAGAATGCCAAAATAAAGGTTCATACAAGTTTACAGCTTATTATCTCTCATTCCAAGGTGAAACCCTTAATGTGACTGGATAAACATGTGATTTCTTCGTGACCATTTGCCTTTACATTTTAGACGCGAGGTAAGCGCTTATTTAAGTACCAAGGCTTTCAACAGATGATGACCTAACTTCATAGTCACTAGCAATCCCGACAAAATATTTGATATAGTGGGAAAACCAAAGTTTGGCTATTTGCTTGTATATTCATTCATAACTAGAGAACTGATGATTCGATTTTTATGCGTGTGCTTTTGTGCAATTGTGCATTTAAAAACACAATTGGACTTCATAAAGAATTTCTGTTTTTTATTACCCATGTTATATAGATATATTTTTTTATTGCAGTCATTTATCCAAGCCGCCCAACTCCGAGCCCACATTTTTCATCACACCGGTGAAAACGCCTACACTTGTCCGCACTGCAACAGAGCTTTTAATAGAAAATTAAGACTTACCACGCACATTAAGTTCATGCACGAGGGTGCCGAACCCCTGAATTGCCCCCAGGAAGGCTGCACTAAGACGTTCTTTAGAAAGGAGGACATACATAGGCATATGATGACGCATAGAGGAGAGAAACGTAAGTTTATAGTCGAATTTTCACGATAAACTAAGATTTTTACTTCTAAATCTAATTCCATATCACATGGGCGCGCATTTTTCGTCGTTGATGTTCCGCAAAAATGCCGCGCTTTAAAAAAACGATCCTTAAAATGTAGATGCACTTATTTCATTTTTACGGAACATGATGGTAGGATATAACGAATTGTACTAAATACGCATACCTACCGACAGAGTGGTTGACACGGTCAACACTTGAGAGCAGGCCGCGCTTTTCGAGGGTTTCTTCTCAGCCATATGTGGTTAATGTAAAGTAACTGAAAACGAAGAAGGCCCATATTTCTGAGAAGGAGAAGTCCTCGAAAAGCGCTGCCTGTTTTTAAGTGTTGATCATATCAACCACTCTGTTGGTTCGAAAGCTGCTGTGTCAGCTTTCGATAGAATATTAAGTATGCCTACTTAGTACAATTCGTTGTATCCTAGCATCGTGTTCCGTAATTATTTGGATAAGTACCAATAAATTATGTTCTCTTGTTTGTCAATCCTAGCCCGACTGATGAGCCGTGATGCGACGAAACGCGTCTCCGGACGGATTTGACGAATAGGAGAATAGTGGGTAAACTATTTCATTTTTAATTACTTTCAGCTTTTGAATGTGAAATATGTGGTAAGGCTTTCGTAGTCAAATCTTCCCTGAAAATTCACCAACTCACGCATCGAAAGGAGTCCCCTGTTAGCTGTGAGGTGTGCAGCAGAGCCTTTATTCGACAAGATTGTCTCATGAGGCATATGAGAGCAAGACATAGGTATGTAGTTTCTGGTTTTTTTTTCTACTTTTTCTGTGATAACGATTATTTTACTATCCAAGCCTTTCTGATGCATTTTGTCAGAGCCGGCTTTAGACAAAATGAAAGCGCGCTCTATACAGTATATATACATATATAGAAAATTTTATTCTATATTTTTATCATTTTTTACATCATAATCGTGATTAACAGTGGCCAAAACTTATAAATTAAATTAAATGCAATTAAATACCATTTCTTCATTACGATTCGTAATGCATTTCCAACATATTGCCAACGGGTGATCGTATACGGACGAAAAGAGGGTCCCTGATGCGCTAAAGCTATTGTGTGTGTGCGCTGAGGGCGCTGATATTGGAGAAAGTGCCTGCGGCACTCGTACTCCGTTATGTTGTTTTTTTTGGAGTTGCGACGAAAGGATAAAAGAGTTATTTTTTGCAAAAAACAGTTGAGACTTTTTCATTATTTGAAGGCATGAGTGGATGAAAAGGCAAATGTTGGTGTGTGTGTGAGTATATGTGTGTAAATTACGGTTCCATTATAACGGGGGCGTTAACATTTCTATGGCGGGTTATGTTGAAATCAGGATTGGGATTTATGGGAATAGGTTATTTTGGAAAATAGGATTGGGCATGTCTGGAAGTTTGGCGTAAAAAGTCCGATGTCGTTTGTCTATAAATTCGTCTATACGTTCGATTTTTAAGTCCTTGTGTATGTCCGTTCCCCTTATGTACCAAGGGGCGTTCGTTATTCGTCGAAGTATTTTGTTTTGGCACGTCTGGAGTCGTTTTTTATTTGTCTTTGCTGTATGGCACCAGGCGTTGCTGCCATACAACATGGTCGGTCTGATTGTTTGTTTGTAAAGTAACGTTTTTTTTTTTTAAGTTTAATTTGCTTTTTCTGTTTAGTAAGGGATATAGTTTGCTGTACAGTCTGTTTGTCTTGTGTATTTTAGCTGTGATATGTTGTTTCCAGCACAGTTTTTTGGCGATCTTGTACTGTGACTGGATTTGGTCGACGTCGTCTGTGTGTGAAGAGTATCGCTTGTGTTTTTTTCTGGATTTGCTTTGATCTTCCAGAGCGTCATCCAGTCTTGTATTGCGTCTGTTTGTCGTTGTAGATGCATTTTCAAAAGTGTTTGGTTTCTGTTTGTAACATATATTGCAGTGTCGTCTGCATATATTGAAAGGGATGTCTGGGGGATTTTTAGAATATCAGCTGTGAATATATTGTACAGAATTGGGGCTATGGAGGAGCCTTGAGGTACACCTGCTTCGATACTTCTTAGTCGCGAGAGGGACTGAATTGCTTTAGCGAAAAATTTTCGGTTTCTAAGATAAGAACCGATGAATTTTATGAAATTAAGATTTATATGGAAAATGTGGTGCATTTTATAAATGAGCCCAAGATGCCATACTTTGTCGAAAGCTTTCTGCACGTCTAGAGCGATTAGCCCCGTAGAGCTTCTTCGCTGTAGGCCTGTCGAAATGCAATCGACTAGTCTGACAAGTTGGTGTTCGGTAGAGTGGCTAGCTCTGAACCCGAACTGCTCGTCTGGGATGATGTTCTGTTCCTGTAGGATGTCTTGTAGCCGAGATAGGAAGATTTTCTCCGCTATCATGGCTACGGAAGATAAGAGGCTGATTGGTCTCCAGTTTTGGGGAAAAGTGAGATTTTGTTCTTTTTTAGGAATTAGGGTTACGACTGCTGTTTTCCAGGGCTTTGGGAAAATATTCAGATTGAAACTAGCGTTTATAATGTCTGTGAGTCTATTATGTTGTCGGGGAGTTCTTTTAGAGTTTTGTTTTTTATTCTGTCTAGGCCTGGAGCTTTTTATTGTTTGACATTTTTATTTGCTTTTTTATCTCAACTGGAGTAGTGGGGGGGATCGGGGGGGGGCGGATTTTCGGGTATATGTCTTAGAATGTGTCTAGCGTCTCTTTCGATTTGCACTTCACGGTCTATGTCATCGTCGCTTTCTCTTCGCTGGAGTAAGCCTTTCCGTTACGACCGTGTAAAGGAGGAATGTAGGTTTCCCCCCCCCCCAAAAAAAAAAACCGGGACATTCTCCACAGAGAATTATCCTCGGGATTCAGGGTGGTCAGGAATTCCCCCCATTTCTCGTTTTTGTACTCAAGTATTTGTGTTTTTATTGTGTTAGTAAGTCTGTTTGCTTGTCTGCGTATGTTTGGATCTAAGGTATTTCTAGCTCTTCTTCTTAGCCTGTTTCTTTCTCGTATGAGATTTTTTATATCTCTTGGGAGAGCGTACGGGTTATGTGTTATCTCTGTTATTTTCTCTGTCGCCTGTTCTAAGGCTGTCTGTATGTTTGTCGTCAGAAGCGTTACCGCTTCGTTTAGTCTGTGTTCGTTGTCTATGTAGTCTGTGTTTATGTTTTTAAAATTCCAATTTGTTTTTGTTACGATATTGGTATGTCTTTTGTATGTATCTTCTCCCACGTAGAAAGAAACAGGAAAGTGGTCAGAGCTGAGATTGTCCATAGCGATGGTTCGGATGTTATGGTGGCAATTTTTTGTTAGTCCGAAGTCTATAGTTGTGGGGTGTTCGTATTGGTAATTTTTTTTTTTTTTTTTTTTATGGGTCTAGCTCACGTGCTGCAGGGAAGTCCCTAAAGCGCTCCAGGAGCGGCACGAGTGCGGAAAAAGCGATTCACGTTGTTCTTGAATTGCTGTAAATTGTACTCGGTGGGAAACACAGCGCTGGGCAAATTATTCCAAAGGGATGACGTTCTCCATATAAAAGATTGCTTGAAAAGCGTTGTACGCGGAGTAACAAGCTGAACCTCAAACGGATGCGAAGCACCAGCGCGACGTGTATTTCTAACATGCACCGCTTTGGGAGGAATTAAGCGGGGCTACATCCTTCGAACACTTTCCATGAAAATACTTGTAGAACAGACTCAAGTCGCCAACCGTTCTTCGATGTTCCAGCGAATCAAGGCCGCCGGTCAATTCCGGGTCCCCAATCAGACGGACCGCTCTTCTCTGAACAGAATCCAACAAATGCAGTGTATGTTTGGGAGCGGAGCCCCAAACATGAGAGCAGTATTCCATAGTTGGTCGAATTTGGGCTTTGTAAAGAATTAACAGTGCTGTGGGGTGTAAAGCTTTCTGGTTCTAAATAATATTCCCAATTTTTGAGAAGCTCTCCTTGCTATGCCTGCAACATGTTCATGCCAAGACATATTTGCTCCCAAACTAACGCCCAACAAATTGAGCGATGTCGATGTGTCGGTTCGTTTGGGTAATGTATGTCGATTAGGTTTTGTGTGATATGTCTGTGGAGTATGCGTCCGTCTCTGTTTGTGCTTCGTATTGTTTCCCCAGGCAGTGTGCTTTGCGTTGAAGTCGCCAGCCACTAACTGAGGACAGTCTTTGTCAAAAAATAGATTATTTAGGTCATTGTCTGTAAGTTCGATTTGTACACGTTTGTAAATTGTCTTTAGAATTATCGGTCCGTCCTCCATGTCAATCTGGATCGCGGTGCTTTCCAGACTGTCATGGTTTGGAACCGCCAATTCATGGTGTTTAAGTCTGTTTTTTACGAGGATGGCTGTGCCGCCCCCGCGTCCGTTTAGTCTTGTCGGTTCTGTAAGTTGTATAGTTTTTGACGTTGTAGCGAACTCCAGGCTTAAGGAAGGTCTCTTGTAGCAGAGCTACGTCGATTCCCTCCTCGAGCAAGATGCCCTAAAGCGGTCCGAGCCCCTATTTATATTGGTCCTGAAGAAAAGCTAGAAAAAAATAGAGTGTTCTGAATGCTGAACAAAAAGGCGAGAGAGATGAAAGATTCGAGAATGTTCAAAATCGAAAAATAATCGCATTGCACCAGAATAAAATGAATCGTGTAAACATAAATTAATAATTCACGCGAAATAGAGTGTCATTAATATCAGTACGTAGTATCATTAATAACAGTACGTCGCTACCAATGATTTGTGTTGATTAACCTGAATCAGTTCATATTTAGTCATTTTATTTTTAGGATTGATCAATAATAACATTAAAAAATCGAATATAATGGAAATTTGGCGTCTTTGAAAATGAGGCGCCACAAAAAATGTAGCGCCCCTAAAAATGTGACGCCCATGTCGGCCCTGTATTTTGTATAATATTGTATATATTTTTAAGTGTGCAAATTTCTTTAGGGATGTATTAGAAGACATAGTAACTAATGCAGAAAAGAAGAGACTGCAGAAACAGTTATTCCAAGCTGTCTCAAATGCTTCCAATAAGGAGACTGTAAGAGACACTATTGTGTGGAATGAATTGACGTTAACTGGTAAGAAATAATAGTATAAATATCTTTTGTCTATCCCTATGTTCTCCGAACATTAACTCTAATAACACTTAAAAAAAAATTGAAAATCATAATAAAAGTCTATATCTCCACCCAGTAGGCTCACTGGAAATTCAAAATACAATAAAAAAATTGAAAAAAAAAAAAAAAAAAATTCGGTAGAGCAAAACAATATACGAATTTATATTATAAAATATATTTCTGAAGAGATCACCTCTCCTTTAGTAATAGTGGTGTGAGTGGGGAGGCCTATAGCCAAGCATACAAACCAGACAGATTTTTTTGCCAGCCCCAATTAATGAGGAGAGACCTACAGTTTAATGTGGGATCCGAACCACATGATCCGCAGATGGTATTCTCTCAGCCCGCTGTTTTCGGATGTTATTCTTTTTTACTGCCTCGCTGGCCACAAACCTCGACGGGCTGTCAAACCTTAATCCCTCTACGAATATCTCCATGATGTTGCGGCGAATAATGTTCGTGAGTGGCGTTGTTCAATCCTTCTAGCTCGATTTCGGACCTGAGTCTCGTTCGACACAGAACTATATATTTTGTCCGCCTTCCGGTTTAAGCGACCGTGCGTCAACCACATGCCGTCGGCTGTTTTTTCTGTCGTAGTAGCCTCCCGCTTCTCGAAAAGCGACTGCATGTATCAACCCTATCCATAAGGGGGAACGGAGCTCTTATCATCGGCCTTTCATGGTTAGAGCGTTAATTTTTTTGAAAGCGGGAGCCAGTCAATGTTTCTGTTAACTACTCCATGTTGGGGCTTCTCTGTATGCTGCCAGAAAATTATTATGGTTGTAGTAGTTGTCTTAAGTGTAGGGCATTCTAAATCTAGGATGGCAATCTATCCATTTTGTTGTTCGGTGCTAGACCAAGTTGTTCCATTTCGACTTGCTCAGCCCCAACCAGATAAGAATCGTATCTCTTTGCAACCTTACAGCTAGTCCCACCAGTATTAATATTAGTATTATTAACTTCGTACTGCTGCCGCCTTATGGTCTATGGGCGTTAAATTTTAATTTTGTTTTATTTTTACAGAGTCTATCAAAGAACTATTATCTCTCTTAGTTGACGAAGAATGTTTAGCAGAATTTGGCCACCCTGAGGCCCCCGTCGATAAAGTCCTGGAATCCGTGATTAAACGATGTGGTCACATGCCGGCTTCCGAAGCAGACTTTGATTATATCGGGAAGATGAGAGAAAATGCCAAGTTACTATTTACGGTAAGTAATCGTGAAAAATTTGGACGAATAAAGGCTAATTGTGTTTTCGGAAAAGGTTTCTTTATATGTTATTATTTCTTTAAATTTTGTGATGAGAACGGATATTTTCAATTCAACAGCAGTACCGGTTGTATTTCGATTAAATATTTATACAACTGATGGTTGTCTTTTTTTAACCCGTATTGGACAGTGCCATTTGTATAGGTTTTGAGTTGAAATCTGAGACCAGTTTAAAAGGTTTCCGTATGCTTAAATTAGTGTTCTTTTTTTTTACTTCGATGAGTCAAATTTTGCGAGTGGCTTTTGCGGTAAAACAATAATGAACAAAAATTTTAGTTGAGCCACCTGAAAAAATTATTTCTAAATACTTACATATGGGATCCCTGTTTGCCGATGAAAGTTTCGAATAACAATTTGCAATTAATTTATGAGCTAGTGTTGTTATTCGTCCACATGTTAGGAGCGAAATACGCGCTTATTAAAATAGCTAGTTTCCCAACATATGGGTAGCGTGAAATAGATCAATTTTTTGGCCACATGCAGTACTTCCACGCGTTGAATTTTGTTTTTTTTTTAACAACGATATCACCATAATTTTGGACATTTATTGTAGGGTCAGACAGTACATTTTTAAGATAAACTATGTTTGTCATAGTGATTTTATCTAATTATTACAATACTCGAGGAATAATAATGTTCCACCTAAAAAAAAAACGCCCTGTATATATATCTTCTTTTTCTTCAAGTGCCTATCCGTGCTGGATATTGACAATCATTAGTGCTATCTTCACTCTGTCTACTGTTGCTCGAAACAGACCTGTTGTTGATACGGAAAACCAAGTCCTCATATTTTTAAGCTAAATTCTCTTTCTGCCGACACTTCTGTTTCCAACGCCCTGCCCCTGTAATACTAACTCAAGCAGTCCATAGCTTTATTGGTTAGGCATAATATGCCCGAGATATTCTAATTTACGTATTTTAATAATCGTCACGATTTCTCTTTCTTTTTTCATCCTTTGTAATACTTATTCATTTGTGACATGATCTACCCAAGATAGTCGCAATATTCAATTACACAGGGGAACAGCTGTTTTGGTGTCGAGGTTTTTTGAGCTGATTCTATATCAATTTGATGTCCTGAATTCAAATAACGTATTCATTTGTACCTACGAGCTCAAATTTTTAAGATATACAATTTTAGAGAAATATAAGTTACATTATTGTAACTCAAATCCATAAGTGCAGTAAACAAAAGTAGATACGAAATTTTTATTTTAGTTATACAAAATACAATATTATGTCGTACTTACAAACAAAAAAAAAACATTGAAGAAATGAAATAGTCACTCAACACTTGGAAAGCTTCTTTTCCGCGACATTCTTGAATGTTTTTTTAAACAGTCCCTTTTTAAACTCCAGCAGTAATCTGCCATCATGTGCATATCCCATCTTCCTTGGTAGCGGTCCTCCATAACTTTAATATCTTGGTGAAATCTTTCACCTTGTTCCTCACTCATGTCTCCTAAATTTTCTGGAAAACGGTCTAAGTGGTTGTGTAAATAGTGTATTTTAATACTCATATTGCACCCTAAGGATTTGAAACTATTAAGCATTTCAACATAGTTTTGAGCTTTATGTTGGCCTAGAAAATTTTCTACAACTGCAACAAATGATGTCCAAGCTTCTCGTTCAACTTGATTCATTGAATTTATGAAGGCAGGATCAGGATTTGTGGGCCGTCAAATATCCCTGCTTTGAGTTTTTCTGTGCTCAACTGATGCATTTTTACCCCTATATATGCAAAACAAGACCCATTCTTATCAAGAGCCTTTACAAATTGCTTCATTAAGCCCAACTTTATATGTAACGGAGGAAGTATGATTTTTTCTCTTTCAACCAAAGCGTCGTTAATGACATTCTTTTCCCCAACGTCCATGTTTTCTCTCTGAGGCCAATCTTTTCTAACCCAGTGGTGTGTTTTGTCCCTACTATCCCAGAGGCACAAGAAACACGGATATTTCGTGTAACCACTTTGCTGCCCAAGAAGAAAGTTTACCATTTTTAAGTCTACACAAATCATCCATTGATGTTCGTAATACTTTATCTTCTGCAAGACCAAAGCTATGGTATTATATTCTTCTTTCAGTTTCGTTGAGTGAGCTAGTGGTATTGAACCATATTTATTCCCATTATGTAGAAGGACACATTTTAAACTTCGCTTTGAACTGTCAATAAATAGGCGCCAATCATCTGGAATATATTCAGAAAGTCCCATTTCTTTAATGAGTCCCCTAATTTCGTGACAAAATACAAGATTGTCTTCTTGAGAAAAGAATGGTAGCAGATCTTTTTCTCTTGTACGGTAAAAGGTAATTTTGGTTCCTTGTTCCAGTAAATTTTTGTCGTTCAACCTAGAAGCCAGTACTTCAGAAGCTTTTTTCGATAAATTGAGATCCCTGGTGAGATCATTTAATTCATTTTGATTGAAGCGTTGAGGAACTGATGACGTCCCCTCATAGTCACTGTTAGTTTCATTAGCATCAGAACTTTTATTAGCATCAGAAGAGTGATCAGAGGGAAAATATTCGTCATCAGAGATATGTGGTAGCTGATGAAATGTTGGAATCGGTATTTCATCTGAGTGCGGGATAGGGCGTATTGCCGAGTCTAAATTGGGATAAGTCCACTTACTGCGGTTATTTCGATTGATTCCATTAGTATTTACTAAACAGAAATAACAATCATTGAAGTGGTTTTTTGGTTCTCTCCAAACCATTGGTACGCCGAATTTTAGACATTTTCTTTTCCCGGTAGTCCACTGCCGTAAATGCTCTGTACAAGTTTTACATACGAGATGCGGGGCCCACGTTTTGTCCTGATCACCAAGCTTAACTCCAAAGTATCCAAGATACGCTCGCTTTACAAAGTCAGTAATAGTTTGTCTGTTTTGTTGAAACATGTATTCTCCGCATATATAGCAAAACACATCAGGTTGATTTACACAACTTCTTCTTGAACTGGAACCTGAACTCATTTTAATTCTGTTCAATAACACAAAAACACTCTTTTCTTAACATAAAATAACACGCCGAATTCGATCTACTCTCATTAGTAAGAACGCACAAACTGACGAGACTTACCCGAGTTAGGTGATTAAAAGGGTCAGTTCAGGTACCTGATAGGCAATGGTTCCACTATTTATAGATTTACCTGGAATTTACTCAATTACAGACTGACAATAAAACCATTGTACCTACATTAATGAATATATAATAATTTTAGAACTCTCATAAATGAATATACTGAATAAAAACCACATTGGTAGATAAGTTGATGTATCTAAAAAAGTAGAGCTGATAGAGAAAAACGGATTGCATGTATAGATTTAGCGTCCCAAATATAGTTAAAATCAGCTCTAAAATCCCAGGCACCAAAACAAAAATATTTTTTTGTTGCCCTGTGTTATACGTTCACATCTCAAAAGCATTGATCCTTTTGCTGGCTGCTTGAGTTACTGTCGAACTTTTTACCCTGTATAGTAATACTGTGAATATGCAACAACGAAGGGATATGATTTTTGTGTGTAATATGAGATGATGGCTTTTAAAGAGAGCTTAGTTTGTTGAAAATTGGTTTTGCTTTCTCTATATGGGCTTTGATTCCTATAGAATAATCCCACTGATCACTAGCAACTCTACCCAAGTATATGTACTTTTTTGCTTGTTCTATTTTTGTGGATCCTAAGAATAGTTGGCCGGGGTTACCGTTGCTCTTGCTAATTTCGATATATTTGGTTTTTTTTTTTCATTCAGCCTACAGTCCCTGGCCAAATTATTAGACGCACTGCAAGATTTCATGTAAAATATTAATTACTGAGTGATATTGTACCGTTTTTATTATTTTAAATTGATTTGTTTTTTATTTTTATATTATCCAATCAATTACCTATTTATTTGACATAAATAAAACAGCATTAATTTAGAAAAGCATAAGTTTATTAAGTTTTAAAGAAAAGTGAAATTAATGTTAGTAAAAGTCTATATTTAGTTGAGCCACCTTTAGCCGCTATCAAAGCTTTAATTCTGCGCGGCATGCTATCAGTGCAAGATTGTACTGTCTCCTGCATTTGAGGATGATGATTCCACACATGAATAATCTTTTCTAGGAGCTGGGTTTTGTTGGTAATCACATCTTTAGCCACTTCTCTTTTCATCAGCTTCCACACATTTTCAATGGGGTTCATATCAGGGCCAATCCAACAGAGGGATATTTTTTTCTGCCAAAAAAGCTTTAACAGACCGAGCAGTGTGGCAGGGAGCTCCATCTTGCATGAAAGTGAATGGTTCCCCATTTGGAAACCATTCTCTGAGCTGCGGAATCAACCGATTTTGTAATACTTCTTTGTACTGATTTTGCCTCATTATTCCTTTGACGACGTATAGACGTCCAGTGCCCTTGCCGCTGATGACTGACCAAATCATCACTTTGGTGGGATGTTTAACCGTCGGAACGACACAATCACGATGAAACTTTTCTCCATGACGACGACGCACATACTGAGCTTTATTCTGCAAAATTTCGAATGTGCTTTCGTCACTGAAGCAGACCTGTCAAAAATAGGAAAAATATAAAAACTTCCATGTTTATTTGCTTTATTTAACTGAAAATGATAAAAATGTATCAATTATTGATTAAATTGCTGTATTTTACCGATCTCCAGAAGTCCACATCTCAGTCTTGCCATGGTTTGGCCCACTTCAGGCGCTTTGCTTTCATTGCAGCTGTTAACTTGGGCTTCTTGGCGGGGCGACAGGCCTTAAAATCTAATTCTTTCAATTTTCTTCGAACAGTGCGCTCAGAAGCATTTACGCTAGCATCCTGGAGTTGTGATTTTATTACTTTTGTGGTAGCAAATCTGTTTTCTACACAAATTTTCTTCAAACATCTCTCTGACCGTGGAGTGAAAATTGGTTTTCTACCGCATTTTTTCTTTCTTTTCGGGCTTAATTCCTTCCCTGACTCAATTTTCTTTTTTATGCGTCGTACACTAGCTTCAGAAACCTCCAATCTTCGTGATATTTCTCGGTTTGTAAATGTTTTCGCAATCACACCCATTCACCCATAATGAAAATAGTCCAATTACTTTTTAAAAACACTGCATACAAAATAAACTAATAACTGAGTAGTATAAAACTGTTAAACAAACAATCACAGTCCATAAAGCCACAGAAACACGTCCGTACCTGACTCGATTCCGATCGCGACTGATACAGGTTTGTACTTATTTACGTTCATGTATCACTTTGTCAACACAGTGTTGCCATATGTTAAAAATAAATACAAATATGCAGTCTACAACAATTCTTTTAAATAAAAATCAATAATGTTGTAGTTTAAATATACCATTATTGCATAAAAATTCTTAAGAAACATAAAATTACTAAAAAAAAAATACAGTGCGTCTAATAATTTGGCCAGGGACTGTAAGTTCGTAGTCTCGACTTCTGGGCACCACATTATATAAGAGTTCCTGTAGACCCGTTTCAATGAGTTTGCAAAAATGACAGTGTCGTCTACATATCTACATATCTAATGTTAATTATGCATTCTCCATTGCCGGTTAATTCAGCATTTACATTCTCGAGAGCCTCACTGAATATGGCCTCAAAATAAATATTAAATAGTAGGGGTGACAAAATGCATCCCTGTCGGGCACCTAGCCCAAAGAATATCTCCTTCGAACAACTATCCTCTACCCTAATTGTTGCACTCTGGTTCCAGTAAAGATATTTGATGAGCTTCAGATCTTTCTTATCCATTCCAATGACATTTAAGGTTAAGAAGTTTAGAGTGTTTTACATTATCGAATACCTTTTGATAACACATGACCACATTTTTTTTTTACTCAAACAACATAAGGTGTCCTATACGTATTTTGGGTCGCTGAAAACGAATCTGTTGTCCATTTCAACCAGCACGTCTAGTTTTTGCATAAATCAAAGAAATATAATCTCAAAACTATTTAAGTAAGATCACCAAAATAAATATCAAAATTCAAATCTGAGATAACTTAATTGATAAAAAATATGCAAGCTTAGACAAAACCAAACCTAACCTAATCACAGGCCCCACATTTTCTTTTTTGTTAAATACATGAGAAGTAATATACTATGAATCTGTATTCTGTATATTTAATATCGGTCGCTAAAAACATGCCGTTGTTCGTTTTGCTTCATAATTTCAGGATTTCGGATGTAATCTTAACCTTAATGTACGAAAACTACCCTTTTTGGGTATATTATTTAATAACATGATAACGATGCGTTAAGGAATAAAGTGGGGTACATGATCGAATTTGGTAATAAACGTACGATAACGTAAAGAAAGAATATAAACAATAAACTGTACAGATAACATAACCTAAGACGTACTAACCTACACATCATTATGAATAAACGACAAGCAAGGCGAGCAAAAATGGTCATAAGCTTTAAACCTAACATGATCATGTTACGCTCAGAGTGAACTCTACTAGCTTGTTATCTCTAATTTGAGTTATTGTTCTTTCTTTTTCTTCGGGTACCATGACCGTTCAACGATCGTTGTTTACCATGTTGTGGATGATGGTTTTATTGACAGCCGCTCGAAAGTTTTTTAATCACGATAATGTATTCTAATTTGCATCGCTTGATGGTCGTGACTACCTCCAAGTGCTTATCCATGCGAGCTAGAACGCTGTTACAAATTCTGTCCATCCAACTGATTTTCAGCAGTCGTCGATACACCCACAATCTCGAATGCCTCCAGCATTGCTTCAGTTGGCATCCACGCTTTCATGCTGTACAAGAGAACCGGAAATACATAGCAGTCTACCATTTTTATCCGTAGTTTCAATGATAGGTCGTGACTAATTAAGATTTTATTCTTCATAAATGATTTCCACCGTCGGGGCTCAGTGGTCGTTGATATTGCTACCGAGATACAGCAACTTTCTCTATCTTTATCTTCAGTATATTGTTCTTTGAACTTCATCTATTGCGATTTCTGGGCCAGCATAAGAATCTTGTTTTTCAAATATTGGTATTTCATCAGTAAAAGTTTTCTTTATATAATCCTGTCAAGCTTTCAATCTCTCTGACTTATCCATTTCTATTTTGTCCAGAAGAGGACACGTATTCCTCCTCTTGTTCAACTCCGCTGCTTCTTTAACTTTTTTATGCATTGTGTAACTACCACATTTTTTCCATATACTTCTATTTCCTCACGCTCTCGCTTTATCCACTCTTCTTTTGCTAGTCCGATTTCTTTCTTAATTTTCCTATCGAATTCTTTATAATTATGTTGGTCTTTCGTGATGCGCCTATATTCCATCAAGTACCGTATATATATGTAACATTATAGGTCCACCAGGTCAGCATAACAATTCAGAACATATATGTTTCAGTTGCCTTTATTATTGTTTTAGATTTATTGTCAAGAAAGACAGATTCATGAGACATCAAGTAAATATCGGAAAATGTTGAAGTTAGTTTTGGCGAACGTCAAATTAGATCTAAGCCGTGAGCAGTTGTTTAACGTATTATTTTAGAGTTTTGTTCTTTAATGTTTCAAACTGTTGATGTTTATCACAAAATGTATATAAAATAAAATATTTTCTTCCTAACTGTAAATTTTTGTCTATTTTGAATTCAGTTAATTCTTTTAAGGGTCAAAATAACAGGAGATGTAGTCACTAGGAATGGGATACAGAATGGGTAACAACAGAATTAGTCCGGTTTGTTACGCTGATTGCCGAAAGTGAAGACGACCTACAGACACAACTTTCTCAATTTTATTAAGCCTCTCGAATGCTTAACATGAGTATATTTACTGAAAAGACCCAAAGCAGCACTATTACCAAAGATCCAGACCAGGCGCAAACTCGTAGTGAAGGACAAACTCGTCTTCTTCTTTTTCAGCTTGTGTTCATCCACTCCTGAATGTAGGCCTCTTCCAAAGCCTTCCATGTCCTTCTATTCATTGTAACTTGTGTCCAGTTCGTTCCTGCAATCCTCTGGATGTCGTCTCTCCATCGCTTTTGTGGTCTTCCCACACCTCTTTTTTTTTCCTTGGTCTCCATGTTAACAATTTATTAGTCCGGCCGTGCTATTTTTTCCAATATATCCGGTACTTTTGTTCTTTCTTGGATATCTGAGTTTCTGATTCGGTCTTTAAGGCTTATACCAAGCATGGCTCTTTCCATTGCTCTTTAAGTGATTTGGAGCTTGTTAGCCGACTTGCAAGTTAGTGCCGTAGTTTCTAGATCATAAGTGACAACAGGCATTATACAACTTTTAAAGACTTTCCTTTTAAGATTTATTGGGATAACTGGCGACTTCGTTATATGTCCCAGTTTACCGAATGCTGCCCATCTAAGACTTCTTCGCCTGGAGATTCTCGCATCTTGGTTCTCTTTTTCCAGTTGGATCTTGTGTCCTAAATATATGTACGAGGTCACGTTTTCGAGCAATTCGTTGGCAACAGTCACATCTACGTCTAGGGGACTCATTATTTTGGTTTTATTTGCGTTAATTTCTAGTCCAACCTCATGGAGTTCTTGCAACATGATTCGAAGTTTGTCTACTGTCACGCTAATAATGACAATGTCATCTGCGAACCTTAAACCGTTGAGTCATACGCCATCTGTGTTAATTCCTTTGTCATGCCAGTTCAGATTTTTAAACACATATTCCAGCCCTAAGGTGAACAGTTTGAGTAAAATTGTGTGATATATATATTTAATTAGGTTTGAGTATCTAGAGCAGGGTTGCTCAAACGGTCGATCGCGATTGACAAGTCGATCGCGAGTGCTTTTTGAGTCGATCTCGAGAAAAAAATTCCGATATAGAACTCTTCACAGATTTTGTTTTAGGTAACTAAAACAAAATGTAATGAATAAACTACTAAAATTTATTCGATCCACAATTAGGCCAGAATAACCCCCTCATCACTTTCTTTTATCGTAATAACCCCCTGCTAGCGGCAAACGAACGCGCGGTACTTGTCAAAGAAAAGCCGCGTTTTTGATTCCCGCCGATTTTTCTAGAAACTTCGGGCGGCGTGTTTGACGGGAACATTCGAGAGTTCGTTCGCGCCGATATAAATGTTGGGCCTATAGGAATAGGAGTCAGTCTGAGTTGTAACCTGAAGGCGATACATCGATACAAAGTTTATTAATAAATAGTCCAAAATGAGTGCGGCGAAGAAAAGTAAAACTTATCATTTTAATAACGATTGGGAGGAAGAATTTTTCTTTTGTATGGTAAAGGATTAGTGCATTTGTCTCATTTGCCGTGCGTCAGTTGCAATACCTAAGCAGGGGAACTTAGAGAGGCATCATAAAACGGTTCATAAAAACTATGAAAAGGATTTTCCGTCACAGAGTGAATTAAGCATTTATTGAAGCGGGTGAGACTTTATTTGGAGATTTTAAAAATAAAACAGAGATTATGTCCGCTATTAGAGAACTTCAGTTATCTCGTCCGACTGTCACAAGGCGTGTTGGAGTCATGAGTCAGGACATGGCAGATAAACTAAAACATGATATCATGGAATGTACATACTTTTCTTTACAGTTCGACGAATCCGCTGATATGAGAGACACTGCCCAGCTGTGTATTTTTATTCGAATCGTATTCAATGACATGTCGGCTAAGGAAGAGTTTTTGACAATGATTCCTCTGAAAGGAAAGACCCGTGGCGAAGATATATATGACGTTTTCTTCAATTTTGTAACAAACTACAAACTACCAATATATAAACTAGTGTGCATTACAACCGATGAAGCACCAGCAATGACTGGAAACAAAAACGGTTTTGTGGCATTGTGTCGAGCTAATGATGATTTCCCTTCATTTTTCTCCTTCCATTGCATTATACATCAACAAGTTTTGTGTTGAAAAGTTCTAAACATGGAGGAGATTATGGGCATTGCAATAAAAATTGTGAATTCTATCCGTGCACGTAGCTTGCAACGGCGGCTCTTTAAATTGCAGTTGGAAGATAGTGAGTCAGCTGAACACACTGATTTAGTTCTTCACACGGACGTCAGGTGGTTGAGTCGCGGAAAATTCCTAGAAAGGTTTCAAGAATTATTGCCCGAAATAACAGCTTTTCTGGACGAAAGAGGCGATGACACTCAGATGTTGAAAAACGGAAAATGGCTGACTGATTTGGCATTTTTGACAGACATCATAATGCATTTAAACGCCATTAATTTGGAGCTTCAAGGTAAAGGAAAAACTATTATTGAGATGATTAGCGCAATAAACGCATTCAAAAGTAAATTGCAACTTATGATAGATCAACTGAAAAGAAAGAATCTGAAAAATTTTCCGTCTTTGAAAGCAAGGATTCCTCAGTTGAATTATGATATTTATGAGGCAGAATTATCAAATATTTTGGGCCAATTCGAAATACGTTTTTTTATGATTTCAGTAAATTGGCAAATATCGCATCATTTATGAGTTATCCTTTTTCGTGTAAAAACATTGAGGAATTAGCTACTGAAATAGCAAGTCAGTTTAACATGGACTCATGTTCTGTTGAAAATGAGTTAGTGCAGATTATATGATATATACATCTCAAAGCCACAGCATCTGATACAAAATTCTGGTGTTTTATATCTGAAAATAAATATCCGAATCTAAGGCAAATCGCCCTTCAACTGACGGCAATGTTTGGGTCAACTTACTTGTGCGAGTCTGCATTTTCTGAAATGAAGATAATTAAATCAAAATATCGCAATCGACTAACTGACGAACATATGTCATCACGCTTGCGATTAGCACTCGGTAATTACGTACCATCTTAGGAAAAGTATGCTGAGGACATGCAGTGCCACGCTTCAACATCCAAAGTTACTCTTTAGTTAAGTTTAGACACTAGAACTCGTTTGTTTTGTAAGAACCAATAAACTCGCAATTTTGAATAATTATGAGTTTTTTCATTGACATTTTAGAGCAGACCTACACTTACCTTGACTAAAAAAATGCATATTGTGCCGAAAACTAATATCTGTGCCACGATACACCCTACCTAGACGACAATCCTACATCACACTTACTTGCAGCCTCTCAGAGTCGATCGATCGTAGTATAACAATATTGAGGTAGATGGCCAGCAGTTCAAGTTTGAGCACCCCTGATCTAGAGTCTATCCTTGCATTATCCATAGCTTTCAGAATTGCCCAGGTTTCTATCAAATCAAAAGCCTTACGGTAGTCAACGAAGGCCACGAATAGAGATATATTGTATTCTGTACACTTCTCGATGAGAGTACGAAGTGTCTGAAGATAGTCGACGGTACTATAACCCTTCCAGAGTCCCACTTGTTCGAATAGCTGATATTGATCTAACCTGCTTGATAGTATGTTTGTTATTATTTTAGTCAGTAGCTGTGGGAGTGAAACTGATGGGTCGATAGTTTTCTATGTTATCTCGATCCCCTTTTTTGTACAATAAGATAACTTCTGCCTTTTGGCAGCTATCTGGGATTCTTGCTTGCATTAGGCACTTATCAAATAAAATTCGTATATTTTCGAGCAGCAATTTACCTCCTATCTTTAACATGTCATTGCTGATCTGATCTTCGCCCAGGCATCTACCGTTCTTCATTTCTTGCAGCGCAGCTTTTAGTTCTTCTAGGCTTATTTTGGGTATTTCTTCTGATCCTGTGGAACGGTTAATCCAGTTCAAATACCTTGGTGCAAGCTACCACAAACCAGTCAGAAACTTTAGAGCAGGGGTGCTCAAACTTGAACTGCTGGCGATCTACCTCAATATTGTTAGACTACGATCGATCGACTCTGAGAGGCTGCAAGTAAGTGTGATGCAGGATTGTCGTCTGGGTAGGGTGTATCGTGGCATAGATATTAGTTTTCCGCACAATATGCATTTTTTTTAGTCAAGGTAAGTGTAGGTCTGCTCTAAAATGTCAATGAAAAAACTCATAATTATTCAAAATTGCGAGTTTATTGGTTTTTACAAAACAAACGAGTTCTAGTGTCTAAACTTAACTAAAGAGTGACTTTGGATGTTGAAGCGTGGCACTGCATGTCCTCAGCGTACTTTTCATAAGATGGTACGTAATTACCGAGTGCTAATCGCAAGCATGATGACATATGTTCGTCAGTTAGTCGATTGCGATATTTTGACTTAATTATCTTCATTTCAAAAAATGCAGACTCGCACAAGTAAGTTGACCCAAACATTTCCGTCAGTTGAAGGGCGATTTGCCTTAGATTCGGATATTTATCTTCAGATATAAAACACTAGAATTTTGTATCAGATGCTGTGGCTTTGAGATGTATATCTGATATAATCTGCACTAACTCATTTTCAACAGAACATGAGTCCATGTTAAACTGACTCGCTATTTCAGTAGCTAATTCCTCAATGTTTTTACACGAAAAAGGATAACTCATAAATGATGCGATATTTGCCAGTTTACTGAAATCATAAAAACGTATTTCGAATTGGCCCAAAATATTTGATAATTCTGCCTCAAAAATATCATAATTCAACTGAGGAATCCTTGCTTTCAAAGACGGAAAATTTTTCAGATCCTTTCTTTTCAGTTGATCTATCATAAGTTGCAATTTACTTTTGAATGCGTTTATTGCGCTAATCATCTCAATAATAGTTTTTCCTTTACCTTGAAGCTCCAAGTTAATTGTGTTTAAATGCATTGTGATGTCTATCAAAAATGCCAAATCAGTTAGCCATTTTCCGTTTTTCAGCATCTGAGTATCATCACCTCTTTCGTCCAGAAAAGCTGTTATTTCGGGCAATAATTCTTGAAACCTTTCTAGGAATTTTCCGCGACTCAACCACCTGACGCCCGTGTGAAGAACTAAATCAGTGTGTTCAGCTGACTCACTATCTTCCAACTGCAATTTAAAGAGCCGTCGTTGCAAGCTACGTGCACGGATAGAATTAACAATTTTTATTGCAATACCCATAATCTCCTCCATGTTTAGAACTTTTGAACACAAAACTTGTTGATGTATAATGCAATGGAAGGAGAAAAATGAAGGGAAATCATCATTAGCTCGACACAATGCCACAAAACCGTTTTTCGTTTCCAATCATTGCTGGTGCTCCATCGGTTGCAATGCACACTAGTTTATATATTGGTAGCTTGTAGTTTGTTACAAAATTGAAGAAAACGTCATATATATCTTCGCCACGGGTCTTTCCTTTGAGAGGAATCATTGTTAAAAACTCTTTCTTAGCCGACATGTCATTGAATACCATTCGAATAAAAATACACAGCTGGGCAGTGTCTGTCATATCGGTGGATTCGTCGAACTGTAAAGAAAAGTATGTACATTCCATGATATCATGTTTTAGTTTATCTGCCATGTCCTGACTCATGACTTCAACACGCCTTGTGACAGTCGGACGAGATAACTGAAGTTCTCTAATAGCAGACATAATCTCTGTTTTATTTTTAAAATCTCCAAATAAAGTCTCACCCGCTTCAATAAATGCTTCCTTCACAACAAATCCATCATCAAATGGTTTCTTATGTTTCGCCAATATATGAGTTATTTTAAATGACGCGATCGTTGCAGCTTTTGATTGTTTGGCTGGTCTTGTGAACATGGTTTGTTCTTTTTTCAAACAAGTTATCAAATCACGTACTTTTCGTGTTCTTAATTCACTCTGTGACGGAAAATCCTTTTCATAGTTTTTATGAACTGTTTTATGATGCCTCTCTAAGTTCCCACGCTTAGGTATTGCAGCTGACGCACGGCAAATGAAACAAATACACTTATCATTTACCATACGAAAGAAAAATTCTTCCTCCCAAACGTTATTAAAATGATAATTTTTACTTTTCTTCGTCGCACTCATTTTGGACTATTTATTAATAAACTTTGTATCGATGTATCGCCTTCAAGTTACAACTCAGACCGACTCCTATTCACACGCCGCCCGAAGTTTCTAGAAAAATCGGCGGGAATCCAAAACGCGGCTTTTCTTTGACAAGTACCGCGCGTTCCTTTGATAAAGCCGCCTTTTGCCGCTAGCAGGGGGTTATTACGATAAAAGAAAGCGATGAGTGGGTTATTCTGGCATTCATGGCATAGTCGAGGCCATCAGTTCTGGTCAAATAACCAGTAGAGGGGACTATAAGGAATAGGCCCTCTATTTTTATTTAAACTAGTTTTACATTTTATAATTTCCATACTTTCGAATGCGTTCAACAATCTCCTATCGGATACATTTTTAATTAATCTTAGATTATCTAATGTTACAGTATGATCAGCTTCCAGGGCATGTTTGGCAATGATAGACTTTTCTGTTCTGATGTATTTTAAATATGCTAAATGTTCTTTAAATCCTGTTTTAACTGACCTTTTAGTTTGCCCAACATACTTTTTGTCGCAATCATTACAACTAATTTCATAAATTCCACTTTTCTCACAATTAAGGATCTCGTCTTTGGGATTTCCTAAGATATTCCTCATATTTGGCAAAAATAAATTTTCTTTTCTTACTTCTACTTATATATTAACACTTTTACTCTTTAATGTTTAGTAATTCAGAATGTAACGTCTGAAGAAGCTACTGTGACAGCGAAACATGTTACGGTGTATTACAAATATAGTGGAAAGTTTGTGTAAATAACACAGGGGAACAGCTGTTTTGGTGTTGAGGTTTTTTGAGCTGATTCTATATCAATTTGATGTCCTGAATTCAAATAACGTATTCATTTGTACCTAGGAGCTCAAATTTTTAAGATATACAATTTTAGAGAAATATAAGTTACATTATCGTAACTCAAATCCGTAAGTGTAGTAAACAAAAGTAGATACGAAATTTTTATTTTAGTTATACAAAATACAATATTATGTCGTACTTACAAACAAAAAAAAAACATTGAAGAAATGAAATAGTCACTCAACACTTGGAAAGCTTCTTTTCGGCGACATTCTTGAATGTTTTTTTTTTTAAACAGTCCCTTTTTAAACTCCAGCAGTAATCTGCCATCATGTGCATGTCCCATCTTCCTTGGTAGCGGTCCTCCATAATTTTAATATCTTGGTGAAATCTTTCACCTTGTTCCTCACTCATGTCTCCTAAATTTTCTGGAAAACGGTCTAAGTGGCTGTGTAAATAGTGTATTTTAATACTCATATTGCACCCTAAGGATTTGAAACTATTAAGCATCTTGTTAACCATTTCAACATAGTTTTGAGCTTTATGTTTGCCTAGAAAATTTTCTACAACTGCAACAAATGATGTCCAAGCTTCTCGTTCAACTTGATTCATTGAATTTATGAAGGCAGGATCCTTAATTAATTGTCTTATTTGTGGGCCGTCAAATATCCCTGCTTTGAGTTTTTCTGTGCTCAACTGATGCATTTTTACCCCTATATATGCAAAACAAGACCCATTCTTATCAAGAGCCTTTACAAATTGCTTCATTAAGCCCAACTTTATATGTAACGGAGGAAGTATGATTTTTTCTCTTTCAACCAAAGCGTCGTTAATGACATTCTTTTCCCCAACGTCCATGTTTTCTCTCTGAGGCCAATCTTTTCTAACCCAGTGGTGTGTTTTGTCCCTACTATCCCAGAGGTAAAGAAACACGGATATTTCGTGTAACCACTTTGCTGCCCAAGAAGAAAGTTTACCATTTTTAAGTCTACACAAATCATCCATTGATGTTCGTAATACTTTTATCTTCTGCAAGACCAAAGCTATGGTATTATATTCTTCTTTCAGTTTCGTTGAGTGAGCTAGTGGTATTGAACCATATTTATTCCCATTATGTAGAAGGACACATTTTAAACTTCGCTTTGAACTGTCAATAAATAGGCGCCAATCATCTGGAATATATTCAGAAAGTCCCATTTCTTTCATGAGTCCCCTAATTTCGTGACAAAATACAAGATTGTCTTCTTCAGAAAAGAATGGTAGCAGATCTTTTTCTCTCGTACGGTAAAAGGTAATTTTGGTTCCTTGTTCCAGTAAATTTTTGTCGTTCAACCTAGAAGCCAGTACTTCAGAAGCTTTTTTCGATAAATTGAGATCCCTGGTGAGATCATTTAATTCATTTTGATTGAAGCGTTGAGGAACTGATGACGTCCCCTCATAGTCACTGTTAGTTTCATTAGCATCAGAACTTTTATTAGCATCAGAACAGCGATCAGAGGGAAAATATTCGTCATCAGAGATATGTGGTAGTTGATGAAATGTTGGAATCGGTATTTCATCTGAGTGCGGGATAGGGCGTATTGCCGAGTCTAAATTGGGATAAGTCCACTTACTGCGGTTATTTCGATTGATTCCATTAGTATTTACTAAACAGAAATAACAATCATTGAAGTGGTTTTTTGGTTCTCTCCAAACCATTGGTACGCCGAATTTTAGACATTTTCTTTTCCCGGTAGTCCACTGCCGTAAATGCTCTGTACAAGTTTTACATACGAGATGCGGGGCCCACGTTTTGTCCTGATCACCAAGCTTAACTCCAAAGTATCCAAGATACGCTCGCTTTACAAAGTCAGTAATAGTTTGTCTGTTTTGTTGAAACATGTATTCTCCGCATATATAGCAAAACACATCAGGTTGATTTACACAACTTCTTCTTGAACTGGAACCTGAACTCATTTTAATTCTGTTCAATAACACAAAAACACTCTTTTCTTAACATAAAATAACACGCCGAATTCGATCTACTCTCATTAGTAAGAACGCACAAACTGACGAGACTTACCCGAGTTAGGTGATTAAAAGGGTCAGTTCAGGTACCTGATAGGCAATGGTTCCACTATTTATAGATTTACCTGGAATTTACTCAATTACAGACTGACAATAAAACCATTGTACCTACATTAATGAATATATAATAATTTTAGAACTCTCATAAATGAATATACTGAGTAAAAACCACATTGGTAGATAAGTTGATGTATCTAAAAAAGTAGAGCTGATAGAGAAAAACGGATTGCATGTATAGATTTAGCGTCCCAAATATAGTTAAAATCAGCTCTAAAATCCCAGGCACCAAAACAAAAATATTTTTTTGTTGCCCTGTGTAATTGTTTTATTTTTTTTTCACATTTCAAATAATAATTATTATAGATTTCCACCAAGTATCGGCTGAAACAATTGTACATATTTGGTCTTATTTGCTTCGCGTGGAATTCTGAATATTCAACTTGTACTTATGTCTATTTATTAACTTGTTTATTAAGTCATTATCATAACCATTAACTCTACATTACTACATTTCTAATATGATTCCTTTCATTACTGAAGTTTACTCTATTCAGAGGAAAAGTGACCAAACGATGAACTAAAAATGTAATGCGGCTAATTTATGTTGTTTGCAATGAAATGAATCATTAGGAATATATCTATGTTACTGTGTCTTTTCTATAGATATCAAATTCTAACCTATTATTATTTTTAATAATTAAAATATCTAGAAATGGCATTTGTCCTTTGTTCCCCATTTCGTAAGTAAATTTAATGGAATCATATCGGCTAGTTAATTTGGAAACAACACAGTGGTAATATATACTAAGTAGTGTCATTATGCCAAAGATTCCACATTCCCAACATTGTTCACAAATAGTAAAAAAGTAAGAATCGAAAGGGTAAAGATGTGAAGAAAATCATTTTCAGAGCTCTGCATGGATAGAATGTTAGGCTATCATTAAATATTTCATTAAAAAGTATAGGTTAAATACATACTTTGAACAAATAAGAATTTACATATTTTCCAAATAAGTAATGAACTTATTATCTATTATTTTTTACTTTTCTTTTATGCAGGTAGTAATAGATGACCAAGCAGTGAAAGAACTCCTAAACAACCAAACAGTCGACGAGGTAATCATGCACGTCCTGAAATTAGCTAAAAAACAAGCGGAAGGCTCTTTAGAAGACGAAGAAGAAGAAGGAGAAGATGAACATATCGAAGAGAAACCCAATCTACAAGAATTGACATTAGAGATGGATGAAAATGACAAAAATGTCGTGGAAAAAGCAAATGTTCCCGTTAGGACTTACTCTAAAAGTAAAACTAAAAACAAAATTATTAAAACGATGGATGATAGAATAGAATATATAGTTCAGAGTGCTGATTCTGCGGATGGAAGCATTAACGATAATGAGGAAGCCGAAGTAGACAATCCTGACTCGGAAAATGAAAGTGATAATCCAAATTGCGTCGATATAAGTGGGAATGTTGAGGATGGAGAAAATGACATTGATAATAATGTCGAAGATTATATTGATCAAATAAATCAGCAGCAAAGGACTGATGATTCGGAAAATGGCGAAATAATGGATGTTGATAGTGAACAGTTGAAAATTCATGTTGAAAATGCCGAATAATTGTTAAAAGTCAGAAAGTCTGATGCGACATAATGGTCGCAGATAAACATTTTTGTCTTAGCTTTTTTTGAGACTGGAACTATGTACATATGTATATCGTGCTCTATGGGCCCTCAGCCTTAAAAATTATTATTTCAGTTAAATATTAACTTTAATTGCCAAGAATGTTTGAAGACCGAAAAACTTAATTTTTACAATATTTGGCTGATGTCTTGGAAATAGATATAAACTTTATTAGACATAGTGAAGAGAAAAAAAATATATCAAGATGGGTTGTGTTGGTTTCTTTTAGCAGTCACTATTTGCAGATTACTTTCATTTTGGAATTAATTTCAGAAATAGTGGAAATATTTATTTGAAGTAATACCAATGTTATACTTTATTTTATCATTTTACTCTGATATTTAAATATTTTGTAATTAGCTAGTTTTTTTTACAATCTTATAATTAGGATAAATCGCACTTTTTTTTTTACTGTTTAGTAGTATTTTTTGATAATGAATAGTAATGTTTTATTATTTTTAACGTAATTATGTCTATAACATAACCAAGTTATCTGGTTAATAGAAATTATAAAACTTTATTTTAATAAATGATGATACTTTACACAAAATTTGATTTATTTATTTTTTTTTTAAATCCCATCCTATTGTTATGTTACATTACGAAAATAATATTACCTTGGTTATATATATATATCCTTGGTTGGACGTTTGTTTTCGATCCGACGACCCATCTGACTGCGCCAGGGAGGTTTCCGATGTTATTTTGGCCGGCATGTTAGTCAAAATTTCACCAAATCCACCATACCACCACTCACACGGCCAGATAATTCTATTGCAACGACACCTGTTGAGAAAGCGAACTTGTTGGCTGAACTCTTTGCTTCACATTCTACTGTCGATTTCTAAGGAAAAACACCACCTACTATTCCCATAGTGCAGTCAAGGATGCCCGATATTGTCTTCAAACAGCGTATCATAAAACGTATTTTGATGAAGCTAGACACCAAAAAGGCTTCTGGCGCTGACGGAATAGCTGCCATAGTTCTCAAGAACTGTGCAAGGGAACTAACACCAGTTTTCTGTAGACTTTTCAACCTATCCTACAGAAAGGGAATATTTCCTTCCTGCTGGAAATGTGCCACAGTTCAGCCGATACCTAAAAAAGGCAAGAAGACCTTGCCAAATAACTACCGACCAATCGCACTACTCTCAATAATATCGAAAGTCATGGAAAAGGCTATCAATCAGCATCTTTAAAATATCTTGAAGGATTCAACATTATTAGTGATCACCAATATGGCTTTCGTAAAAATAGATCAACAGGAGATCTTCTGACTTATGTAACAAATGTTTGGAACAACGCAATTGAACACTTTGGAGAATCTCGAGCGGTTGCTCTTGACATATCCAAGGCATTTGACCGTGTTTGGCACGATGGGCTGTTGGCTAAGTTACGTTCTTATGGTATGTCTGAAAAGTTCTGTTTGTGGCTCTCATGTTTCCTCAGAGAGCGTCCTTTACGAGTGGCAGTCGACGGATTTCTTTCTAACACCTTCACTATCAACGTCGGTGTGCCCCAAGGTTCCATACTATCTCCTACTCTCTTCCTTATTTATATTAACGATCTGCTGGAAAAGACCGAGAATCCAATATACAGCTTTGCAGATGACAGTACCCTTATCTCTTCATTCACTTTGAATGCTCGGACATCGACTACTCAGACGAATATCCGCAGACAGCAGGAAGTCATTCAACTTAACAAAGACCTGGGAGAAATTCTATCTTGGGGTGACAGTAACCAAGTGGAATTTAACGCTACAAAAACCCAGGCGGCAGTTTTTTCTAAAAAAGTTAACGTTGCAGAACCCGACATAGTTATGTCGGGGCACTCCATCCCTCTAACATCGTCACTCAATCTGTTAGGCGTTAATTTGGGAGCAAATATGTCCTGGCATGAACATGTTGCAGGCATAGCAAGGAGAGCTTCTCAAAAGTTGGGAATATTGTTTCGAACCAGAAAGCTTTACACTCCACAACAACTGTTAATTCTTTACAAAGCTCAAATTCGACCAACTATGGAATACTGCTCCCATGTTTGGAGCTCCGCTCCCAAACATACACTGCATTTGTTGGATTCTATCCAGAGAAGAGCTGTTCGTCTGATTGGACACCCGGAACTGACCGACGGCCTTGATTCGCTGGAACATCGAAGAACTGTTGGCGACTGGAGCCTATTCTACAAGTACTTTCATGGAAAGTGTTCGAAGGATGTGGCCCGCTTAATTCCTCCCAGAGCGGTGCATGTTAGGAGTACACATCGCGCTAATACTTCACATTCGTATGAGGTTCAGCTTGTTACTCCTCGTACAACGCTTTTCAAGCAGTCTTTTATATGGAGAACATCATGCCTTTGGAATAGTTTGCCCAGGACTGTGTTTCCCATCGAGTACAATCTACAGCGATTCAAGAACAACGTGAATCGCTTTCTCCGCACACGTGTCGCTCCTGTAGCGCTTTAGGGATTTCCCTGTAGCATGTGTGCTAGATCCATAAAAAAAAAAAATATTTTTCTAGTTTTAGGAAATACAATCATGAATCATCAAACGTCAGCTTGCCTCTAACGTTCAATAAGATTTTGGTTAAAATGTGAAATTTTCTTTTATCATGAATATTTCTACAGGGAAATAATTTCGGTCTGGTTAAATGAAAATTAATTTTTTTTAAAATATTTTTTATCTTAGGGGAAACAAACCTGTCATTCATGAAATAACTTCACGTCACTTCAATCATCCATTTAAAACAGAGGTTCCCAAACTTTTTTTTCTCGGAGACCACTTTCAAAATTTTACTGGTTTCGGTGGACCCCCTGCTGCTACATTTCTACCATATTCCCAAAACTCGTCAAAAAATGTGAAGATTAGATCTAACGATGGAAATTTGCGTCGTGGCTGAGTTACAACCCTAAATTCGAAGTGGTAAAAAAAAAAGAAAAATAATATATTTTCTTGTGTTCTATTTATTAAAATAATATGATTACAGACTTAATAGAATTAAAATTAAACATTGATAACGTACCGTAACTTCAACAATGCAAATCAACAATTAAAAAAAAAAAACGGTCAAGTGCAAGTTGAACTTGCACAATTAGTGTTCCGTACGTTGATTGTTTTTAAAATAAAATAAATTTGTTAGGGTGGTATAAAATGATCAGTGACTTCACAAAACACACCCCAAATGAGTTTTCAACAAAGTTTGTTTCCAATCTTTACTGAAAAACTGGTGACCTTGAAATTTTTTTTTTTTTTATATACCAAATAAATTATTAAAGGTGATAATTTTCGTTCAATCTATACCCCGTGGAGAATATTCCAGAATTTTTTCAAAATTTTTTGATCAGTCCTTTTCGAGATAAGGTAGGGGACAGCGATTTTTTTAAAAGTAATACGAAGAAAAGTGTGCGCAAGTATTACATTATATATATATTTTTTTACTCGTGTTTTCACAAGCTTTCATTAGACACCACACTCGATGACCTAGTAAAAAAAATTTTTTTTTTCACTTCCGATTTCACCCCTTAAAACGAACCTCTTAAGTGAAAATTTATGTTACGGTGGTATAAAATGATCAGTGACTTCACAAAAACACCCCAAATGAGTTTTCAACAAAGTTTGTTTCCAATCTTTACTGAAATCTGATGACCTTGAAATTTTTGTTTTTTTTATATACCATATAAATTATTAAAGGTAATGCACTCGTGATAATTTTCGTTCAATCTATACCCCGTGGAGAATATTCCAGAATTTTTTTCGAAATTTGTTGATAAGTACTTTTCGAGATAAGGCCCGGGACAGCGATTTTTTCGCGAAATTTTTAAAAATAATACAAAGAAAAGTGCGCGCAAGTATAATATTATGTATATATTTTTTACTTGTGTTTTCACAAGCTTTCATTTGACACCACACTCGATGACCTAGTAAAAAATTTTTTTTTTTCACTTCCGACTTCACCCCCCAAAACTAACCCCTTAAGTCAAAATTTAATTCTCAAAACTACATGGCTCTGATGAGGCCATCAATTCCTATGTTATTACCAAATTTCACATTTCTATGTCAAATAGTTTCGGGAGAAAATCGGGTGTGACAGACAGACAGACAGACAGACACCGAAGTGATCTTATAAGTATTCCGTACGGAACACTAAAAATAGTCATAATTTTAATGGGAGGGATGTACTTGATGGATTGACAGCAAATTATCAATATTTGGCTTCAGTTTTGTAAGGAATAACCGCAAATCTCCCCGTTCTGTGATGTTCAATCTGCTCCTTTTTTTGTTAATAGGTTTGTAACGACAATAAAACTTTTTTCGACAAGGTATGACAAGGGAAACGCTATCAAAAGTTTTCTCGCAATTTCCCACAGCCCAGGATATTTTTCGGGTATTTCTGCCTGCAAAATTTTTAAATTTCACCTTCAGCTCCTCATTGGTGCTAAGCTCGAGTAGCTCCTCTTGTAATACCACATTCGCCACTTCCGTTTCATCAAATGGATTTATGATCCATGGTGGTATTTCCATCGTCAGAATATCTTCAAATCTATTTTTGAAGTCATCATGCAGGGCATTTAAATGTTGAACGTATGTCTGAATATCCTCATCAAGACATTCTGCCTGTGACAAGTTTGGAAACTGGGACAATTCGCGCCGACTAATATTTTGCTTCATAAATTTCAAATTTCCAAGAAAAGCTGAAATTACACCCTTTGTTTTTATTAAATTTAGGCTGTCCCCTTGTAACTGCAAGTTAATGTCATTACATTTTTTGAACAAATCTATCAAATACGCGATGTCTGCTTTCAATTTGATCAGGTTTTTTTTTAAAATCTGGATCTTTACTTTCCAGAAACTCTAAAACTGATTCAAAAAAGTGAGTAAAACCTTGTTAAATATGCACCTTTCAACAACCAGCGTACTTCAGTATGTAAGAGCAATCGTTGGAAGTCTTCATCATTTTCGTCGCACAATTGTGCAAATAAACGGGTATTCAACGTATTGCTTCTTATTTTGTTAACTGCTTTAATCACAAATTGAAGCGGTTGGTGCAATCTATCACTCAAATTTTTCACTACCAGGTGTTGTCGGTGGATGACACAGTGAATTGCAGTTACTCCTGGTATAATTCTTTTAAGATGGCTTATAAACCCACGATATCGCCCGAAGATGGCAGGAACTCCATCTGCTGCCACCGAAATAATAGACATTAAATATTCATTCGCCTTTAGTGTCCGTCTCCAAAGTTTTCGCGAATAGCAGCTCTTCATGGATTTCTTCGTCCATAACAAATCGAACATATGCCAATAATAATGCTTCATTACCAGGTAAAGTTGACTCGTCCAGTTGAATAGAAAAAATGAGTTGTTTGTAGATAATTACACAAAAAGCATTCAATATCAGAGCTCATTTTATCAATACGTCTTTGTACAGTGTTGTTACTCAAACGAATTCTTTTGAGTACGTCAAATGGAGGTTTGTGCAGAACAGTTTTTAAAACCTCTTCAACAGCGGGTAAAATTAACTGTTCTCCGATGGTGTGCGGTTTTTCAGATTTCGCTATAAGCAATGAGATATTGTAAGATGCCCGCAAGCCATCGTCGTTACTTTGAGACGTTGAAGCGAACATACTGTGCACGGTGGATCTCTTTTCATATTTTTCCTTCAATGTTTGAAAATATTTTAAATCTACCTATTTTATCAGGATGACACCTTCTTAGATGATCTTCGAGCTTCGATGGTTTCATAGAGTCATTGCTCAAAACTTTGTTGCCTAAAAGGCATATGGGCAATCGTTTGTCTGCCTTTGATGGAAGAAAACCAAATTTCAAATAATCAACACTGTACTGTCGATATTTTTTCTTAGATTCAGCCATGTTTCATATCAGTTACCAACCTGTAAAGAAAAAATGTTTGTTTTTGTAATCATAAGGCGACTTTAAGAGGATATGGCTATTTTAACAGAATAAAATAGGATTAATTAATTATTGCAATGAAAAAACCAAAATGCCGTCGGCAAAAAACTGATTTTAATTATTAAAAACAATAAACTGCTAAGACCCATATAGAGGTTTTCACAAAACGGCTGAACCTATTTTAATGTAATATAAAATATTTTTTGATTAATTATATTTCTGTAAATTCGAGAGAAAATACTTTTAAAGAATATTTTGACATCAAAACTCCACGATTTTAATGATATATTTATTACTTTGATGTACGTTACGAGTGGTACATAAAGACACGTACAATTTATGAAAATATTTTTAGTCATTTAGCATTAGCAACTACGAGGGCACTGAAATATGTACAAACATGCAGGTCAATCATATATCTCTCCTTTAGTAAATCACCACAGTCGGGTAAATAAATAATTTTATAATAAAAAGTACTAAAAGTTTAATCTTTCTCGGCTTTCTGTTCTTTTATATAAATATCGAATAATGGCCCTATTCAGTATTTAATTTTTATTACGTACCTACTACACGCAAATATAACAAATATAATATTATTACATTATAAAATAAAAGTATGAATAACAAATAGGCAGGTACTTACTTTTTCCGGCACTGGCTAACACTGACATCGATTCACTCACACTTGGTGAAGAATCAAACAAGTTCATGCAAGATTGCAAACACAGCACAAGTCGTATTTCGTCCCTTTGCACGTCTGAACGGGTTGCGTTGTTGGCGGGCGGGCGGCGCTTTGCAAGTCTCGACGCGCGTTGTACTGAATATCGAATATGCAAGTTTCTACAAGTAACAGTCGCTGACCTTAAAATACACTACTCGAAAAAATTAAGGGAAGTTTTAAAACAAGGAAATTAATGCTAAATAAACAGGCTATCTGATCCATATGCCGGCCTAACTGAAAAAAATTTTTTTCAAGCCCGTGGACCAAAAAAAAAGCAAAATATTTGCAATATTATTTTTTCTCGCTATCTGTTAGGATTGCATGAGAACCGTAGCTCCTAAAAAATTTTAGCCAAAAAATCTGAAAATTAGAATCTTAAAACTTCAAAATGCTTTTTTTTAAAGTCTCAATACGACCATTTTTCACCGAAATACAGCCTGTCAAAAATCACTGAAAAATTTGGAATTTTTTTGCTCCCTTAATTTTTTTGAGTAGAGTATTATCTGCCTACATTGATAGATAAAGCCAAGCCAACATTTTTGTTCTTTACTATCGAAACCAGATAAATTTTCGTGGACCCCCACTTACAACTTGCGAACCCCCATTTTTTTTTGACGCCAACGTAGACCCCCGTCGAGTCTCCCGTGGACGCCTGGGGGTCCACCTGAACCACTTTGGGAATAGCTGATTTAAAATGTCAAGTGCAGTAAGGACAAGTAGAAAATAGTGGAGGAAAATGTGACCCCCTTTTTACGCAAAGTTACTTTACTTCCATGCCACACCAACAAGAAAATCCAATAATCGCCTACTGTCTTGGACGTATATCGGTGTTGTCGCTTACATTTTAGCTTTTTCGCCATTGTCTGTGGGATTCTCTCCACTCTTCCGCCATCGCAATATTTAAGTCCTTCGGCGATGTAGGGTGATGGATTTCTGGCTCGAACCCCGTCTTTTGAGCTCATCCCACATATGCTCAATTGGGTTGAGGTCAGGACTCCGCGAAGGCCAGTCTAATGTGTGTATTCCTACTTTCAGGATCAGGATCTTCTCGGTGCATCGAGGAGATCCTGATCCCACAGGAGCAGTTAATCCACCGCTATGAGTCTCATCAATCACCCAAAAACCAAATCGGTTTTCGCATTCAGTGTAATGCCTTTCCAGACCATGACGGAACCTTCTCCGTAAGCGACCGTTTCAGTAATGCAGCACTGCGCATAGCGCTCCCCAGGCCTTCTGTAGACTCGCCTTCTTCCATCATTGCCATGTAGGCACATTCGGGACTCGTCGGAGAAAAAAATCGGAGCGCCATTGCTCTAAGGTTCAGTTGATATATTCTTGGGCAAATCTGAGTCGCGCTTGTCGATGGGCTGCTGTCAATTTAGGTCCGTTAGCTGGTCTCTACGGAGTTAGGTTAGCTTCTTTAAGTCTTCTTCTAACCGTCTAATGACTGATAGCCCGACCACGAACTTGTCGGAGCTCCTACTGGACCTCAACGCCGGTCAAGTGACGATTTCTTACAGGTGTGTTGACAAAGAAGCGGTCGTCTCGTTTCGAGGTACACCTTCTTCTTCCTGTTCCTAGTTTCCGTGGCAAGGCGCCAGTCTCTGGGTAACGTCTGTAGACTCTGGAGACTGCTGACTGGTTTAGGTGCAGTTGCGCAGCGACTAAACGTTTGCTACGCCCTTTTTGCAATAGGGCAATGACTTGTGCCGTTTCTTCTGGGTGGTATCAATTTTCTGATGACGTTATTAGTGAGCAGTTATAGCAGAGATGTTGACTATTCAAGTTCCGATAAAGGAATGATAGGAAAATGCAGTTGCATGTGTTTTTATAGGGATGAATAACACGCAACGAGTACGTTGCTGAGCGAGCAGAAACAGTTCTATTAAGTAAAACCGTTTTAATCAGTAAAACTTTTTGGAAATGTTTTTGGTATTATTGGAAAGATAATTCTAATGATACCAAAAATAATACGGATCGGTGTTAAATGGGTTCCGCACACATGCCGCTCCTGGAGCGCTTTAGGGACTTCCCTGTAGCTGACCCATAAAAAAAATGAAGCAAAATCGTTTAAGTCGGTTTTTTTTGCTCACCAGTATTGTTATTAAAATACTTAGTTGTTCCTTATAAATGTAATGTTATTTAATTTCTTCTCTATTAGCTAAAACCTGAGTGTTCCGTATCCCGCTGTGAAGTAAATTGAACGAAAGGGGTGAGAGAGATAAAGCGAATGAGTGGCCAGTAGCTGTCTCTTTTTAGAATGCCGCTAATCTACGGCGCTCTTGAAAATAATATTTCTAAGTATTCTATTTGAACTAAAATCGGGTATGGGGCTTTTCTTCCCTTGCATTCCGTCTCGGGGTACTACGCCTTGTTTATTACAGGCCTACAGAAAAGAGACAGGTATTGGCCGCACAATCGCTTTGTCTCTTTCTAGAGAGTGGTCAATTTTAAGAGGTTAATGCTCAGTCCATCCTCTATGTCTATGGCTAAAACTATGCACTTCATTATATTAATCTCTTAATGATATAAAAAAGCCAGTGAATCAGGAAATTTTAGAAAATCTGACAACATTATACAGTTGACTGATCCGTTAAAAATCGATTCAAACAACCAATTTTCAGGGCAGGTTAGATGTGTGTTTTAATGTAAATAAGTCAAGGCTGGATTTATCAATAATTCAAGTAGAATTCATGAAGTTCTAATAGGTTAGATTCTAATAAAAAAATACAGATTAACTTTTTGTGGAACCGGTCTCAGTAGCGTGTTGGGTAGTCTACCGAGTATACAGATGGCCGCTGGTTCGGATCCAGCGCTAGCGGCTGGATGTTGTAAGGTCTTAGATTTTAAAAATTAAAGTCAAATATACTGGATGGATGCAGAAATGCAAGTGGTCATTGTATATTGCTATGTAACAAAACCCACATAAAGATGAAAGAGGAAAGATGACAACAATACTTGCGCGGTAGTATTCTTAATTTTGACAGGAAGATTTTTAAATTAACCTCAACATTTATTTTTATGTAATTTGTTATTTCCATAAATTCCCAAGTTTTTCTCTCATAAAATAAGCATTTCCGCATAATATAAAAAAATAGAAATGGAGCATAAGAAAGAAATACCTAAATTATCACGTAAAAGGCGCGAAAGCACAGGTAACGTTTATTATTTGGCAATATGAATGCCCGATTTTTTTAACCTAATGTGTTTCTAGATCTGTTTGCTGAAGAACCTGCAGGATCATCAAATACAAATGCTAGTATCCGTCCCATCAGCACCCCCGTCCGTATTAATAACCCTTCAGAAGATGAAGATAGCCCATATTTCCCTTGTTCAACCCAAGAAATGGTTGAAGGTGTTGATGTTTTATGGGACTGGAATTCTCCTCAGTCAAAGCCCAGAACTTCATTTACAAGAAAATCTAGAAAAAAACTAAATTTGCAGCATTCCCCTAAAGTGCCTTTAAGAAGACACCCATCAAATAATAATGAACAAATAAAACAAGACTTTAATAAAATTAGAGAAGAACTCCGGGCTTTAAAAGCAGAAATAGCTAAGCCTGATCATGAAGAAAGTCTTGTTTTGTCTCCTAGAGAAGAAGAGGCATTTAAAAGGGAAGAAAATGAAAACCATATGCATGATTTTGATCATAATATTATTGAAGAACATCCACCTCCAGATGAAGACAATTTTCAGGATCCTTTTGATGATGATATGGATGAAGAACTTATTTTATTTAGTCAGAGAATTGAAAAAACCATGCAAAACACTGAAAATAAAGTTAAAATAGAGAATTTAAATATTATAGGTGCTAAGATAAGTTCTAGTAGTACCGCTATGGAAAGTAAAACTTCTAAAAGGATAAATTCAAATATTGATCAAATTCAGAATAAATATTCATCCAGTTTGCCTAAAATAAACAAATTATTGTAATAATTTACCTGTAGTGGGAAAATGTGGAGACAAAAAATTATTATCTGTGATGTCTGAGAATTCTAAAATCAATGCTAAAAATGAACAAGTAATTACTCTTCAGATAGTGAGACTTCTGTTTTCAATGATTCCTTCGACAATGTGCTTTCCCAAATGGATGATGATGATCTGGATCAGTTGACTCAAGTCGTTGATATTAAACAGTATAAAAATGGTAATAAAGATTTAAAAATTGATAAAAAATGTAAAGTTTTTCCTAGGTCTCAATCAGAGGATATTATCATTACTGGAGCTGTGCAGATGACTAGCAGAAAAGTGGAGTGGCATAGGACACAAAGTTTTGAAAATTATAATGGTAAGAGTTTTTTATTGCTTTTGATGTGTAATAAAATTTTATCGATTGGTTTAAAAGTTTGTTTCCTAGATATTTTTGGGTTCTCATAGGTTTTTTTAGTGTTCCGTACTATAATTTTAAAAAAGAGAAGACTTATGGAATTACTTCAGTGTCTGTTCGTCCGTCTTTCACAGCCAATTTTCTCTAAAACTGTTTGACATAAAAAAATTGAAATTTGTCACAAATACAGGAACTGATATCTCAATCACAGCCGTGTAGTTTTGAAAGTTAAATTTTGACTTAAGGGGTTAATTTCAGTGAAACCAGAAGTGAAAAAAAAAAATTTCAAGGTCAAGATCATTTTGTACCTCCATAATAAAAGTTTTTATTTTAAAAGCAATCATGGTATGGAACACTAACTGCGCAAGTGTGACTTGTACTTGGTTGCTTTTTCTTCTTTACAAGGCATTTTTTTTTATTAGAATCAGTGACTTAAAGAAATTTTTGTTTAGAATTACAGGTTACAAGTTATAATGCCTATTACAAATGGAACATTTTTAGACATAGTATTGTACATTATATATATGCATATACTAATGTTTTTCAGCACAATTATCTAATGAAAAACTTCAAGAAATTGAAAGAAAAAGATTAGAAGCAAAAGCCAAAAGGGATGCAAAAAAGAAACAGGACATTATTGGGCCTATTATTACGGAAGTTCCAGAGAGTAAGTTTTATAATAAAATTAATAATATAACCTTAAAGAATATTAATTTGCATGTGAAAGAATATATATTTTTTTTGGCACGAAAGGGGTTTTGGTGTGTACTTTGAAAAACTCGAAAATCATTTCTCAGTTGAATCTTAAAAAAATTTAATAGGAGACATCCTTGGGTGAGCTTCATGCACTTACTCTAAACTTTCTCACATTTTTCTTCCCTAAGAGTTTTAAATAACACTTCAGCCTAATATCTTCTAACCTATAAATGGCCAACTCGTCAGGGTGGTCTGAGGGCTTTCCTGCCTTCACTTTTGATCCAGCCTCTAACAAAAATAAAAGACAAAGTAACATCCCTTTGTCCCCTACTGCCAGTCGAATCTACAATAAAATTGTTAATAATATATCTTTCAATGAAAAACATCCCAATCCAAAAAATTAGTTTTTCTGGAAAAAGAAGAAAAATTTCGTTTTAAGTTTTACAAATTATAAGCAACAAAAATAAAAAAACTGTTTAGAATCATCGGAAAGCCTTAAAAAAGCTATATTTAAATTTTTTCTTACACTCTGAAAAACAAGTGGTGCGTTACACTTTTTGTATCTCCTATCCCAGGGATCGGCAACCTATGGCACGCGTGCCATCTCTGGCACGCCAAGCAATTTTGAATGGCACGCGTACCTATTCAAAGTTTACACATTAATTCTGTAATCTGTGACATGTTTCGAAATAAGTAAATAATCGAAGACAGTATTACTTAACGATACAAACAAAAACGATATATTATATAGGTCACTAGGTATTATTACAAAAAACTACAAAATATATATTTTGTAATTTATAATTTTACTGAATGCATTGGTTTGGCTTTAATTTCGGCAAGTATTAAAGACGGCAAGCCTCAAATATAAGCCTACGCCAAAACACAAATAAACGTCCTCAATTCAGATCAAAAGAGCCGCTATAAGGCGGTTTTTGTTTGACTTGACTTCAATCGTTCCGACGCGCGCCGCAACTCTTTTTATATTGCCGAACTTTAGTTTTTGTTAGATTTAACTTCTAGGCGGCCCTTTGATTGCAATGGGCGCGTTGTAGTTAATAATTTTTGTTCTAAGAAATTTAATAAACGTAATTATTGGAATTTTCTGGAAACATTATTTTTCTATATATAGCAAACAGCTACACGTTTGGATCATTTAGTATAGAAATAACATCCGTTCCAGTCAATAGTCGTCGAAAAGTTTAAAAATTAAAATTACGTTGCGTTATGGCCGCGAAGAAACAGAAGGTAGACGTTCGATCATTTCAAACTTCATGGACAACAGATTACGGTTTTGTACAACAAAACGATCGGGCCATTTGTGTCCTATGTCGGAAAGCGTAGTTTTCCGGACATCTAGTGTTTTAACGATATTTCCAGATAAAACATGAATCGTCATTTAAAGATAACGATTCCAAGGAAAAAAATCAGGTAACTGAATGCAGTTTCAAAATTGCACAATCGTTGGCACAAAAGGGTAGGCCGTTCACTGACGGAGAATTTATGAAACAAACGTTTTTGAGTACTGGCGAGATTTTATTCGACGACTTGCCCAATAAGGATACAATATTGGTCAGGATTAGGGATATACCAGCATCAGCGCGGACCATGGAGAGACGAATTACCGAAATGACACAAAATGTCCAAAAACAGCAGAGAGACGCTATCAAACGAAGTTTTGTATTTAGTGTAGCATTGGATGAAAGTGTCGATATTAATGACATTGCCGTCTGGCAATCGTTGCGCGATACTTCGATGATGGCAGTGTGTATGAAGAGCTGAATTGTCTGCTCCCATTGCAGGGAACTACAAGAGGAGAGGATATATTTTCAGAATTTGTTAAACATTTTGAAAAGCGGAACATTGATTTAAATAAAATTGTTTGCGTAACGACAGATCGCGCGCCTGCTATGATTGGGAGACATAAAGGATTTGTTTCCTTCTTATTGAACGCATGGGTCGATCAGTTTTGAATTTTCATTGCATAATTCACCAAGAGAGTTTGTGCGCTAAAATCTCCGCTGGAAGTTTAAAATCCGTGATGGATAGGGTGGTTAAAATAGTTAACTACATTGTCGGTCGTTCTTCACTGATCCATATACAATTTAAGGCGTTTCTGCAGGAATTAGAAAGTGCATATTCAGATATACCATTGCACAATAATGTGCGCTGGCTCAGCCGTGGTAAAGTGCTCTCTAGATTTGTGCAATGCCTGGGCGAAATTAAATCGTTCTTGTTGGAAAAAAAATCAAGTGGATGCTTATCCTGAACTAGAAGATAAGAACTGAATCTGTATGTTAATGTTTCTTACTGATATTACAAACCATCTCAGTGAACTCAACTTAAAGTTACAAGGTTCAGGGAAAACAGTTCTGGATTTATATGAATCCTGGAAATCATTCAAATTAAAATAGATTTATTTATCAGCGATATTATTATAAAACACATATAAATATTTTTCAAATTTAAAAACTTATATATCCAGTGTCGACGATGGTGCACTAATAGACGAAATTCTTAAATATATGACTAATTTAAAAGAGGAGTTTATCGAGAGGGGTCAGGTTAGTTCATGGTCCTATGTTCGCTTTTTTAATCAAACCAGATTTAATGGATTTTTCCAGCAGTTGCTTTGACATATCTCTTTTCTCATAGATGGACATTAATGATTTTGATCTTCAATACATTGAATTTAAAAGCTCCGAGTTATGAAACACGAAATTTGTAGAATTAAGAAGGGTATTAGAAGGTGACTACCAGAACCATTCAAACGAGATACTCAGTTGTTGGATGAGTTTACCAGAGAAATTTATTTGTCTTAAGAAAGTAGCGTTTGCCATGCTTACAGCTTTCGGATCATCCTATATCTGTAAATAACTTTTTTCCCATATGAGAGTGATTTTAAACCCGTACCGAAGCAGGCTGACAACAGACAACTCGGAAGCATGTGTGACACTGAAAATAACCAGACATGAACCGGATATAAGAAAACTCTCTAAAGAACTTCAAGCACAGGGTTCACACTAGGTCCTAGGACTAGTATAATAAAATTATTTGTTAAATGTTAAAATTTTTTGTAATTAAACCTTCTAAAAGCAATATTTTAAGTTAATTTAAGTTAATTTTTGTTAATTTTCGTTGTAGTAAGTACCTATGTCGGCACGGAAAATGTATGGATGAAAACTGGCACCCCTGTCCTATCCGAATTTTTAATAAATTCTCACGCTAATAAAAAAATTTGGAACAGAATCTATATGCTATTTTTGTTGTAAAATTTCCCGCTTTTTCTTCGATATGCTTTTTATTTTTCGAGATATTACCGAAAAAACAAATTTTTGATTTTATTTTGGATTCTATGGACTTAGCATACATCAAACTTTTTTTTATTGTACTTTATGTCCAAAAAAACTACCTGTGTGCCAGAATGCAGCCTGTTAATATTTAATGAGAGTTCAAAACCCCTGGCAACCGGACTGGATCACAAAATTTTTTTTTTTTATTTCAGCAATAACTTGCTCTCCAGATGAAATAGAAAAGAAAAGACTGCATGCGCTGGAAAAATTAGAGGCAAAACGACTACAAGACATTATAGACAAAAAGAAACAAGAAGCTTTAAAAAGGAGAGAGAAAAATAGAAAGAAAAACGCAGCGAATGTGAAAAGTTCCCTTACTACAAGACTTTAATGGTTCGTTAGTAATTTAAGGAGAAATATGGTGCCGAGAAATAAGAGAAATATTTTGTTAAAAAATTTAGAAGTATTAAGCATAAAATAAATAGCTTTATACTGTTGCTCAAAATTTTAGATTATATTGTATTTAAACCTATACAGGAAACTGAAATTTATCTTCCTAAAACACAGACAGTTTTCTTTGAGCAGTAGTAGTAGTAGTAGTAAAATGGCTGGGAAAGCTTTTTGCAAACGACAATTGACGTCTGGGTAATGTCAATCAGACCGGACCTACAATTTAACGTGGGATCCGAACCACATGATTGGCAGGTGGTCTTTTTCCAGCCCACAATTTTACCATTTTACTCTTTTAACTCCCTTTTAGCCACAAACCTGGATGAGCTGCCAAACCTTTGATACCTTTATGGAAGTCTCCGTGGCACTGTGGTGAAGTAAGTTCGTTAATGACGGCCTTTGAACATTCCAGCTCGACTTCAGGTTACATCGTACTCAAGAGGACGCTATCTATTTCGTCGGCTTTTAATATGCTGTTGGTAGTAATTCTCCGTTCAAGTAGGCTCCCAGTCTGCGAAGACCGACTTTAGGTATCCGTCGTACCTATATGGATGGGCGTTGCCTTCATCATCAGCCTTTTATGGGCTGAGAGCTGTATCCAAACGAATTTTTTCTTTTACAGCCTGAGTAGTCCTCCACCAACAATGTGCTCATCAGTTTTTCCAGGGCACTTAGTCTTTAAAGGCCCGCGCATGGCAGTGCCTTCATCGTCGGCCTTTCATGGTTCGAACGGATGTCTGCTGGCGAACAACATGTACGTGAAGTATGGCCTAGTTAAACTTTAAAATAAAAATATAGTGACCTGTCGGGGATTAAACATTCGGTAGTATGGGCATTTCTTTGAGTAAATTATGGTCTGAAATATTTTGCATTTATACGAATGAAACAACTAAACACTATTCATAGTTAGGGAAAAATAAAATTTCTAATGAATGAAAAAATATATTTATTTCGTCTAAATAATCATTTTATTTATATTCAATTCCTCCAGTTGTTTATATTGACAATGACTAAAGGCAACTATCACATTATCATTCTTCTTTAAACTATCTTTTTAGTGTTCCGTACGGAACACTTATAAGATCACTTCGGTGTCTGTTCGTCTGTCTGTCCATCTGTCACACCCGATTTTCTCCGAAACTATTTGTCATAGAAAGTTGAAATTTGGTAATAATATACGAATTGATGGCCTCATCAGAGCCATGTAGTTTTGAAAGTTAAATTTTGACTTAACGGGTTAGTTTTGGGGGTGAAATCTGAAGTGAAAAAAAAATTTTTTTACTAGGTAATCGAGTGTGGGTGTCAAATGAAAGCTTATGAAAACATGAGTAAATATATATATATATATATATATATATATATATATATATATATATATATATATATATATATATATATATAAATGTAATACTTGCGCGCACTTTTCTTTGTATTATTTTTAAAAAATTGCGAAAAATCGCTGTCCACCGCCTTATCTCGAAAAGTACTTATCAAAAAATTTTGAAAAAATTCTGGAATATTCTCCACGGGGGTGTAGATTGAACGAAAATTATCACGAGTGCATTGCCTGTAATAATTTATCTGGTTTATAAAAAAAAAAACAGAAATTTCAAGGTCATCAATTTTCAGTTAAGATTGGAAATAAACTTTGTTGAAAACTCATTTGGGGTGTGTTTTGTGAAGTCACTGATCATTTTTATACTTCCGTTACAAAATTTTTTATTTTAAAAGCAATCAACGTACGGAACACTAATTGCGCAAGTTCAACTTGCACTTGACTGGTTTTTTTTTTTACTGGTACCATCTAAATTGTGCGCAGAAGTACCGATTCACGTTGGCCTTGAAGATGCACTTAGTAAGTAAAGTAGTCCTAGGTAATTCACCCAAAGGGATGAGGTTCTCCAAATACATGAGTTCTTAAAGAAAGTGATATGAAAAAGATTTCCTGAAAAGTGTCATACCATGAGTGACTGTATTAGTGTAACGTGTATTTCTAGAATGCACTGTTCCGGGACCTTGTTAATAATATAAAACTAGCTGTTTCTTCCTTTAGGATCTCTTAAGTTTCAAGTTTTTGGTTTTTTTTTTTACATTTGGTGGGCAGTGACGTCTCTCAATTCAACAGAAACATGACAACAACAGTACAACATAAATAGAAGTATCAAGTGACAACCAAATGGTCCTAAAATAAAGCAAAGCGTGATAAGTAGACAAATATATATTTTTGCCTAAAAATTCTCTCTTTTGATAACTCCCGAACTTCCGCGTTTTTGGAGACACGGGGGAAACGGAGTGATTCTCCCCGGGCCTGGCTGATATCTAGAGGGGGGGCAGATTTACCTGAAAAGAGTTTTATTGGTTATAAAAATTTTGTTAGAAGGGAAACTTCTTTTTCTTTTGGAAATCTTCTCCCCTTGTTATCAATTTTAGAATGTAAAATTTTAGGATAAGAGTGTTCTTTTTTTTATATAGGAAAGTTCTTTTTTGTGAAATCTCCCCACTCCACCCCCGTTCGTAATTCTCCATCAATGGGGGACTTGTTTTGGTCATCGATTATCCTTGTTCCACTATGAGCAATCTTTTTAAGAGTTGTCTTCTTGCCTTTTTTTGGTATCGGCTGAACTGTAGCGCATTTCCAGCAGGAAGGAAATATTATTTTTCTGTAGGGTAGGTTGACAAGTCTACAGATATGCTTCAGCTTCATTAAAATATGTTTTATGATATGCGGCTTGAAGACAATATTGGGCATCCTTGACTGCATTATGGAACAGTTGGTGGTGTTTTTCTTGAAAATCAACAGTAAAATGTGAGGAAGAGTTCAGCTAACAAGTTGGCTTTCTCAACAGGTGTGGTTGCAATAGTATTATCTGGCCGTGTGAGTGGTGGTATAGTGGTTTTAGTGAGATTTTGGCAATAGCATTAGCGACTGACGAAAAGGACTTGAAATTTTTGGAGCAGGCAAGAAGTTTGTAATTGTTTGATTGTGTGTTTCCTTGGTTTCGTCGATAATTTCTTTGCATCTGTTCCAGACACGAACAAAAATGTTAATAACGTTACGATTTTTCACGCCATTGTCTTATCTTATTCTTCCAAGTAACGCCTCAGTATGTGAACTCTTTCGGAACTTATACAAAACTGAGCGGCATTTCTCAGAACCCCCTATAGTCACTATTTTTATTTTACCTGATTATGCCTAAGGATTAAGTATGGCCAGGCCGCTGCATATGGACTTGCCACTGTCAGGTTGTAAGGCAAGAGTGTTTAACGAAATTTGAAATAAAGTAAAAAAACTGAAATTTTGTGAAATTATTTAAAATCATCTTTCATTTATTATAGTGGTAATCTACGTTTCGAAACATGTTTGCCCTGAATTTTAAAGTTTGATGTGGCATAGGAGGACTATAAAATTACCAAAAAAAAACTATAGATAATATAAAAATTACAACTATAGAGAGTTTTTGTAACGCTTATTAGGGAGATTTTGCAACGATTGTTTTTCACATGTCTTTGTCCTTATCGTTATCTCAAGCATGCGCATTATTAACGCGAAAGAATTGCAAGGTTAGGTTAGTATTCATCTTCTATATTTTTTTTTTTATTTATTTCATGGTTATTACTATTTGATGAGTCAACACAAGATTCGAAATTAAAGTCGTGTCTAGCAGGTTTCTGTCACTTCCATTAATATTTCCAAGGTAATATGAATATGCGATACATAAAAATTTAATTTGAAGTTAGCACTACTCAGTATATATCACCACTACACCAAACACTTTATTTTTGCGCTCGACGCGCGATTCGCTAACCATGTCAACCAACGCTCCAACATAGTCACAGTAAACATAAAAACAGTAGTTACAGTCCAACTCGACGTGTCGCCATATTGCTAGTACGATGTCCGCGAGTTTTTGAAATATTCAAATTTCTTCTTTCAAGAAAACTAACTACCAGATACCATACATATTTTCACAAGCACTAACCGCACAACAAGAACTTCTTAATATCTTTTTTATAATTACAGTAGAACCCCGGTTATCCGAGGTAACGTGGGGGGCACCCTACTCGGATAATCCGGATTTGTTTTTTATTCATTCAAAAAATAAACACCAATACTTTAAACCGATGTATTAACGTTTTTAACATAAATAGGTACATACATTATAAAACAGTGAAATAGGTATCTATGCGCTTCTGTTTCATATTGCATCTTCTTTTTCTCGCTGCAATGTTTCTCCATCTATTAAGAAGAAGCAAATCCGCTGGGGTTGCCTCTGGTTGTTGTTCGATATACCTCAAAGCTTTTTCCAAAGAAGCAAAACCTTCTTGATGAGAGATCTTAGTGGGAGACTGTTCATCCACCGCCGCTTCGTCATCGTCATCTGATTTTTCGGTTTCCTGAAAGGCATTCGTTATTTCTTGAATACTCATTTCTTCTTCTAAATCATCTGCTGTAATCCATTCAACAACATCTTCTCTTGTCACATTTTCGCAACCTTTTAATTTTTGCATTAATTCAAATAAACTTTTTTCTTTTTCCTCTATCTCGCTGTCAAAATTTGAACAGGACATTTCTCCATGGCTTCCCAATTTCAAAGCTAATTCATTTAATGGAGTATTATCTTCACTGTCATTATAGTCCTCAAAATCAATAACTTTTGACCAAGATTTTTGAATAGTGGTAGTATGCACAGAATCCCAAGCTTGCCTTACCCAGTAAATAACATTTTTCAGTGTAACCTTTCTCATCCCATTGATAATATCCTTCTTTTCTGTGTTTTTTAACAGATGTTCAAGATATAAACGCCTATAATTTTTTTTTATGTTTTCGAGGATGCCTTGATCCATTGGTTGCATTATGCTGGTTACATTTGGAGGAAAAAATTTTAGAACAATTTCGCCCACATGAAGTCCTTCTCCAGGGTAAGAGGGGGCATTATCCATTAACAAAATTGCTTTAATAGGAAGACGGTTTCTGTTCAAAAATTTAGTCACAGATGGCACGAACTCTTCTTCAAACCAGTTAGTAAATAAGGTCGGATCCATCCATGCGCGGTGAGATGTCTTTTAAAACTCTTGGATGTGCAGACTTGCCAATCACCATCAGTGGGATTTTGTGCTTGCCAGATGCATTGGCACATACCATTATAGTTAATCTTTCCTTACTTCGTTTGTGCCCAGGAGCTGATTTTTTCCTGTCGAGATGCCAATGTTTTTGATGGAAGCATTTTATAATTCAGACGAGTTTCGTCACAGTTGTAAATTTGATCACATGTGTATCCACAATCTTCGATTTGCTTTTTAAAGTTCTGCTTAAACTTCTCAATTGATGACACATCAACAGAAAGTTTTTCACCAAATACAGTCAGTTGTCGTACACCGTACCGTTTTTTCCAGCGTTCAAGCCATCCAGAACTGGCGGTGAATTGATCTATCTCTGGGAATTGCCTACTAATCATTATTGCTTTCTGTTGTAAAATTGGACCTGACAGAGGCACACTTTTTGATCTCTGTTGGTTTAACCACATGAATAAAGCTTCATTAACCTTTTCATAGTCGCCGGTTTTCATTGATTTTCTTCCTGAGGACGAGGAGGCTTGATTTATACACTACTCTTCTATTTTTGTGCGGTTTCTTTTCCAATCTCCAACTGTTACCTCACCTACTCCATAATCTCATGCAACAACTTTAATTGTCTCTCCTGCTTCAATTCTTCTGATGGCTTTTAATTTTTCTTCAATAGGAACGACGATTCTTTTACGCTTGTTTTGCTCCATTATAATACGACAAACAAAAATTCAAACAAAACAGTTCGTATTAATGACACTTAACTACCAGAACTCCAACCAAATAAATTATGTGAGTATACTCGCACTTCTCCGTAGTAAACGCTATAACGCACTGCATTCACGCAAATTTACATGCTGAAAGAGTCCAAAAAACATAAATAGGGGAACCCCTCATACGGGCTAGGGGGATTCCCCGACGGCCCCGACGATTTTAAATGGAAATATGTACATACATATTTTAGAAGCTCGGTTAATACGCAGCATAGACGCGCGTACCTCGGATAATTAGGTTCTTAGATTGGCTCGGTTAATCCGGAGCTCGGATAATCGCGACTCGGTTAACCGGGGTTCTACTGTATTTTCAATTATAACGTTGAACGAATCATTTACTTATTGGAAAATTATTAATAATGAATTTCGGAGCACGTCATAAAAAGATTCTTCTTGAAATCCAGATGTAAACACAATCCGCGACCGTGCTGGCAGCCATGTTGTTCGTACGATAGGGGGCGCATGCGTGATCCAAACAGGACCTAAAAATTTCCTTGAGTGTCGGTACTGTCTTTTATGTTTAATGTGACATAATTTTTAAGTTTGATTTCTTTTCTTTAATTTTATGCATGCTTAAAGATAACGACAAAGGAGGCGTGCCAAATATATCTAATGTCATTCTTCCTTTTTAACTTACCAGTAAAAGCTTTTTGTACAAAAACATCTCCCACCTCTTTTCCAGCAAAAAAGTAAAAGTTAGACACCGAAGACATGGCTAAAAGAGGCGCGGCCAACGCACACTTTACTCTTCTTAAATTTGTTTCTCCTAAATTTTTAACAATCTGAAAAGATTTTAATTTTCTTTCATACATAGCATTGACCATATTTTCTAAGGTTACACCTAGAAAATTGAGTGTCGCCCATATTAAGATGTAATCCTCTATTCCGTGCCAAATATATACAAAAAAGAAACACAAAAATGACGACAGAAATTTGTGGGCTCCAACATTTTGTGACGGTATCAATATATATCTAAAATATGAAACTAAATTGAAGTAACTTTCAGACATTTCGACTACGATTGCACAAGGCAGCTTTAGGTAAATTTAATTCTTTGATACAGAATATTGAACGAGATACTGGAGAGACACAAGTCAAATATTTACACCTGATATTTGCGGGTCTGTCACTCAAGATAATAATGTAGATCGTAACTGATATCTATACTAATGCCTCTTGGGTTTTGTTGTTCTGCAATGAAGAATTTTGGTTTCTCATACGATAATAGTATGTCCTGTGTTCAGCTGTAATACTGAAGTTTATTTTTTAATATTTGTGTCATATTCCTTAACTGTCGTAGATGTTGATTTTGCAGTCTCTTCTTTGGGCACAGTCCGGTGAATACCAGTTGGATATAAATTGTTGGCTTGTGGCTTTTCACGCTCGCTTCGTGTTCCTAATCTCGACGAGTAAAAATCCTTCGATATTTGTGCAATCATAGGCGGAATGTCGGAAAGTTGGTCTAATTTGAAATGGTCTAATACCATAAGACCCATGACTGAATGGCATGTTTACTTATGTTTCAAGAAAATAGTTACTTGTGATGTGATAACGTATAAAAAAATCTTTAGTGTGCTCGTATAAATTGCTCATATGAAACTGCAATTAATTATGTTATAAGTGAATGGCGTGAAGATTTGATGAATAAAAAATACATTGTATCAACTTTCATAGATTTAAAAAGAGCATTTGAAACTATAGACAGAAAATTATTGCTTTATTAAACTACACAAAATTGGAGTGCGTGATATAGAATTAAAATGGTTTGAAGATTATCTATCGAATAGAAAGCAACAAACAAAAATTGGAAACACGACATCATCAGCGATACCAGTGAATATTGGTCTACCGCAAGGCTCTGTCCTTGCGCCGGTACTGTTTCTCATATACATAAATGACATTAAAGACGGTTTAAAGTACGGGGATGTTAGACTATTTGCAGACGATGCACTGATTGCAATTAGTGATGTTAGTTTGGATGTGGCTATTAATAAAATGCAGTCTGATATGAATATTCTTTACAAGTGGATGTGTATAAATATGTTAAAACTAAATACAGATAAAACTAAATATATGATAATATCACACAATAACTATAATAATAATCATAAATTATACATAAATAATCGTGAAATAGAAAAAGTAAACGAAATTAAATACTTGGGTAAAATGATAGATTGTAAACTTAAATTTGATGCACACTTCCAATATTTAGTGAATAAAATAAACCAAAAACTTTATCTCATGTATAGAACTTGCCACATCATAAGTGAATACCATAAAAATATTAATATATAGAAGCATAATTGAGCCACATTTTATTTATTGTCCTTCGGTATTATTTCTTGCTAAGGATACACAAATAGAACTACTGCAAAAACTTCAAAACAAGGCAATGAGATTTATATTGCGGAAGCCTAGAGATACGCACATAAAAGATATGTTAGATCGATTAAATTGGCTGGGTGTAAAGCAGAGCTTATTTTATTACGCAATAAAATTCATCTATAATATAAAGATAGAAAATTGTCCCACATATTTGACCGAGAAAATTAGATACGTCAATCAGATACACAACAACACACCAGAGGACGAAATGACCGAGGAGTGGGAATTACAAATGAAGCTGATCGAGCAAATCTTTATTATAAAGGACTTAAACATTTTAATGACCTACCAAATAATATTAAAAATTGTGAAACCATAAATAAGTTTAAGCAACTATTATATCGACATTGTAAGAATATGCCTATCCGATAGTTAAATTAGGTTCTAATGAACCGTAAATAAATAAATAAAAGTAATTAAACATAATTACTTATTTATCAAAATTCATATAACAAATATGTCATTTAGCCATCACTGTAAGGCTTTGAAAGGAATCTTTAATTTATACTTCATTCTGATCCGTGAAATCATCGGGAAAATTGTATTTTCTGAACTATTAGGTGGATCAAATATAAACAAGATTTTTTTTAAATTCTTTTATTTACTATAACAAATAAACCATTTTTCAACATAATTTCCTGTTTTGGAAATGCACTTTTCCCAGCGTATCGAAAGCTTTTTGATACCGTCGTCGTAAAAGGAAGGGGGCTGTGTCAGTAACCAATTGCGTACGAAGCTCTCCACCGCGTTGTCGTCATCAAATCGTTGGCCTCCCAGCGCTTCTTTAAGTGGCCCAAAGAGATGAAAATTACAGGGCGTTAGGTCAGGATTGTAGGGAGGGTAATTAAGTGTTGTCCAACTCATTTCCTCCAAGTGAGAGTTGCAGAGTGGGGTCGAGCGTTGTCATGAAAAAGAATCACGTCCCTTATCGGTTGGTCACGTCTTTTGCAGCCTCGTCCAAAAGGTTTCAGTACTACGCCGCATTGATGGTGCGACATTCCTCCAAAAAATGAATTTGCAAAAAAACCACGTCCGTGAATGACGATCATGGCTCTCATTTTCGACCTCTTCACGGCCTCCCATGAAACTCCTTATGCCAGGCGAACACACGAGGCCTTGACAGTGTTTGATCCTCGAACTGTGTCGTTAATCTCCGCAGAATTTCGGTCGGTTTCACGCCCTCACGAGTGAGAAATTTAATAATGACGCGTTGCGCAATCGAAGGGTGCACGTCTCGCTCCGACATTGAGAACTGTACTACTGAATGCACCTGACGAGGCCAACCGATCGTACTCCCCCACTCCTAACAAACCCAACAACATTGCTAGAAGCGGCAGCCCGCTTCGAACGATACTAAGCGCTCAGTACAGAAAGTCTTGTTTATATTTGATCCATCCTCGTAGTGAGGTATACAAACCACTCCGCCAATGTCTAAGCTGCCACTGTTTTAACCATAGACACAGAGGATGGACTGCGCATTAGCCTCACAAAATTGACCACTCTCTAGAGAGAGACAAAGTGGCAGTGCGACCAATACCTGTCCCTTTTCTGTAGGCCTGTAATAACATAATAACCAAGGCGAATATACCCGTACATTCGCTTTATCTCTCCCACACTTTTGCGTTCGTATTTACTTCACAGCGGAATACGGAAAGCTCAGTCCACCCTCCATTCTATAGTTTTAACAATAACAAATATCAAATTTCACAACAACAATGGCAATGTCACATCTCAATAGCGCCATCTAGTGTCCGTTTGTAAAAACTTAAAAGGCGTCCGAATGAAGATATCCATTACTACTTACGTTTTTAAAAAGTAATATAATCCAGGATCAAAAAACTTCCACATATCGGAATACAAATGTACCCTTCCTATACATCTCGGTAAATTTGGGACTGGAATATTTTCAAAACTAGCTAGATTTGTACTTAATCCATACAAAACTACATACTTTATGTGGAAAAATTGGCCCATTAAATAACCGTATCCACAGAGGGTGCACAAATCAAATTTTTTTACAAACTACAAATAAAAATGCTTGAAAAAAACTGAACTAATCTATAAAATAGTATTTTTTAACCGATTTCACAAAAAGAAGGTGCTCAACTCAATACGTACGTAAGTAATATGTAGCTACCTCTTAGTAATACAAACCGGGGCTTTATTAATAATAATAACCTAGACTTAAATGGCAGATTTTTATATTTTATTAACAAGATCGTGGAGGCTTTCAATTTAAGTTTTCCAACAGTTATATTATTGTTGTTGTAAAGCTTTTGACAGACAAATGATATCTAGAATTTTTGGTACGGCTCAAAAATAAGATAATATACAAGATTTTCCATTTAAAAAAAAATCAAGATGGCGTAATTTCTTCGAACCGACAGTTCAAAACATTTTATCGTCCATGTGCGCCGTATAATACCCTATAACAGGGATAGGCAACCTATTTCACGCGTGCCATATCTGGCACGCCAAGCAATTTTGAATGGCACGTGTACCTATTCAAAGTTTACACATTAATTCTGTAATCTGTGACATGTTTCGAAATTAAGTAAATAATCGAAGACAGTAAATATAAGCCTAGGCAAAAACACAAATAAACGTCCTCAATTCAGATCAAAAGAGCCGCTATAAGGCGGTTTTTGTTTGACTTGACTTCAATCGTTCCGACGCGTGCCGCAACTCTTTTTATATTGCCGAACTTTAGTTTTTGTTAGATTTAACTTCTAGGCGGCCCTTTGATTGCAATGGGCGCGTTGTAGATAATAATTTTTGTTCTAAGAAATTTAATAAACGTAATTATTGGAATTTTCTGGAAACATTATTTTTCTATATATAGCAAGCGGCTACACGTTTGGATCATTTAATATAGAAGTAACATCCGTTCCAGTCAATAGTCGTCGAAAAGTTTAAAAATTAAAATTACGTTGCGTCATGGCCGCGAAGAAACAGAAGGTAGACGTTCGATCATTTCAAACTTCATGGACAACAGATTACGGTTTTGTACAGCAAAACGATCGGGCTATTTGTGTCCTATGTCGGGAAAGCGTAGTTTTCCGGACATTTCCAAGATAAAACATGAATCGTCATTGAAAGATAACGCTGATAAAGGGGAGGCAATACAAAGAGCAAGTAAACAATACGAGAAACAGTCAACATCCTTCAGTAAAATTTTTCAAGGAAAAAAATCAGGTAATTGAATGCAGTTTCAAAATTGCACAATCGTTGGCACAAAAGGGTAGGCCGTTCACTGACGGAGAATTTATGAAGCAAACGTTTTTGAGTACTGGCGAGATTTTATTCGACGACTCGCCCAATAAGGATACAATATTGGCCAGGATTAGGGATATACCGGCATCAGCGCGGACCATCGAGAGACGAATTACCGAAATGACACAAAATGTCCAAAAACAGCAGAGAGACGCTATCAAACGGAATTTTGTATTTAGTGTAGCATTGGATGAAAGTGTCGATATTAATGACATTGCCCGTCTCGCAATCGTTGCGCGATACTTCGATGATGGCAGTGTGTATGAAGAGCTGATTTGTCTGTTCCCATTGCAGGGAACTACAAGAGAAGAGGATATATTTTCAGAATTTGATAAACATTTTGAAGAGCGGAGCATTGATTTAAATAAAATTTTTTGCGTAACGACAGATGGCGCTCCTGCTATGATTGGGAGACATAAAGGATTTGTTTCCCTTCTTACTGAACGCATGGGTCGATCAGTTTTGAATTTTCATTGCATAATTCACCAAGAGAGTTTGTGCGCTAAAATCTCCGATGGAAGTTTAAAATCCGTGATGGATAGGGTGGTTAAAATAGTTAACTACATTGTCGGTCGTTCTTCACTGATCCATAGACAATTTAAGGTGTTTCTGCAGGAATTAGAAAGTGCATATTCAGATATACCATTGCGCAATAATGTGCGCTAGCTCAGCCGTGGTAAAGTGCTCTCTAGATTTGTGCAATCTCTGGGCGAAATTAAATCGTTCTTGTTGGAAAAAAATCAAGTGGATGCTTATCCTGAACTAGAAGATAAGAACTGGATCTGTATGGTAATGTTTCTTACTGATGTTACAAACCATTTCAGTGAACTCAACTTAAAGTTACAAGGTTCAGGTAAAACAGTTCTGGATTTATACGAATCCTGGAAATCATTCAAATTAAAAATAGATTTATTTATCAGCGATATTACTACAAACACATATAAATATTTTCCAAATTTAAAAACTTATATATCCAGTGTCGACAATGGTGCACTAATAGACGAAATTCTTAAATATATGACTAATTTAAAAGAGGAGTTTGTCGAGAGGGGTCAGGATTTTGATAAACATGGTCCTATGTTTGCTTTTTTAATCAAACTAGATTTAATGGATTTTTCCAGAAGTTGCTTTGACATATCTCTTTTCTCATGGATGGACATTAATGATTTTGATCTTCAATAAATTGAATTTAAAAGCTCCGAGTTATGGAACAAGAAATTTCTAGAATTAAGAAGGGTATTAGAAGGTGACTGCCAGAACCATTCAAACCAGATACTCAGTTGTTGCATGAGTTTACCAGAGAAATTTATTTGTCTTAAGAAAGTAGCGTTTGCCATGCTTACAGCTTTCGGATCATCCTATATCTGTAAAGAACTTTTTTCCCATATGAAAGTGATTTTAAACCCGTACCGAAGCAGGCTGACAACAGACAACTCGGAAGCATGTGTGACACTGAAAATAACCAGACATGAACCGGATATAAGAAAACTCTCTAAAGAACTTCAAGCACAGGGTTCACACTAGGCCCTAGGACTAGTATAATAAAATTATTTGTTAAATGTTAAAATTTTTTTGTAATTAAACCTTCTAAAAGCAATATTTTAAGTTAACGTTTGTTAATTTTAGTTGTAGTAAGTACCTATGTCGGCACGCAAAATGTTGTATGGATGAAAACTGGCACCCCTTAGTTAAAAGGTTGTCGACCCCTGCCCTATAACTTTGTTTTGAACATTTTTTTGATACACTGTTTAACAAATGCTGTGGAATCATTATTATGTATGTAAGTAAATGTAACAAAGCTCTACTTACCTCAATACGAAAAGACGTAGCATTAACATAGACAAAGTGTAACCAAAAGTTTGCAAAATAAAAACCAAATTCCACATCTTAAAAATATTTCCTCCAAATCTCTTTATTCTTACGCTCAACTTTTGTGACTTCTTCATAAAGTAATGCGTTTTTAAAATGTTCATAGGGAATGAAAGGACCAGTAAACAAAGTTGGAAAATAATAACAGTACGATAAGAAGTCTACGAGTTCCATTTTTGAGGTAGTACTAAGATAATAACTTGTACACTTTAAGTTTAGCCAGAACAAAAGTATTATATTCATGTAGGCCTCAAAATAATTTATTCCAATATCTTTTAAAAAGGCCTCACTGGCGTTTAGCTGTTTGTATGCTGTTATAAATGCAAGGGATATAATGTTGCACAGCCAAATCGCTATCTTGCTTTTGAAGTTACTGGCTAAGGAAAAAATTATTGGTTGGACCATAGTAATGAACATTATTTTGTAGCCCATGTGGAACAGGAGATAGAATATGGGAAAAAGTATTTGAAAATACTGTTGTACCTAAAAATATATGTACGTGATTATCACAGCCCCACAAAAAAAAGTGGGGTATACTTTTGATGCGTTATATCAGATCCGTAGTATTTTTGCCCGCTGATCACGAATCTGACGTCAGAATATCGCCATCATATCTCAATTTTTTTCTAACCTCAAAAAATAGGTAAAAATTAAGAAAAATATACTCCTAAAAAATTGATTCAAGCTCTTTCATGAATCCAAAGATGTATTAATATGTATTCGGACACGCTAAGCTAATATTCATCGGTTGGATTGAGCCATACAGTTCTGTTTTCTTTCTAACCTCAATAAATCAGACAGATATAGTGCTTCTCGAATGCAAAAACGAATTCAAATTAAAATTCAACCGATCCTTACCAAATTTGGTACACGGGGATTTTTTGGGTCGCTGATCACGAATCTGAGGTTGGATTTGCAAAATTCAAGATGGCAGATGTTTTCACGCCATTTTGAACGCCGAGAAAATTCATCGGTCGATTTTTATTCTTCTACCTGCATCCAGGGCACCTTCACGTGGTGACGGTGGGCAACGGTGTTACTCCACTAGCCGGCAGAGTCCCTGGATAACGGCTTAGATGCCGTCATGGCAGGTAGAACAAAGATAATTACGATGCAGGGACTCGGAAACCCAATATCGGGCGGTTGGTCAGGGTGGGAAAGCGGGCCCGCAGCCGTCGTCATCCAGCGACCGTAGCTCTTCATGTGTGGGTGACTTGGCTCATGTAGAGTATAATGCTACAAGAAAACGGTCTCACGGTACAAGGACTTTTCATAAGTGCGATAAAAACAGTGATTCATTTTGTTATATTTGCTGTCAACACGTATTGAGTAAAATGGGGTCACCGATAACGGATAAGATTAAAACCTTATATAACGATTATTTTAACATTGAAATACAGCACCAGGATACAGATTGGGTTCCCCACATCATTTGCAGTTCTTGCAAAATAATGTTGTACATCAATAAGAAGGCGATTAAATATTCCAGACCAGCAATATGGAATAGACCAAACAGTGAAAATGATTGCTACTTTTTGTATGAATGTTGTATCTAGGCATAACCGAAAAAAATAAAAGCACTATTACTTATAACGATGTTTCGACAGTAACAAGACCAACTAAACTAATTCCGCCTCCTGAACCACTTGATGCTGATGTTATGGAAACAAATGATTTCACCTTTTCAGTTCATGCCGAAAACATTGAGACTGTCGAAAAAGATTCAAACACTGTTACTAATGAATGTTCTAGTGACAACCTATCATATACTAGTGACACAGATAAAGAATTTCTACCATACAACCGTAAACCAGAACCAATACTCGTATCACAGTCAGAACTTAGTGATCTAGTCAGCGATTTAGGCTTATCCAAAGATAGTTTCAGAGCATCTTGCTTCCTTTTTAAAGAAAAGACATTTACTGAAGCCAGAAGCTACGATTTCTTATTATAGAAACAGAGATGAAGAATTTCGAAAATATTTCACAATGGACGAGGAATTGTCACTTTCATATTGTACCGATGTAAAAGGTCTAATGGATGAATTTCAAAATAACTCATACGATCCTGAAGAATGGAGACTGTTCATTGATTCTTCTAAACGGAGCATTAAGGCAGTTTTGCTGCATAATACCAACGTTTACGCTCCCATTCCGATTGCTCATTCCACAGTTATGGAAGAGCAATATGAAAAAATGAAGCAGCTTTTGATAAAAATAAAATATGCTGATCGTAACTGGAAAATTTGTGGAGATCTGAAAATTGTAACAATATTGCTTGGCCAACAGTTAGGGTTTACACTTTATCCCTGTTATAAATGTCTGTGGAATAGCAGAGACAGGGAACGTCATTATAAGAAAAAAATTTGGCCAACAAGAGAATCGTTCACTCCTGGTGAAAATAATGTATTGTTTTCACCATTGGTAGATCCAGGAAAAGTTCTTATTCCTCCGCTTCACATTAAGCTTGGACTTATGAAGCAATTCACGAGAGCATTAGATACAAACGGCCCATGTTTCAAATATTTGCATAAAAAATTTCCGAAATTTTCTGAAGCTAAAATTAAGGCAGGCGTATTTGACGGGCCACAAATAAGAAAATTGTTTCAAGATTCATTATTTGTTACTAAAATGAATAAAGTTGAAAAAGCTGCTTGGCTTAGTTTTAAAAGAAGTCGCAACAAACTTTTTGGGAAATAATAAAAGTCCTAAGTACAAAGAAATAGTCGAGAAAATGGTAAAAAATTTTCAAAACATTAGGTTGCTTAATGAATCTAAAATTACATTTCCTGGACTCCCACATCGATGATTTCCCAGATAATCTTGGTGACTACAGTGAGGAGCAAGGGGAACGTTTTCACCAAGATCTGAAAATCATAGAAAATCGGTATCAAGGACGATGGGATGACCATATGCTAGCGGACTATTGCTGGTCGCTAAAAAGAGAAACAAGTCCTCAAAAGCGTTTGGGCAGAAAGCCTTTGAATAGGTCATTCGCGGAAAAAAGAAACAAGATACAGCCAAAAAAAGGAAAGTTAGGCGCGGGTCTAACCTTCGCAATTCTAGGGCTTAAGGGTCTACTATTTGAGAGTATATGGTTTAAAAGTCCTGGTTTTGAGTTTATTGGATCTCATTTTTAAAGTTACAGGGTTATTGAGGTCTATTTTTTGAGGTTACAGGGTGTGGGAGTCTAAGGTTTCAGGGTTTAGGGTTTAAGAGTATCAGGCTTGAGGATTCCCCAACTGTATACCAAATTTGGTAGGAATCGGTTGGTTTTCAAAAATTTTGTCCGCCATCTTGGGTCCGCCATTTTGAATTTTGCAAATCCGACCTCAGATTCATGATCAGCAACCCAAAAAACCCCCGTGTACCAAATTTGGTAAGAATCGGTTGAATTTTAATTTGAATTCGTTTTTGCATTCGAGAAGCACTATATCTGTCTGATTTATTGAGGTTAGAAAGAAAGAAAACAGAACTGTATGGCTTAATCCAACCGATGAATATTAGCTTAGCGTGTCCGAATACCTCCAAAGATGTATTAATCTTTGGATTCATGAAAAAGCTTGAATCAATTTTTTAGGAGTATATTTTTCTTAATTTTTACTAATTTTTACCTATTTTTTGAGGTTAGAAAAAAATTGAGACGTGAAGGCGATATTCTGACGTCAGATTCGTGATCAGCGGGCAAAAATACTACGGATCTGATATAACGCATCAAAAGTATACCCCACTTTTTTTTTTGTGGGGCTGTGTTATCATACCGAAAAAATATTGAAATGAATAACTAATATGTAGGCCGAAAAGTTTTTGGTCTAGCTACTTAAAACATATTTTTTTTTTTGCAAAATTCGACTTTATTCATCAACATAGTCTCCTTCAAGAGCGATACAATCAGTCCAATGCTTTTCTAACATTTCTATACCTTTCTTGTAGAAGGATTTGTCTTGGCCTTCAAAATAGGTCTCAGTTTCGGCGATAACTTCTTTATTGAAGCCAAATTTCTTTCCACGAGCATGTTTTAAGGTCTGCGAATAGATAATACTCGCTGGGGGCCAAATCTGGAGAATACGGTGGATGAGGAAGCAATTCGAACTTCAATTCATGCAATTTTGCCATAGTAACTCTTGTGACACGGTGCACTGTCTGGATGGGGGGCCGTTTTTTTGCGATTTCTGCCTTCAAACACACCAATAACTTTATATAATATTTCCTATTGATGGTTTTTCCCTTCTCAGAATAGTCGATGAAAATTATTCCATGCGCATCCCAAAATATAGAGGCCAAAACCATCCCAGCCGATTGTTGTGTCTGGTCGCTTCGGGCGGCTTTCACCGGCTGCGGTCCACTCAGCTGACTGCCGATTTGATTCCTGTGTGTAGTGGTGGATCCATGTTTCATCCATTGTCACATATCGCATGAAAAAATCCTTAAACAGGTCCAAACAGCACTCAGAATCATCAATACGTTGCTGTTTTTGGTTCACTATGAGCAAACGCGATACCCATTTCGAACAGAGCTTTCTCATGCCGAAATGTTCATGCAAAATATGACCAACATGTTTTTTTGATATTTTTAGGGTGCCTACTTCGGTAACGAAAATTTTTATTTTAAAAGCAATTAATGTACGGAACACTAATTGCGCAAGTTCAACTTGCACTTGACCGGTTATTTTTTGAAGTTAGGATCTCATACGCCAGGATTAATCTTTGGCTAGTGAATTTTTTTTGATGCCGAGTGTATCTTCTTTAATTCACTCGAACATCCTACAGATACAGTAGATGGGGTGAAATAATATTATGTACTACAAGAATTTACGAGGCTGGTTTGAAAAGTCCGTGCAAAAATAAAAACTACTTATGTGTTTGGGGTAAACCTTTTTTTATTTTTCGACATAGTCTCCTTTTAGGCTTATACACTTCGTCCAACGATGTTCTAGTTTGTTGAGCCCTTCCGAATAATAGGATTTGTCCAAGCCTGCAAAATATCCATTAGTGTCTGCAATCACCTCCTCGTTTGAATAAAATCTTTGTCCGCCAGCCATTTCTTCAAATTGGGGAACAAATAGTAGTCCGAGGGAGCCAAGTCTGGAGAATAGGGGGATGTGAAACGAGTTGGAATCCTATTTCCATTAATTTTGCGACCACAACTGCTGAGGTGTGTGCTGGTGCGTTGTCGTGATGGAAAAGGACTTTTTTTGTGGGCCAATCGCGGGCGTTTTTTCTTGCAGCTCGGTTTTCAAACGGTCCAATAACGATGAATAATATTCACCTGTAATAGTTTTTACCCTTTTCCAGATAGTCGATGAGGATTATCCCTTCCGAATCCCAAAAGACAGTCGCCATAACCTTTCCGGCCGAAGGAACGGTCTTCGCCTTTTTTGGTGCAGATTCCCCCTTGGTAACCCATTGTTTAGATTGTTGTTTGGTCTCAGGAGTATAATAATGTATCCGTGTTTCATCCACAGTGACGAAACGACGCTTAAAGTCCTCCGGATTCTTCTGGAACAGCTGCAAACCATCCTTGCAACACTTCACACGATTCCGTTTTTGGTCAAGCGTGAGCAATCGCGGCACCCATCTTGCGGATAGCTTTCTCATGTCCAAATGTTTATGCAAAATATTATGTACCCGTTCAGTCGAGATGCCCACAGAACTAGCAATCTCACGCACCTTAACTCTTCTGTCATCCATCACCATATCATGGATTTGATCAATGATTTCTGGAGTCGTAACCTCCACAGGCCGTCCAGAACGTTCAGCGTCACTTGTGCCCATATGGCCAGTCCGAAAATTTTGAAACCACTTATAAACTGTTCTAATCGAAGGTGCAGAGTCACCATAATGTTTATCAAGCTTCTCTTTAGTCTCCTGAGGCGTTTTGCCTTTCATAAAGTAATGTTTAATCACCACACGAAATTCTTTTTCGTCCATTTCTTGAAAATCACTCGACTTCCTTGATTCACACGAATGCCAAACACAAAGAAATAGACCAATATGGCTGAAACTTGGTGTGCGTTCATTCAAGAGATGCTACTAACTAAACATGACCTCGATACGCGCCGGTGGTGCCATCTCTCGGACTTTGCACAGACTTTTCAAACCAGCCTCGTAGGAGTCAAGGCTAATCTGATATATACTCCTTTATTTATTTATTTTTGCTACTTTATAAAGGCGAGTCAAAGTAATATTTTTTACCTACGTTTGGAGACACGGTGATGCAGTGCAACTCACCAATTTTTGCAGTGGACCACCGGAGTGCTTTGAACTTTTTACTTTATATTTTTGTGAAATTAACAGCAATAGTTACAATAATTTTTTTTTGAGCCAGTCAATCATGAGTAAGTTTGAAACCAAAGCCAGTCAAGAATTCGAATATTTCCCAAGGGTGTAGTATAGGTATGTGGATGATATTTTCGCGATTTTTGATACAAAGAAAGCAAATATTGATGATTTTGTTTCTAAATTAAATAGCCGGTATGATTCCATTAAATTTACTTACGAAGTTGAGAACAACGGACAATTGCCTTTTCTAGATATTTTGATCATTAAAAATAATAATAGATTAGAATTTGATATATATAGGAAGGACACAGTAACAGATAGATATATTCCTAGTGATTCATTTCATTGCAAACAACACAAATTAGCCTCATTACATTTTTTAGTTCATCGTTTGGTCACTTTCCCTCTGAATAGAGTAAACTTTAATAAAGAAAGGAATCGTATTAGAAATATAACTAGAGTTAATGGTTATGACGATGACTTAGTAAATAAGCTAATAAATAGACATAAGTTTAGGTTTAATGTTCAGAATTCCGCCTTTTTTACACGCGAAGAAAATAAAACACCAAGTATGTCTCCATACCATATAATCCGAAATATAGCAACGGACTCAATAAGATATTTAATAAGGTAGGCCTCACCTTAGTCTATAAGTCATCAAACAATCTGAGGAATATCTTAGGAAATCCCAAAGATAAGATTCCTAATTTTGAGAAGAGTGGAATTTATGAAATTAGTTGTAATGATTGTGACAAAAAGTATGTTGGGCAAACTAAAAGGCCAATTAAAACACGATTTAAAGAACATTTAGCACACTTAAAATACAGTAGAACAGAAAATGTCTAGCATTGCCGAACATGCCCTTGAAGCTGATCATATTATAATATTAGATAATCTAAGATTAACAAAAAATGTATCTGATAGGAGATTGTTGAACGCATACGAAAGTTTGGAAATTATAAAATGTAAAAAGTAGTTTAAATAAAGACAGAGGGCCTATTCCTTATAGTCCCCTCTACTGGTTACTTGACCGGAACAGATGGCCTTGCCTATGCCATTAGTTCCGCCTGAGTAGTTCAAGGATTAGGCTAAGTATAAATAGGGTAGATTTGTAGTTTAGCTTTAGTCAATCATCGCTCCTAATCAAGCTAACATGGTTAGCGAAACGCGCGTCGAGTGCAAAATAAAGTGTTTGGTGTAGTGGTGATATATACTGAGTAGTATCATTGTGCCAAAGATTCCACATTCCCAACTTAGTTGGTTTGGTATGGTACAATAATAATTATGTAACTTATAGTTATTTGTCAAAAAATGGTTATTTTAATGCAAAATAATTGTTACATTGAGATTGTTATTGATCCAGTATTTCTTGATAAAAATAAGAATAATTTCAATTTTTCGGTTATTACTTTAAAAGAGTTGCAAAGTTTTATTAAAAGAGAGAGAACAGTTTTTTTATAAGGGAGGGCTTTTTTTTGTAGAAATACCCCCTTCCCAGGCCATCACTTTAAGAAGGCGCTATCTCACGCAATTTCACTGTACGGTCATCCAAAACAATTTTGTGGATTTGTTTGATGTTTTCCGGTGTAACCACCTCGTCTGGGAATTCATAGTGTTCAGCATCATTTGTGTCGGTACGATTGCGTTTAAATTCAGCATACCAGTAAATAAGTGATTTTCCAGGGGCAGAGTCCTCGTAACACTTATCAAGCCGTTGCTTTGCTTGAACGGTATTTCTTCCGATCAAAAACAGTGTTTAATTAACACACGAAATTCGATTTTTTCCAATGTTTTGAAAATATCAAAAGTAGCGTCATTAAAACCACTGTAACTTGTACACTAATCGTCGAAATGTCATGAAATTTCGATACGTATCGTTTGAAGGTTGGTACTTCCTAAAAATTATATGGATTTTTTGAAGAGGGCGACATCTATGTGTCAGACCAAAAACTTTTCAGCCTACGTGTTATAGTCCAATTATCCGTAACATTTAATAAATTGAGGTTAATATTGACACTCCAATCAATTGTTTTACGTAATTAACAAATGAAAAACCGCGCTATTAGTGTTCCGTATGGTGATTGCCTTTAAAAATAAAATTTTTTGTTAGGAAGGTATAAAATGAACAGTGACTTCACAAAACATACCCCAATTGAGTCTTCAAAAATCTATATCTACGAGTCAGATACAAACTTGTATGTGATGGCTAAAAAGACTTCTACAACGTGAACTTCTATATCATTCGGAAAATTGCAGAACACATTGTCTATCAGGGTTCTATCTCTAGTAGAACTAGTATCTTTTATCATTTGTATAAGCCCAATGCTATTTAAATACACTCCTGGACAAAATTAACGCAACAATCTGAAAATTAATTTATCTTTTTCTTATTTCAGTTTTAAAGTTTATCGAGTATTTGAATAGTAGGCTATGCATATTTTATTTCGTTGTTCATGACAGAAATCAAAACAATTCGTTTAGATTTACAGTTTTAAAGAATTTTTTAGAAGATAAACAATTTTCTGTAATAATGCGATAGATTTTCTTTAAAAGTAAGCTTATAAATTGTTCCCTTTTTCAAAGTAATACGTTTTTGTGGTAGACTGTTTTATTTTTGACCCCGAAGAATTAGAAAATGAATCGAACAAGGAATTTAACTGAACACGAGGTAGTGCGAGCCTCAGTTTTATTGACGAGGGATATTGTCAGAGTTATGTTGCCAATTTGGTAGGCCAACATCGTTCCACAATAAGTCGTGAATGAAGTAGGAACTTATTCTAGAACGCTAGGGCAAGGGCGAAAACGATGCACTAGCAACCTAGATGAATGTTTTATAAGACAATATGCTTTAAGAAACAGGACTGTCATTAGTTCTATAATAAGAAACGAACTCGAAGCTGTTCGCAATGTCACAATTTCTTTTAAAACACTTAGAAGACGGTTAAATGAAGCTGGATTAAACAGTAAGAGACCAGCCACTGCGCCTTCGCTTACTAGAGAGAACAGAGTTGCCAGGTTACGTTTTGCTCGAAATCACGAAAACTGGTCTGTGGATGATTGGAAACAAGTTTTCTTTACACATGAAACTAGGGTGAGTCTAAAACATCCAGATAGTCGTGAGCGAGTATGGCGAAGACCAGGAGAGACGTTTGCTCCTTGCAATATCTCTGCAAGGATTCCATTCGGCGGTGGCTCTGTTATGTTCTGGTGTGGCATCTGCTTTGATGCTCGCACAGAGTTAGTTCCTGTCCATACGAGATCCATGAATGCTGACTACTCTCTTGAGAATATTGTAATAGAACATGTGATGCCTTTCGGTCATATTGTGGGGCCCAATTTCCTGTTTATACAAGACAACGCTCGACCTCACGTGGCTAGGGAGGTACTCGATTATCTTAATCAAGTTGATATACCGATTATGCAATGGCCACCAAAAAGCCCGGATCTGAATCCGATAGAACATGTATGGGATCACCTTAAGAAAAATGTGAAACGTCATATACCTGCACCTAGAAACCTGAGGGAAATTGAAAATGCAGTTATCACAGAATGGGAGCAAATTCCTCAAGATTTTATCCAAAATTTAATTAGAAGCATGCCTAGGCGCATAAACGCTGTCATCCGAAGTAGAGGAGGCAGCACACGCTACTAGTGTCCCAGTTACACCATTAATTTTGCTACTAGTGTCCCAGTTTATTTTTTTCATTATTACATAATTTAAACGATTTTATTATTAGGTCTTAAGAATAATTTTAATTCGAATCTTATAGAGAAATTTGGTAGCTAATTCACTTTTAAAGTATCCGAATAAGTTTTTTTCTAACTTTTAGTGTAACCAATGTTCATAAAAAATTATTAAAATTAGTTCATTATAGAGATTTGTATGATTTAATATATTGTTGCGTTAATTTTGTCCAGGTGGATTGACTATTATTCCATTCCATTCCATTCCAAAATATTTTTTATATACCAGATAAATTATCAAAGATAATGCACAAAACAGAACTCACAAAGATCAAGAAGGGTGTTAGGCAGGGCGACACAATTTCATCAAAATTATTTACCCTGGCCTTGAAGGATGTATTTAAAAGTCCTAAGTGGGAAGAGAAGGGAATTAAAATCGATGGCATATATTTACATCACTTGCGATTCGCAGATGATGTAGTACTGAGTGTGTTCTAAAAGAACTCAAAATCATGATAGAACAACTTAATCAAGCTTCACAAAAATTGGACTCAAGATGAGCATCAAGAAAACAAAACTACTAAGCTTACAAAACACAAAAATTAAGATCGGTACCGAAGAGATCAAAAGGGTGGAAGTGTATATATACTTGGGACTACTCAATATATATCACCATTACCCAAACACTTTATTTTTGCACCTGACGCGCGTTTTGCTAACCATGTTAGCTTCATCAGGGGCGATGATTGACTACTTGGGATATAAGATTAGATTGGATAAGGACAATCAAACAGCGGAAATACAAAGGCGAATTGGTTTCAGTTGGACTGCATTTTAAAAACTGGGATTCATTCTAAAAAACAGATATATCCCCATGACTTTGTACGAGAGCTTCGTACTTACGTATGTAAATACGTATGGGCTGGAAACCATGACCTTTACAAAAAAAATAGTCGTTGTCGACTCCAACGTAGTCAACGGGCCTTGGAAAGACAGATGTTAGGTGTTAGTTTACGAGAACACATTAAAAGCGAAGATATCAGACGAACAAATATCAGTGAGAGTGGCAAAATTAAAGTGGCAATGTTCGGGTCATGTGGCTAGAACGAATGATGGTAGATGGACAACAAAATTACTTAAATGGAGACCTTCGGAGAGCAGACGAAGTGTCGGAAGACCAATGAAAAGAAGGACTGATGATATTAGGTTGAGAGTAGGCAGTAGCTGTCTCCATCTTGCACAGGATAGAGACAATTGGAAGAAACTTGAACTTTCCTTACTCTGCAGTTTCAAATTTAGCGTGTAGCTGATCTAAAATATCAGATCTTTGGATCTAGGTCTCATCATTAAAGTGTGTCATTAACTCATGTTTTTCTTTCAGTTCTAAGAAACTGTTTTTATTTCGTTTTTTCAATTCAAAGACCTGGTCAACAATATTTTCTTTTGATAACCGACGAACAGCAGTATAGAAAAGAAGAACTTCGTGATCAGACTACATGTTTTCTGCATAGCTATCGAAGACGAATTGTGACGGGCTATCCTAGTATTGTACCGTGTTTCGGATCAAACAAGACACTGACTAACAACAAACTATTCATATACAAACGACAAAAAGAACACTAACGATTTAACACTAGGTAACAAGTTTACTGAGCACGACAATTTATCTGCACATTTATATTTATATTCGAACGTTTAAACTCGCGGCTGAATAAGTGAAGATTGGAAAGGTGCGTGCGCCAGCCGTCCACTGATTACGTCACATATCTAGTTTGTTGCCAAGCATAAATAGATTATTAATATTTTAAAACCTACCTTTAAATTTTAAATTTGGTTTTTAAAAGTGATAACCGGCGACCTCCTTGTGGGTCGCGACCCACCGATTGGGAACCAACGTTATAGATGGACTACTATAGTAAATTTCTTACCCCCTCGTTTAAACGGATACCCAGAAAACTCAAACATAAAAATTTTGCATGCTAATGTTCAGTGTCTAAGAAATAAAATTTTAGAATATGAAG